>UESW01004129.1:740178-889878 GCA_900491605.1 Calamus simplicifolius
CCGATCGGCCACGACCTATCTCGGATAGTTGCAATCCGTCCGAGATCGGCGACGATCCGACGGTTGCGATCGATCCAAGCCCTGATCCCGATCGGCCACGACCGATCTCGGACCGTGGCGATCCGTCCGATCGGCGATGATCTGAGGGTTGCGATCGATCCAAGCCCTGATTCCGATCGGCGACGACCGATCGCGGACCGCGGCAATCGGTCCGATCGGCAAAGATCCGACGGTTGCGATCGATCCAAGCCCTGATCCCGATCGGCCACGACCGATCTCGGACCGTGGCGATCCGTCCGATCGGCGATGATCCGAGGGTTGCGATCGATCCAAGCCCTGATTCCGATCGGCGACGACCGATCGCGGACCGCGGCAATCGGTCCGATCGGCAAAGATCTGACGGTTGCGATCGATCCAAGCCCTGATCCCGATCGGCCACGACCTATCTCGGACAGTTGCAATCCATCCGAGATTGGCGACGATCCGACGATTGCGATCGATCCAAGCCTTGATCCCGATCGGCCACGACCGATCTCGGACCGTGGCGATCCGTCCGATCGGTGACGATCCGAGGGTTGCGATCGATCCAAGCCCTGATTCTGATCGGCGACGACCGATCGCGGACCGCGGCAATCGGTCCGATTGGCAAAGATCCGACGGTTGCGATCGATCCAAGCCCTGATCCCGATCGGCCACGACCTATCTCGGACAGTTGCAATCCGTCCAAGATCGGCGACGATCCGATGGTTGCGATCGATCCAAGCCCTGATCCCGATCGGCCACGACCGATCTCGGACCGTGGCGATCCGTCCGATCGGCGACGATCCGAGGGTTGCGATCGATCCAAGCCCTGATTCCGATCGGCGATGACCGATCGTGGACTGCGACAATCGGTCCGATCGGCAAAGATCCGATGGTTGCGATCGATCCAAGCCCTGATCCCGATCGGCCACGACCGATCTCGGACCGTGGCGATCCGTCCGAGATCGGCGACGATCCAACGGTTGCGATCGATCCAAGCCCTGATCCCGATCGGCGACGACCGATCGCGGACCGCGGCAATCGGTCCGATCAGCAAAGATCTGATGGTTGCGATCGATCCAAGCCGTGATCCCGATCGGCCACGACCTATCTCGGATAGTTGTAATCCGTCTAAGATCGGCGACGATCGGACGGTTGCGATCGATCCAAGCCCTGATCCCGATCGGCCATGACCGATCTCGGACCATGGCGATCCGTCCGATCGGCGATGATCTGAGGGTTGCGATCGATCCAAGCCCTGATTCCGATCGGCGACGATCGATCGCGGACCGCGGCAATCGGTCCGATCGGCAAAGATCCGATGGTTGCGATCGATCCAAGCCCTGATCCCGATCGGCCACGACCTATCTCGGACAGTTGCAATCCATCCGAGATCGGCGACGATCCGACGGTTGCGATCGATCCAAGCCTTGATCCCGATCGGCCACGACCGATCTCAGACCGTGGCGATCCATCCGATCGGCGACTATCCGAGGGTTGCGATCGATCCAAGCCCTGATTCCGATCGGCGATGACCGATCGTGGACCGCGGCAATCGGTCCGATCGGCAAAGATCCGACGGTTGCGATCGATCCAAGCCCTGATCCCGATCGGCCACGACCTATCTCGGACAGTTGCAATCCGTCCGAGATTGGTGACGATCTGACGG
Source organism: Calamus simplicifolius (assembly GCA_900491605.1). Taxonomy (NCBI): domain Eukaryota; kingdom Viridiplantae; phylum Streptophyta; class Magnoliopsida; order Arecales; family Arecaceae; genus Calamus; species Calamus simplicifolius. The sequence continues at coordinate 741,869 of UESW01004129.1, forward strand.
TTGCGATCGATCCAAGCCCTGATCCCAATCGGCCACGACCGATCTCGGACCGTGGCGATCCGTCCGAGATCGGCGACAATCCAACGGTTGCAATCGATCCAAGCCCTGATCCCGATCGGCGACGATCGATCACGGACCGTGGCAATCGGTTCGATCGGCAAAGATCCGACGGTTGTGATCGATCCAAGCCCTGATCCCGATCGGCCACGACCGATCTCGGAACATGGCGATTCGTTCGAGATCGACGATGATCCAACGGTTGCGATCGATCCAAGCCCTGATCCCGATCGGCCACGACCGATCTTGAAATGTGGCGATCGGTCCGATCGGCGACGATCTGAGGGTTGCGATCGATCCAAGCCCTTATTCTGATCGGTCACGATCGATTTTGGACCGATCGCTATTTAACATAATTAATTTTTTTAAATATATAACGACGCAAAGGGTTGCGTCGTATTTTTTTAATATGATAATTATAATATAAAAAATTAACTTTAATTCTAATAATTACGATACAACAAGTACGTCGCTATATTAAAACATAATTTTCCTAATTAATATTTTGGGTTATTACATCGCTAATGCATCGCTATTTAACATAATTAATTTTTTAAAAACATTGCAACTCACTGTGTTACGTCGTAATTATTTTTTCTCATATTTATAATTTATAAAATTTAATTTTATTTAAAATAATTGCGACGCAGTTATTGCATCGCTAAATTAAAAATAATTTTAATTTATTTTCTGATTTATTGCGTCGCTAATGCGTCACTATTTAAAATATTTAATTTTTTCCAAAATATTGCGATGCACTGGGTGGCGTCGCAATCTTTTTTAAAATATTAATACTGTAAAAAATATAATTCCATTTAAATTATTTGCGATGCAATTGTTTCGTCACTAAATTAAAAATATTTTTTCTATTTTCTAGTTTATTGCGTCGCTAAGGCGTCGCTATTTAAAATATTTAATTCTTTTCAAAATATTGTGACGCACTGGTTGGCATCGCAATATTTTTTAAAATATTAATACTGTAAAAAATATAATTCCATTTAAATTATTTGCGACGCAATTGTTGCGTCGCTAAATTAAAAATAATTTTTCTATTTTCTAATTTTATTGCGTCGCTAAGGCATCGCTATTTAAAATATTTAATTCTTTTCAAAACATTACGACGCACTGTTATGCGTCGCAATATTTTGTAAACTATTTGTACTTTAAACAATATAATTTCATTTAAATTATTTGCGACGCATTTGTTGCATCGCTAAATTAAAAATAATTTTTCTTATTTTCTAGTTTATTACGTCGCTAATGCGTCGCTATTTAATATATTTAATTCTTTTAAAAATATTGCGACGCACTGTGATGCATCGCAATATTTTTTTCCCATAATTAGATTTTATAAAATTTAATTTTATTTCAATTATTTGCGACGTAATTGGTGCGTCGCTAAATTAAAAATAATTTTTCTAATTGTCTATTTTATTGCATCGCTAATGCGTCGCTATTTAAAATATTTAATTCTGTTAAAAAAATTATGACGCAAATATTGCGTCGCAATATTTTTATTGATATTTATATTTCATAAAAAATTAATTTAAAAATATTGCGACACAATATTTGCGTCGTAATATTAAAAATTTATTTTTTTTTGATTTTTTGGTTAATTGAGTCGCTAATGAGTCGCTAATGCGTCACAATATTTTATTGTCACAAAGGCGTCGCAAAGTGGTCGCAATTTAGCGACGCAATTATGCGTCGCTAAATTTGCGTCGCTATTTCAGTATTTTCTTGTAGTGTATGCAATTTCTTCATAATAGCTTTTTCTTTTTCTTGAATGATGCATAAGAGGTAAGAAGGAAAGAGGAAACAATTCACAGTCTCACAAAGAAAGTGCTGCGAGTATTAGCTTTCACCAAAATATTCAATTACTTAGCAAATTAAAAAGTCTACAGCCGTTCAGTCTGCAAAGCACTTGCATGAGTGGCTAAAAAATCCGTTGCTTGATTACCCTTCCGCAAAACATGAGTGCAGGTGAATTTTCCAAACAAGTAAAAGGAAAAAGAAGGCGGCCAAGAGAATTCACTCTTAGAAGTTTCCAACAGCCAATGGAATCCCCTTCCAAGATAAACTCCTGCCATGCCACCTGAAGTACAGCAATCCGAACCAATGTCTTGGGAATAGGAATTGCTCCAGCTAACAAAATCTTTCTGTTGTCATTACGAATCAAAAAACCAGCACAGGCACTATGTGAACAAACAGAACCATCAAAGTTAATCTTCAAAACATCTGACTAATGAGGTTGTCAATAAATAAGAGGTAAGTAAATAAGAAGCAGTCGCAGATTACTGCGAGGTACAACCCCAGGTCAGCTGTAGAAGGGTCCTTTCGATGAAAGTAAAAGAATTCATAAGTCATGGCGCCAGTTTCTCGAACAACACCTTCTGGTTGGAAGGGTTTATCTTGGAAAATAAATGCATTCTCATCCAAAAGAGGATAGATTAATGTGGATTGGGCTAGAGAGATACCAAATGCGCAGCGGCGGGGATCTGATGAAATTAATGGCCTCACTTAAAGATTGGAATGTTGTTTTTTGAGACTCACCAATGAGCTTCCACATCTCTCTTCACTGAGGATAGTCAAAAATAGGTGATCTTCATTTTGAATAGCAATATGGTATCTCGTGCAAACAGGCTGAATGGAAGACACCTGATGAGATAATCTCGTAGCAGTTGGCAACCCATGTTTTAGGAGCTTCCACATGAAAAAGAGAGCCAGCGAAGATGCTTTCCTTTTCCAAATTCAAGAATTAGAGATAGGAGCTGTGAGATGTAGGAATGGTCGACGAATAGACCTCTTTGGCTGACAGCTCAGTAAGAAAATTATTCCCCTAAGCTAGAATGTTCTTCTGATTAGGTCCTCCATGCCAATTGGTACATTTATAATGATAGATGCTATTGAAAGAGAAGGGATAGGACGTCCCCGTTAAGATTAAATGTTGACTTAGTCCTGAATAGAGCTGGAGGAAGCATATTCATGTAGCCGACCTCATGTAGTTGGGAAAAGGCTTAGATGAGTTAGAGTTGAGTTGAGAACTATACCCTAAGCAATTATCTGTGTATTGTTCATCTGCATGAAAATGCTTTGTGATTTTCTACATTTAATCTTTTTTTTCTTTTAATAATCTTGCACAATAAGTTCTGATTGTTGAATGTTTTTATTTGCATAATGCAATTTTTTATGTCATATTAGAATTTGTAGTCTAACGATGAGTACAAAAGTGTATGCACTATGGAGTAACATTTGGTTCTTATATCTGGTATTGTTTATGTACTATGGAGTAAATTAAGTTCTTGTATCTAGTATTGTGATCTGATACTGTTGAGAAGCCATTGTCCCTTGAAAATGATGTTTGCTCTTCGATTCAGATTAGTTGTCCATTTACTCATTAAGTTCTATTCTTAATAACATTGGGATGTATGGATTTTTTCAGTTAGTTTCATAGATCATTCCTTCTTGTCTTATCTTCATATTAGTGCATCTTTTTCAGTTGTTTAATTTTTTATCATATGAAATTATTACTTGTACATCTATTATGAAATGCTAGACAAATTTGTGTTCTTTTCTTTGGTAAGTAGTCCAATTGTATGGCCTACTGGTATTGAGACTACAGCTCTTGGAGCTGCATATGCAGCTGGATTAGCCACAGATGTTTGGATTGAAAAACAAATATTTGCTGCTGAACACAAAGAGAAGACTACTATCATACATTCTAGATTGGATGAGGCACAGAGGAAGAGGAGGAATGAATCTTGGTGCAAAGCTATGACTACAACTTTTGATTTGGCTGAACTCACCCTTTAGCTATAAGATCATTTGCTCCCGGCACATAACTTTGCTTCGTGGAAGGTTAAACTCTGTGATCTTTATTCTTGATTTTAGTTAAAGCTTTCTTTACATTTCGAGTTAGGTCTTCTTACTGTTACTCTGGGCTTGTGATAGAAATGAAAATGGACTATTTGAATAATGAAAAATGTTTGCTTCTATTTAGGCTATATGTGGTTTGAATTTTATCTTTTTGATAGGAAGAATAGAAATTGAAAGATATTCTGATACCTTAATTTATGAATTCTGAAAATAAGCATATTTCTTATAGTTTATACCAGGATATCAAACTTTAGCCCAGTAAAGCACATTGCATAAATATTTGGAATTTGGATGAAATAATTTTTTTTTTGGAAAGAAACATGGATGGAATAATTTACTATATAATTATTTTAAGTTTGATGATTTGAGAACATAAAATGAAGTGAATAAAACAACGATGATGTTCAATTCATGGCTGTAATTCTCTGCAATGCGAATTACACCAAAACTAAAATTCCTTCAATGTGACCCCTTCATATCTTTGGTTATAGTAAAATACCATCTATACCAATGACTTGACTTAGCACCTGCAAAGTGGCTCTAGACCCCTGTCTCCCTTAGTGAGTTAGCATTTACCAAGTGGCTCTAGACCTATCTTCCTAGCCATTGTGAGTTCAGCATCTTTTAAGGAAATGAAAATTTAATTTAGTTCTTCACAGTTTCACCAAGACAGACATGTAGGAGTAGCAAAGTTTGTAAGTACAAAAATCAACTAATTTAGCTACTTGTGTATATCAAAGAGTCAACATAACTATCCAACATAATGCATATTTGATTGCATTCCTTGTTATTGTCTATGGGAAAAGATTTGGTTGTATATTTCATCCAGTAGGTTAGTTCTCCTTGCAACCAAGAAAAATAGAAGACTAACCCCTAAAATCTGCTTTGTCAAAATAAACTACTACAAGGAACAATAACTTGCATTCAGTCAATTGTACGAGGTTCTTTAATGATCCAAATTTGATCTAGCTTCACTGAATGATCAAATAAGCTAATTATGGGTGCTTTGCTAATATTTCTATACATATATACAAAAATAAATGGCAATGTAATTATCAAATTCAATCCGCGCCATTTAAAGGTGTAAAATTAAGTTTACTTAGTGATAAACCTCAAACTCAAAAATTGGGAATAGTATTCATTCTTCATTTGTAGAAAATTTTAAAGTTCATGAGTCTATTTTCCATTCTTTCATAACTTATTGTGCAAGCACAAGATTTATCCAATGCATATAAGTATGGTAGACTTATCGTCAAGTGTCAATTGCCATTGATCCCCCCAAGGTTCATAATAATTGATTACATGATGATAGAAGAAAACTTCTCAAAACTATATGGCCATACAGTGCTTCAAATTTAGCATAATCATAGACACTATAAAAGAATAGAATAATATATCCTAAATTGGTTGTCCAAAAACATATGTATGATATAATCATTCAAAATATATAGGTCAACCTAGAAAATAAATTAGGGAAGAAGCCATATATAGTCATATCAAACCTGATTACAATTATCATTTTGCATTATTATATTGAACAATATAATCATGAATCAAGCACTATTTATCTCACCTACAATTCCGTTGCATGCGTGTCCACTTACGTGCTGCCATTAAAATCCTGCCAGCGAAGGAATCCACATAACCATCTAATATAATGAGAATATGTTGCCCAATGCGATGGCAATACAATAGAGAGATACAACCCCAAAAAGCCTGCCGCGAATGAAACAGCAACTATTGCAAAGAAGATGGCATCATCCACACTGCTATCATCATGGCTCTCTCCTTCAGGTGGCGCAATTGGACTTGGGTCAGATGTGCATGTCTTCTCTATTGGCGGCCCATGCAATCCAATGTTTCCCTCATAGCTACTCACATCAAAGGTAGAAAATTGGTCTTTGAAATCTGGCGTACATCCAGACAAGTTATTGTAAGCAACAGAGAAGACCTCCAAGAACTTTAGTTGAGTCAATTGCCTAGGTATTGCACCACTTAATTGATTATGTGATATATCCAAGCTCTCAATTTGATTGAGTTTCGAGAAAGTTTTAGGGATTGGACCTGTTAGCTGATTGTATGATAGATTCAATAGTACAAGATTATCTAGATTTCCAATTTCTGGTGGTATGCTTCCTGTCAACTTGTTTGCAGACAAATCAATTGTTGACATTAAATCCAAATGGTCTGATTGGTAGGCATATAGGTTGCCTTTTGTGGATAGCTCTACCATCATATTCATAGAAACAAGCACTTCATAGCTGGGATGATACATTGGATCACCTAAATAGCCCAAGGACCATGGGCTTGGAGGCACATGTGGATATAATAAATCAAGTCTTCTGAACTGCATTTTACCAAAGCAAGAGGGTATTGATCCAAAAAGATTATTTTGTGAAAGGTCCAGAACATGTAAAGACTTTAGCTTGCATAGCTCGGTTGGCATAGGACCTTCAAGTGAATTTCCACTAAGATCAAGAATCTCCAAATATATTTCAATTCCTATCTGTCTTGGCAGTTTACCTGAAAGCTTGTTATTGCTGACGTCCAATGCTGTAAGGTTCGACATATTAAAATAACTGCTTGGAATCGGGCCTGTCAAAGCATTTCCAGCAAAGTTGAGAATCATGGATGATGAGAAACAATGAGGTAATAATGTCCCCGAAAGGTTATTGTGTGATAAGTCTAACACCCGAAGATCTGTTAGATTACATAAATGATGTGGTATTTGGCCATGAAAATAATTTCTTCCAAGATTAAGGTATATAAGAGTGGTGGAGAGTCCTGTACTCTTTGGTATTATACCTGATAATTGGTTATTATGGACATCCAATATAGTTAACCACCGATAGGCTGACAGATTCCTTGGCAATGTTCCAGTGAACTTGTTTCCATTTAGATAAACATATGAAAGCCAAGCATGACCATAATTTGTGGTAAACATCATCCCACTCAAGTTGTTGTTGGAAAGCTTCAAGATATACAATTCTGTGCAATCAATCAGTAGGCGAGTTGGTACTTCACCGGACAAATTATTATTTGACAAATCCAAGTACTCCAACCAACTCATATTACCCAATGAGGAAGGGATATTTCCAGTTAAATGATTTGAGGATAAATTCAGGATACTCATATATGGAAATATTGTGCCAATATTTGTAGGGATCGATCCACTGAGAAAATTCATAGAAAGATCACATACCCACATGCTTTCTTTCGAATGCTTTGGCAATTGAAATGTGCCCGTTATTGAGTTATTTCTCAAGTTCAGAAATATCATTTCGGTTAGATTTTTGAACAACCAAGTTGGAAACTTTCCTGATAGGTTATTGTGGGAAAGATCAAGAACTTCTAACTTGTATTGAGAAGCAAGAAAGGCTGGTGTTGCAAGGGGGTTCACGTCAAGTTTGCAATTGGATAACATGAGGGCCCATAGTTGGAAGGGGGGAACAAACTTTCCATCGTCAAGATGTATCAGCAATTCCTCGTTGTTAGAAAATGCGATATATTCTAGCTTTGAAAGATTAGCAAAGGACGAAAATGAGAAATGCCCATCAAATCGGTTGTAAGAAAGATCCGAATCCCGAAGAGAAATTAGCGCTGCAAAGGTATCTGGTGGAATATTACCCATCATTATATTATGAGAAAGATCTAAATATTGAAGAGAACCCAATCTCCCTAGAGATAAAGGAAGACTTCCATTAAGTTGGTTGCTAGAGATAGACAACTCTTGCAGGTTCTGTAGTCCACTGAACACTGCAAAAAAAAAAATAAATAAATAAATAAAAAATTTTACTCCACAATATGAACAAGGTTAGAAAATTTATGAATTAGTACTTGCCTACTTTTCTTTTCTTTTCTTTTCTTTTCGTTTCTTTTCTTTTTTTTCTTTTGACTTAAGTGAGTCAATTTGGCAACTCATGTGAGTCGTAATGCTTAAATAAATATAAATAAAAAATAGAATAAATTGAAAAAATGTCAAATATGTGAGTAATCAAGAAAGCAATATGTGAAAATTATAATAAAATAATATGCATTTAAAATTTATGTGCGCCACTCATCAATTGTAGATAACTAATTAAATATGGCTGCACATGGTGTGAACTTATTAGTATATTTGATGGAATTAATGTTTAGATATACAAGAAAATGATGCAAGTAAAAGGTGCAAATGTCTTGAGATCATGAATTGAAACTCATTTTAACTAAAGCCAACTTAAAAACATCATTTGATTAAGACTGGGAAACATGAGTTTGACCAATTTTCTAACCTAACAAGTTGACCAAATTAAGAAAGAGTTTGGCCAAATGTCTATTCTAAATTTTGACAAGTGGTATCAAATTTTGACTCATCACACTGAAAACTTGAATTGGCTTCGCCAAGCTAACCTGTCAAATTATCTAAGTTTTTATCTTTGTTGAATAAGGGGAATTTGTTACTTAAAATAAAAAGAGAAAGAGGAATATGGAGAAACTCTTTATCAAATGAATAAATATGATACCTTGTGAAGGCAGTGAACCAGTTAGATTATTTTCATCTAAATATAACATATTAAGAAAAGATAAGTTTTCCAAAGCTATGGGTATCCTTCCTGTGAGCTGATTAAATCCAAGATCAAGCATTCTAAGCTTTTGTAATCCTTGCAGGCCTGTAATAAAGAGCTATAGATATCAGTTAAAAAGATAGTATAAACCGTTATGCTTAATGTATTGATAATATCTTGACTAAAATAATTATAGAGGACTCTGTAAGTTAAAGTTATTACCTTCTACATTAAGTGTACCATTCAGCATGTTGCCTCTTAGATTCAGGGTACCGAGTGAAGATAGATTTTTGAAAGATAATGGAATACTTCCAATAAAGCTATTATAGCTAAGATCAAGGATCTTCAATTTAATCAATCCTGAGATGACTGTTACATACAAAATTCTCAATAAAGAGAATCTAAATTAAAAATATTTATGAAAAGAGGATAAAAAATTGAATAAATTAAAATTTGGCTAACAAGTTGGATAGGAGACAGGCCGATGCATCTTTGATAGCAATCTACAATTTGACTACTAGACAAATCAAGCTATCTGAGCTTTAACAAATAGTTGATTAAATCCTCCAAGGCTCAAAACATGAGCTTCGATACTTATCTTGTGCTATTGTTCAGGTCGCTCTCTTCTGGAGACAACAATATCTCCCTTTTTCCCTATGTAGGTAGTGAAGTGTAGTTGTGGTAAAGAAGAGAAGATCTGAGCTTTAAGAGAGTATTTGATGAAAGATTGATTCACAAAATTTATAATTATGTTCTAAAGCTTGACAAGTGAAATAAAATTCTTACTCGCTAAATTGAAAACTGATTTGTATTGGCCAAGCCAATCAATCAAATTGGCTACATTTTTAGCTTTGAATATGATTTGCTAGCTCAAAAAAAAAAGAGGAATATGGAGAAACACTTTGTCAAAGGAATAAATATTATACCTTGTGAAGGTAGTGAGCCAGTTAGATTATTTCTATCTAAATATAAGATATTAAGGAAACATAAGTTTCCTAAAGCTATAGGTATCCTTCCAGTGAGCTGATTATATCCAAGATCAAGCATTCGAAGCTTCTGTAATCCTTGCAGGCCTGTAATAAGGAGCTATAGATATTAGTTAAAAAGACAATGTAAACCATTATACTTAACGTTCTGACGATCTTTTGATAGAAATAATTATAGAAGACTTTGTAAGTTAAAATTATTACCTTCCATATTAAGTGTACTATTCAGCATGTTGCCTTTTAGATTCAGGGTATTGAGTGATGATAGATTTTTGAAAGATAATGGAATACTTCCAATGAAATTGTTATAGCTAAGATCAAGGATCTCCAACTTGCTTAATCTGAGATGACTGTACAAATAAAATTTGAAAACAAAGAGAATATAAATCCAAAATATTTATGACAAGAGGATAAAAAATATGAACAAATTAAAATTAGGCTAACAAGTTGGATGAGAGAGAGGCTGACACATCTCCGATAGCAATCCAAAATGTGATTGTTGGACCAATCAAACTGTCTAGGATTTAACAAATGATTAATTAAATTCTGCAAAGCTCAAAAGCATGAGCTTTGGTACTCATCTTATGCTATTGTTCATGTCACTCTCTTCTAAAGACAGTAGTATCTCCCTCTTCTCCATGTAGGTGATAAAGTGCAGTTGTGGAGAAAGAGAAAGTATCTAAGCTTTAATAAGAGTTTGATGAAAGTTATAATTATGTTCTAAAGCTTAACAAGTGAAATAAAATTCTCACTTGCTAGACTAAAATTGATTTGGATTGACCAAGCCAATCAATCAAACTGCCTTAGTTTTTTTCTTTGAATATGAGGAAATTTGCTAGCTCAAATAAAACAAAAAGGAAGTACTGAGAAACTCTTATTCAAAGGAATAAATATCATACATTGTGAGAGTAAATTAACAAGTAGATTATTTTCATCCAAATATAAGTTATTAAGAGAAGTCAGGTTTCCCAAAGCTATGGGTATCCTTCCTATGAACTGATTAGATCCAAGATCAAGCACTCTAAGCTTCTATAATCCTTGCAGGCCTATAATAGGGAGCCATTGATATCAATTAAAAAGACAATATAAACCATTATACTTAATATGCTGATGCTCTCTTGATAAAAATACTTACAGAGGACTCTATAAGTTAAAGTTATTACCTTCCAGATTATGTTTACCATTTAGCATATTGCATCTTAGATTCAAGATACTGAGTGAAGATGGATTTTTGAAAGATAATGGAATACTTTAAATGAAGTTGTTATAGCTGAGATCAAGGATCTCCAACTTGCTTAATCATGAGATGACCGTTACATACAAAATTTGCAAACTAAGAGAATATAAATCCAAAATATTTACGACAAGAGGATAAAAAATATGAACAAATTGAAATTAGGCTAACAAGTTGGATGAGAGAGAGGCTGACACATCTTTGATAGCAATCCAAAATTTGATTGTTGGACAAATCAAACTGTCTAGGGTTTAACAAATGGTTAATTAAATCTTGCAAGGCTCAAAAGCATGAGCTTTGATACTCATCTTACGCTGTTGTTCAGATCATTCTCTTCTAGAGAAAGTAGTATCTCCCTCTTTTCCATGTAGATGGTAAAGTGCAGTTATGGTGAAAGAGAAAGGATCTGAGCTTTAATAGAGAGTTTGACGAAAGATTAACTCATGAAAGTTATAATTCTGTTCTAAAGCTTAACAAGTGAAATAAAATTCTCACTCGCTATACTAAAATTGATTTGGATTGGCCAAGCCAATCAATCAAACTACTTAAGTTTTTTGCTTTGAATATGAGGAAATTTGTTAGCACAAATAAAACAAAAAGGGAATATGGGGAAACTTTTATTCAAAGGAATAAAAATCATACATTGTGAGAGTAGGGAAACAGGTAGATTATTTTCTTCCAAATATAAGTTAATAAGAGAAGTCAAATTTTTTAAACCTTTGGGTATCCTTCCTGTGAGCTGATTAGATCCAAGATCAAGCACACTAAGCTTCTGTAATCCTTGCAGGCCTATAATAGGGAGCCATAGACATCAATTAAAAAGATAATATAAACCATTATACTTAATATGCTGATGATCTCTTGATATAAATACTTGTAGAGGAATATATAAGTTAAAGTTATTACCTTCCACGTTATGTGTACCATTCAGTATATTGCCTTCTAAATTCAAGATACTGAGTAAGGATAGATTTTTGAAAGATAATGGAATACTTCCAATGAAATTGTTATAGCTGAGATCAAGGATCTCCAACTTGCTTAATCCTGAGATGACTATACAAACAAAATTTGCAAACAAAGAGAATATAAATCCAAATATTTATGACAAGAGGATAAAAAATATGAACAAATTAAAATTAGGCTAACAAGTTGGGTAAGAGAGAGGCTGACGCATCTCCGATAGCAATCCAAAATTTGATTGTTGGACAAATCAAAGTGTCTAAGCTTTAACAAATGCTTAATTAAATCCTGCAAAGCTCAAAAGCATGAGCTTCGGTACTCATCTTATGCTATTGTTCAGGTCACTCACTTCCAGAGACAGTAGTATCTCCTTCTCCATGTAGGTGGTAAAGTGCAGTTGTGGTGAAAGAGAAAGGATCTAAGCTTTAATAGAGAGTTTGACGAAAGATTGACTCATGAAAGTTATGATTCGGTTCTAAAGCTTAACAAGTGAAATAAAGTTCTCACTCGCTACACTAAAATTGATTTGGATTGGCCAAGCCAATCAATCAAACTACCTATGTTTTTAGCTTTGAATATGAGGAAATTTGCTAGCTCAAATAAAACAAAAAGGGAATATGGGGAAACTCTTATTCAAAGGAATAAATAGCATACCTTCTGAGAGTAGGGAAATAGGTAGATTATTGTCATCCAAACATAAGTTATTAAGAGAAGTTAGGTTTTTCAAATCTATGGGTATCCTTCCTGTGAGCTGATTAAATCCAAGATCAAGCACTCTAAGCTTCTGTAATCCTTGCAGGCCTATAATAAGGAGCCATAGATATCAATTAAAAAGATAATATAAACCATTATACTTAATATGCTGATGATCTCTTGATAAAAATACTTACAAAGGACTTTATAAGTTAAAGTTAATACCTTTCACATTATGTATACCATTCAATATATTGCCTCTTAGATACAAGATACTGAGTAAAGATAGATTTTTGAAAGATAATGGAATACTTCCAATGAAGTTGTTATAGCTGAGATCAAGGATCTCCAACTTGTTTAATCCTGAGATAACTGTACATACAAAATTTCCAAACAAAGAGAATGTAAATCCAAAATATTTACAACAAGAGGATATAAAATATGGACAAATTGAAATTAGGCTAACAAGTTGGATGAGAGAGAGGCTGATGTATCTCCGATAGCAATCCAAAATTTGATTGTTGGACCAATCAAACTGTCTACGCTTTAACAAACGGTTAATTAAATCCTGCAAGGCTCAAAAGCATGAGCTTTGATACTCATCTTATGCTATTGTTTAGGTTACTCTCTCCCAGAGACAGTAGTGTCTCCTTCTTCTCCATCTAGGTGGTAAAGTGCAGTTGTGGTGAAAGAGAAAGGATCTGAGCTTTAATAGAGAGTTTCACAAAAGATTGACAGATGAAAGTTATAATTCTGTTCTAAAGCTTAACAAGTGAAATAAAATTCTCACTTGCTAGACTAAAATTGATTTGGATTGGCCAAGCCAATCAATCAAACTGCCTAAGTTTTTAGCTTCAAATATGAGGAAATTTGCTAGCTCAAATAAAACAAAAAGGGAATATGGGGAAACTCTTATTCAAAGGAATAAATATCATACCTTCTGAGAGTAGGGAAATAGGTAGATTATTGTCATCCAAACATAAGTTATTAAGAGAAGTCAGGTTTTTCAAATCTATGGGTATCCTTCCTGCGAGCTGATTAAATCCAAGATCAAGCACTCTAAGCTTCTGTAATCCTTGCAGGCCTATAATAAGGAGCCATAGATATCAATTAAAAAGATAATATAAACCATTATACTTAATATGCTGATGATCTCTTGATAAAAATACTTACAAAGGACTCTATAAGTTAAAGTTAATACCTTTCACATTATGTGTACCATTCAATATATTGCCTCTTAGATTCAAGATACTGAGTGAAGATAGATTTTTGAAAGATAATGGAATACTTCCTATGAAGTTGTTATAGCTGAGATCAAGGATCTCCAACTTGCTTAATCCTGAGATGGCTGTTACATACAAAATTTCCAAACAAAGAGAATATAAATCCAAAATATTTACAACAAGAGGATAAAAATATGAAAAAATTGAAATTAGGTTAACAAGTTAGATGAGAGAAAGGCCAACGCATCTCTAATAGCAATCAAACAATTTGATTGTTGGACAAATCAAACTGTCTAGGCTCTAACAAATAGTTGAGTAAATCCTGCAAGGCTCAAAAGCATAAGCTTCGATACTCATCTTATGCTATTGTTTAGATCACTCTCTCCTAAAGGCAATAGTATCTCCCTCTTCCCCATGTAGGTGGTGAAGTGTAATTGTGGTGAAGGAGAGAGGATCTAAGCTTTAATAGAGAATTTGATGAAAGATTGACTCAAGAAAATTATAATTCAGTTCTAAAGCTTAACAAGTGAAATGAAATTCTCATTCGCTAGATTGAAAATTGATTTGGACTGGCCAAGCCAATTACTCAAATTGGCTTAGTTTTTAGCTTTGAATATGAAGAAATTTGCTAGCTCAAATAAATCAAAAAGGGAATATAAAGAAATTCTTAGTCAAAGGAATAAATTTCATACCTTGTGAAGGTAGGGACACATTTAAATTATTTTCATCCAAATATAAAAAATTAAGAGTAGATAAGTTTCCCAAACCTATGGGTATCCTTCCTGTGAGCTGATTTAATCCAAGATTAAGCATTTTAAGCTTTTGCAATCTTTGTAGGCCTGCAATAAGGAGCCATAGATATTAGTTAAAAAGACAATATATACCATTATACTTAACGCGTTGATGATCTTTTGATAGAAATAATTATAGAAGACTATGTAAGTTAAAGTTATTACCTTCAATATTAAGTGTACTATTCAGCATGTTGTCTCTTAGATTCAGGGTACTGAGTGAAGATAGATTTTTCAAAGATAATGGAATACTTCCAATGAAGCTGTTGTAGCTAAGATCAAGGATCTCTAACTTGCTCAATCCTGAGATGTCTATTAAATACAAAATCCCAAAGAAAGAGATCTAGATCAAAAATATTTTCATCAAGAGGATAAAAAATATGAATGGATTGAAACTACAGTAATGAGTTGAAGGAAAGACTGACCCATTTGTGATAGCAATCCAACAATATTATTTGTGGATAAGTTAAGCTGTGTGAGCTTGTGAAAGGAGGAAAAAATGCTGAAATTTAATGACCATTCTGGAAATTGCCAATACATAAATGAATTGGATTCTATAAGGCTCGAAAGCATGAGCTTCGATACTTGTCTTGTGCTGTTGTTGCAAGTGACTCTCTCCCAAAGGCAACAGTCTCTCACTCTTCCCCAAGTAGGTGGTGCAGTACGGTCATGATGAATGAGAGAAGATCTAAGCTTTAACAGAGCTTCATACTCCTCCAAGGGACACCCAAAGCTAGAGTTGCAGTGGTAGAAGATTAGAATCAGTGAAGCCCATAATAAAAATGCTAACCTTGAGTAGCTGACAGAGTGGTAGTAACTCTCCATAGGGACTAATGATTTGATGCACTTTTGCTTCTTAATTCATTCTTGGACAATTTATAGACATCATGAAGGTATGAAAATATGAGTCGTTGGTCAATGTAGGATAGAGGTATATAAATATGAGCCGTTGAACTAGTCAATTTATAGTTCCTCTTTCATTTGAGCTTGATCTGTTGCCTCCTTTTCGGAAAAAAAAAGAGAGAGAGAGATAGAGAGAGAGAGAGAAAAAAAATCCTTTTTTTTTTGTGTGGCAACGTGTGAATATACTAGGTGGCTAATAAAACTAGCCTATTGTAGAGACTAAATTTCACCTCCGATTAGCTTCATCAACAAATTTTTATTTCTTTCCCACCAACAATTTTAAGGAGATATATACAAGTCTTCTGCCGTTGGCAAAGTCCACGAATCGCTGCAGCGAGCCTTCTCTTTAGTTTGTTCCCTTGGTTCTCTTCAAAATACAATAATATGATTTGTTCATCATATGGTTCGGAACTAATTCTGCACATTAAGCTTGAGCCCAAAGCTCTGCCAAAAGATATCTTTTCTTTAGTTTAAAGATCTCAAGTTTTAAATCTTAATAATTGGTGCTGATCTAGATTAGTTAAAGTGACTCTTAAACTGATTAGACACAAAGTATATTCCTTCCTGCAACGGAATCTTAAGCCACGTCTTAGGTAAGAGCATAAAATTATAATTTTTTTTTCCTATTTTTTGTGAACGAATTTAATGCAGAGGCCTCAGATCTCTCTCTTCAGCATTTTTCATGCCTACGTTGCATCATGTAAAGCGATAACGACAACTTTTTTTTTGGGTACAATCTTTGATTGCTCAGTGCAATTTATTCGCACATATCGTGCTAGTAATAGTCATCAATATTTGAATATTTATTAATTAAATATAATATTTTATTGTTAATGTTAAAATATTTGTTACTAATATTATTGTCCTTATTAATAATATTTAGGTGATAGTAATATTTATATATTTACTAAATATTATTAGTTATTACTTTATGTAATTATTAAAAATATATTTATCAATAAATATATATAAATTAATCATAAAATATTTATAAATATTCAATATTATAAAATATAAAAAAATATAAATTACAAAAAACTATAAATTTAATATAAATTTAACTATGTAAAATATTTTAAATTAATAATATTTATAGTTTTAATAATATTATAATATTTTAAGGGATTTTCAGTGTAGTCCAAAACAATAATGCTAGCCTTAAAAAGGTGACAAGAGTGGTAGCAATTCTCTGCAAGGATGCTCTGAAGCACTTTTGCTTCTTAATTTATCCTTGGATAATTTAATAAACTGCATGAAGGCATAGAAATATGAGTCGTTAGTCAAGTCAATGTAGGATCGAGGTGTGGAAATACAAGTCGTTGGACAAGTCAATGTACTGTATAATTTCCACAAGTGTCACGTTCGATTTCTAATGTCTAGCTCACCTCTTTAAAGGAAAAAGAGATGTAAAAAAGACTCCAACCTAAAAATAATTATTAAAATTGAAATAGATAAGGATATAACAAGTAAATTTGATATTTGAATCCTACTTCTAGAGGAGCTTTAGGAGTTTTTGTGGTGCAAACCTCATCTTATCTCTTTCCAAACCAGCGAGTCCAAGGAAGCATGAAATCAAAGTACTTATCGTGACCTTTTCAAACCTCATCTTCTTTGTGGAAAAGCTATCCGGATCCACTAATTCGACCCAAACTTTTCCAAAGGAATTGGCTCTCGAACGAAGGCCGTAGACCAAAGAGTCCATGTTTGAATGTGTGTGGAACCATTCTTTGTTGCACTTGATTTTATGTATGTTAATTAGGCATGTACATACCTCGGCTATCAGTTACTTGGTTCTCCAATCATGATCATGGGAGACAGGATTTGGCTTTAAATCAAAATCTTTCTGATATATTAGGGAGGGTAATTAGGTAACAGTTTAGTTAGCTTCAGCTACTCATTCTAATTTGCTTCTTGAAGGTTACCTTAATTACTAAGCTGGCACAGTTAGCCCATCTTTTTAGCGTAGGTGCTTCTGGTTTCTCTTTCATTTAGGCTTGATCTGCTGCCTCCTTTAAGGGGGAAAGACTAGTCGGTTGAAGACACTAAAGTTCACCTCACATCTCAACCTGATTAGCTTCATCAACAAATGTCTATTTCTTTTGTAATTTCACTGACAATGTGAAGGAGATTCAAGTCTTCGGCCATTGTTAAAGTCAACAAATCGACGCAACAATCCTTCTCTGTAGTTTGTTCCCTTCAAAATACAATAATCTGATTTGTTCACCGTACGTATGGCTCGGAATTAATTCTTCACTACTACATGAGGTCGAGCCCAAAGCTCTGCCAAAAAAGATCTCTGTTCTTTAGTTAGAAGATCTCAAGTATTTGTGGCTTATACGTGTAAGCAAATCGATGTCAATGGGTCTACTTACAGGCTGATAAGTCCCATTGTGACTGACGTTGACTCGTATAAATTGCGAAAAAGAAATCATAGAAGTTTTGTAACAGTAATACAATGACAAACAACATGTTGGCCAATCTTCTCTGCTCTACCACAAATTATTATTATTATTTTTTTTTGGTACAATCTCTGGTTCCTCAATGCAATTTGCTGCATGAAGTATTTATCTTAGTTATTATACACACACATTGTATTAGTAATAGTCATCAATATCTCAGTATATATATTAATTAAATATTAATATATTTTTATTGTTAATGTTAAAATATTTGTTACTAATATTGTTGTACTTATTAATAATATTTAGGTAATAGTAATATTTATATTTACTAAATATTTATTTGTTATTATTTTATGTAATTATTAAAAATATATTTATCAATAAATGTATCTAAATTAATCATAAATATATATAAACATTAAATAATATAAAACACAAAAAAAATTAATTACAAAACTATAAATCTAACATGAATTTAACTATATAAAATATTTTTGATTTAATAATATTTATAGTTTTAATAATATTTAATAATATATTAATTTAATAATTTTTATAATGTTTTAAGGGACCTTCAATGAAGCCCATGACAAAGATGCTAGCCTTAGAGTAGATGATAAGAGCGATAGCAACTCTCCATCAGAAGTGAATGTTGTAATCTAATGATATGATGCATTTTGCACCCTTAATTCATCGTTGGTCAAGTCAATGTAGGATTAAGGTATGGAAATATGAGTCTTTGGATAAGTCAATGTACCGTACAATTTCCACAAGCGTCATGTTCGGCTTTTCGATGTCTAGACTCATCGTCTCTTTGAAGAAGAAAGAGATTCGACGTAGACTCCAGCCTGAAAATAATTATTAAAATTGAAATAGAGAAGGAAACATGGAGGAGTTTGAGATATGGATTCCACTTTAATTTGGAGGAGTTTTTGTGGTGCAAACCTCATCTTATCTCTTTTCAATCTCTTCTCCAATCATCATCATGGCAGACAGGATTTGGCTTTAAGATCAAATCTTTCTACCATATTACGAAGGTAATTAGGTAACAGTTTGGTTAGCTCCAACTATTCTTCATTTTTAAATTAGCCCATCTTCGGGCAGCGACGGTGGGGTTCCATTCGCCGTTGCCGCCGTATGAAGATCCCATCTTATTAGTGATTATATGTTAAAAGATATCAAGAATTAACCGAGCGTTATTTTGTTATTGATTAAATTTAGTTTTCTGCAAAGCCCGAGCATCGCAATCAACTGAATCATCAAGTCAATGAAGCGGAGTGATGCGTACACAAGGGGTGCAGCTTTTCTTCGTTTTCTTGAAAAATTGCAGGCGATATAAGTGAAGAGAATTTATACGCTGAATATTTTCTTAAGTAGATCCTCCGCCTTTATATGGCAATGACGCGTTTGAGATCAAATGTTACTGTTATCATGCCAGCCTGGCTGCCACTTCTAAAACAATAACAAAAAAAATGCCTCTCATTAAAAAAAAAATTCATATATTTATAAAGATATAAAAATAAAATATTTAAAAATATATGATGTACATCTAAAACTTAAAATTATAGGATTCAAAATGATTCAAAACATTCATCTCTTCCTTAATAGCCACAAGCTTTAATTAATACACAAAGGGTGAAAAATATATATACACATAATGAAAATTTTTATTCAAATAAATAATAAAATATAATAGCAAAGAGTCTAATATGTCATCTCTTTCTGATGGGTCAGAAAAATTAATGCGTTTAGAGATTCTCATAACTTTCAATGATCTAAATCAAAGATGATGATTCCTGAAAATAAAGCTAATTAAGAAAATTTATGTGATGAAGAGTCATAAAAAAAAGTATATGAAAGGGAATCAGTGCGCTCGCTAATCTTTTTGGCCAGCAAAATAAGGAAGAGAGAAATAAAAGGAAAAAAAATCTAAAAAAGAGGTTTTGATTGTCAGCCGTTGATATTTGTAGGCTCTAACAGTCTGTTCGAAACATTTTTGTCAAGTGGGTAAGAATTAATTTATTGCAATATCAAAGAAAGAGGAGTTTAAACGATGGTAAATTGTCATTGTCACCATCTTGTATTAAAAAAAAAAAAAGCTTGTTATGGTCCATCTCATCTACATCCAAGAGAAGACAAGAAAAAAAAAAAAAAAACTAGTAATATGTCCATTCATAGTATTTTAAGCTTGTAATCTTTGAACATGGAAAGAAAAAGGAAATTGCATGGCTTGGAGCCATAATTCTACGTGCATTGGAGGTGGTAAGCAATTTTTCCAAGCCTATGGTCCATGTAAACTTCAAAGAAGACTAAGGTACGAAACCAGCCTAGTCATCTTCATTACCCTCTATTTCAATTGATAAGTCGGGTAAAATATTGTTTCAAGTAGTTAGTTTCGTGTGGGTCTCATCACTTTAGAGAAGGCCAAGAAATACAAAAAGCCTAGTCACCCCAACCCTCTAGTTAATTTTGGAATTATTTAGGATAGATCTCATCACTTTAGAAAAATATCAAGAAATACAAGAAGCTTGATCACCCCAACCCTTCAATTAAGCTTAGAATTATCTAGGATGGGTCTCATCACTTCAGAGATACAATTAAGCTTGGAATTATCTAGGATGTGTCTCACCGGATGTGTCTCACCACTTTAAAAAAGATTAAGAAATACTAGAAGCTTGATCACCCCAACCCTCTAGTTAAGTTTGGAATTATCTAGGGTAGGCTCATCGCTTCAGACCAAGAAATACAAGAAGCATAGTCAGCCCAACCCTCCAATTAAGCTTGGAATTATCTAGGGTGGGTCCCATCACTTCAGAGAAGACTAAGAAATATAAGAAGTTTGGTCACCCCAACCCTCCAGTTAAGCTTGGAATTATCTAAGGTTAGTCTCATCACTTCAAAGAAAGGCTAAGAAATATAAGAAGCTTGGTCACCCTAACCCTTGAGTTAAGCTTGGAATTTTCTACAGTAGGTCTCATCACTTCAGAGAAGACCAAGCAATATAAGAAGTCTTGTCACCCCAACCCTCTAGTTAAGCTTGAAATTATTTAGGGTGGGTTTCATCACTTCAAGGAAGGCCAAGAAATACAAGAAGCTTAGTCGCCCCAACCCTCTAGTTAAGCTTGGAATTATCACTTCAAAGAAGGCCAAGAAATACAAGAAGCTTGGTTACTGGCCTCTAGTTAAGCTTGGAATTATATAGGGTAGGTCTCATCACTTCAGAGAAGACCAAGAAATGCAAGAAGCTTGGTCATTCCAACCATCTATTTAAGCTTGGAATTATTTAGGATAGACCTTATCACTTCAGAGAAGGCCACGAAATACAAGAAGCTTAGTCACCCTGACCTTCTTGTTAAGTTTGGAATTATCTAGGGTAAGTCTCATTACTTCAGAGAAGACCAAGAAATACAAGAAACTTGATCACCCCAGTCCTCTAGTTAAGCTTGAAATTATCTAAGTTGGGTCACATCACTTCGGAGAACACCAAGAAATACAAGAAGTTTACTCACCCCCACCCTCTGATTAAGCTTGGAATTATCTATGGTCGGTCTCATCACTTGAGAAAAGATCAAGAAATACAAGAAGCTTGGTCACTCCAACCCTTTAGTTAAGCTTGGAATTATCTAGAGTGGGCCTCAACACTTTAGAGAAGGCCAAGAAATATGAGAAGCTTAGTCACCCAACCCTCTAGTTAAGCTTGGAATTATCTAGGGTAGGTCGATCACTTCAGAAAACACCAAGAAATATAAGAAGCTTGGTCACCCCAACCCTCTAGTTAAGCTTGGAATTATTTAGGGTGAGTCTCATCACTTCACATAAGGCCAAGAAATACAAGAAGCTTAGTCACTCCAACCCTCTAATTAAGCTTGGAATTATCTAGAGTAGGAGGCATCATCACTTTAGAGAAGACCAAGAAATACAAAAAGCTTGGTTATCCCAACCCTCTAGTTAAGTTTGGAAATATCTAGTGAGGTCTCATCACTTCAGGAAAGGCCAAGAAATACAAGTAGCTTAGTCACCCCAACCCTCTTCTTAAGTTTGGAATTATCTAGAATAGGTTTCATCACTTCCGAGAAGACCAAGAAATATAAGAAGCTTGGTTATCCCAATCCTCTAGTTAAGCTTGGAATTATCTAGAATAGGTCTCATTACTTCACAAAAGGTCAAAAAATATAAGAAGCTTAGTCACCCTAACCCTCTAGTTAAGCTTGGAATTATTTAGAGTATGTTTCATCACTTTAGAAAAGCCCAAGAAATATAAGAAGCTTAGTCATCCCAACCCTCTTGTTAAGTTTGGAATTATAGGGTAGGTCTCATGACTTCAGAGAAGACTAAAAAATAGAAGAAGTTTGGTCATCCCAACCCAATTATCTACTTATTGCTAGAAAGAATGAAAGGACATTTGCATTTAGGCTACGGCCGGAGTCCATCTTCAATCAGTTCTACGAGGGAACATCTGAACAAGATATCTGAAAGATATCCTCCATGTTTGTGGGAGTAGCTTAGCTAATATTTGAATTTATTCCCATTATTTGGTTGTCCAAGGATTGCTAACAAAGCACAGAACAATAGTGTTTAGAATAAAATCAACTTCTAGAGAAAGAACAAAGAAATTTGATGGTGGTCGTTGTTCAAAAGGAAGGTGTTTACTTGACAAAAGTGGAGAGCATGATGGACAATGCCATTAGAATAAGATGGTTCTGACAGGAGGCTACACATTTCACACATATAATATAGACGTTTAAGGCAGATGCAGAGTCTACCATCCATTTAATAAGTCAAGCATTGCTCACTCGTGTATTCAAACTAATTAAGCGAAACCATGGTCCTTTTCTAAGTCATGTATTTTTAAAAAAAAAAATAACTTTTTTGTTGTTTTACTGAGGAAAATATTGAAAAATAATGACGTATATTTCTAGATCCACGTATCAAAGAGTCTATGTTTCTTGAGAGACCGCAGTTGTAAAATTGCAAAGTTAGTAAAGTATATTGAAAACAATGTCTTCAAGTTGGAAGAAGCAAGTCTTTAATGAGTTGGAGAGGTAAGGAGGTCTTTAACAACTCAAGGAAGTTGAATCTTTCCTACGACGTCTGACCAAGAACTTTTAGTTTCTTTTGAATTCTAATATGTCTGCATAAAGCCTGATTGGAAAGAGCAGAATTAAGCTCAAACCTATATGATTTCAAAATCCAATGTATATAGCAAAATTAGGTGTCTAATAAGAATGATTAAAGAGGTCTCCCCTTGGAGATGATGGAAGGGTATGGAGGAGGAGAGACGAAGCCCTAGTTGCTTCATTTGAATAACCTTGATAACAGAATATCTATTCCATCCTTTTTTTTTTTTTTGAATCGTAAATTATTTTTTGAGTTCTTACCTTACAAATGCCATATAAAGTTAGCAAATGCCTACCACACTCCATTTATTTGAGTTAATATATCAACAAAATATTATCTCTAAGCTCCTAGTTGGCCTTAAATTCGTTATCTGCTCATGGAGAAGGTTTATTGCACACTCATATAATCATGAAATAAAAGTTTGCTTCTAAATCTCTCACCTTTTATTCATTTAATAGCAGCATGAAAATAATTTCCTAAGTATTCTCAAACTCAAGAAACAAAACTTTTTCAACTTCTGTCTACTAATTTGTATGACATACTCTTGAATGGTTTTGAATTAGAAGGTCAGATGTCATTTAATTGCATGTGATTATTAAATCACTCAAATCAAAGAAATGGACTCATTTTGAGACCTTACAAGAAAACAACATAATAGTGGCGAAAAATTTCATTACTATTCTATCACAAACTAGGTTTAGTGACGAATTAGTGATGAAAATATTATCATCACAATTTTTTCCATCGTTAATTTTAGTGACGGAAAGAGCATCCATCACAAAATAATAGCGACAGATTTATAATAGAATATTCCGTCAGAAATTTGTGACAGAACACATTTTCATCACTAAATAATAGTTGCAGAAAGAGGCTATGTTCGTCACTAAATTATGATGGATTAGTGGCGAACTATTCGTCACTCATTATTCCATCACTATTACGTTATAAATATTTTCATCATATTCCATCATAATTTAGTAACGGATTATTGACGAAAATTTAGTCACACCATCACTAGTCAGTCATAAATATTTCATCATAGTTTAGTAATAGATTGTTGACAAAATGCATATCATTAATAGTTCCATCACTATGCCATCATAATTTGCTAACAAATTAGTGACGAAAGAATCTATCAGTCATCGATCATTGTTCCATCACTAATCAATAACTAATATTTTCATCACCAATCCGTCACTATTATTTCTGTCAAAAATCCATCACTAATCCATCACTAATATTTTCATCACTAATCCATCACTAATCTATCAGTCATCAAAATATATATCCCATCACTAATAAAATTTCATTAAATTTTTATCTTATAAATTTAAAATTATTTTTAAATTATAATATATTTAATGCATTCTAATAAAATTTATAGATGAAAATTTAAATTTAAAAATAAAAAATGTATTTCATAAAATAAGATAAATATATCTGCATACATCAACAACATTAATGTTTTATACATCAAACATCAAACTATTAAGTTTAAGATGTAGAAGATCATGATCTATGAAACTTTCACGCAAACTCCATATGCTCTATGAAGCGCCTCATCTGCTCCTCCATCTGATGTAGATGCTCTGTCTGCGCATTCAACTCAGCAATCTTTCTATCCATCGCTGCTTACTTCTCTGCGAGCTCCTGTTGGTTCTGTGCAAGCTCCTTAACTTGAGCTGCAACATGTAGTGAATATAAAGCCCTGCTGAAATGAAGCAGATTATAAAGATACTGCCTGTGAGCCAAGACCATATATATGCCTCTTCTTCTCTCCACCTATAGCATCAATGTAAGATATTGCCCGTGAGCCAAGAACATATATTCCTCATTGTTTTTAATCACATCGGCTATTGTAAGTGAATCTACCTGCAAAGCAATTCTTTTCATCCACAATTCATCTACCAGTTTCAATATCAAATGGCATGTTGATTGAAAGGTATTGAAATAGACTATACTTCAAAAAGAGGGGGAAATAGCATTTGCACAAGACAATTCTACTTGTTGGTTCAAAGCACAAAAATAACTCATAAATTGGCTATGATAACAAAGGATGATGGAAAGTCTAACAGCTTTCAACAAAAGGACTATCATGAACCAGGAGTGAAGTATTGTGTTTGTGCCCAAATTGGATCAGCATAACAGTTCCATGTCATGTTATCCCAAACCGTCATTCCAGTCACATAAGAAAGGCCCATTTCAGGAAACAGGGATTAGTATCAATCTGTGGCAGAGAGCAAGAATCAGCAAGATACAAGAACAAGGTCTAAAATGAGTAGATAGCAAAATATCACCAATTTGTCATGCCCATGGGCCATCCTCTGCTATCAGCATTCAAAGAACTGATATCTACAGTATAGGAGGTTTCCAGCTACTGCATATACTTTTCTTTAACTATCAGCGGTATTTGACAATCATGTAAATGTTCTGAGGCATACCTTCACTTCAGCAACACTGTTTTAATCCTAATCCTATAGGAAACATCACATCTGTCTCTCCCTTCTTGTAGAGAGCAGACCCATAGTACATGCAACTAATAACATTTTTGGCTACTCTCATATCAAGATTTTCATCATGGCCAAAATCACAGATGAGATATCAGATGATGCAATATTGATATATAAGCCAAAATACCTTTTCTCTATCTTGAAATTGTTGCTAAACATTAACATGAAGGCTTACAATAGTAGTTAATCTTTTATTTTACCATATTACCTGATACTTAACCGTGGTCAATATATCAGCTGAAATATTGTTCGAATTTCTCTAGCCTTTCATCTCAGCCAAGAATTGATACATCAGTTCATCTATGTATCAGCCATCCACCAAGATGGCTAATATCAGCCTTTCAAACCTTGAACCTATTGGCATTAAAGTTGCATTTTCTGTACTTTCTTCTGGTTTAGTCGATATGTTAACCTTAGCATACAATATCACCCTTTCTAATTTCAATATATCGCTAACCCTTTCCAAAATCATCAATCTCCATTGAATGCAAGGTGTTGGCACATCGAATTACAAAAATCGGGGGTATAAAGCAAGTCCTTATTAAAAGCTACAATGATCAGGGGTTCCTCAGTGCATCCACAAGTCTGCGGTCACTTTTGTTGTATAAAAATGCTTTTTGATGTTGCAATATGCCCATTTGTATTGCCCTCAATTCACCTTGACTAACAAGTAAACTACTTTTATTCTCGATCACAAGTCTTCCCAAATTAATCAAAACCATGACTACCCATGACTGTTGTCTGAAATCCTTATGCTTTTCTCAATGTCCATCCCCCTTCCACCAGAGTTCCAATATCTTCACTCATAAGTTTGACCTGTAATAATTAGTGCAATGTCATAGATCTTTCTGTTTACTCTAGAAACTTAATACTATGATGCTTTTCCTACAAAAACAGGAATCCTCCTATTGTTCAAGATCAAAGTTATTGCATTTTGCTCTATTATAATTTGGTATTCACCTGGTTTGAAAGAGACCCCTACATCTATGAACTTAGTAAGAAGAGTCTTCTCTACTTCCACCACCCATATGCATGGAGTCCAAACTTGATGTACTTAGCATACTTCAATCAATAACTTTCAAATTTATCCACTCTAGCGTTCCATAAATTCATTCTTCATTTGCACTGAATGGGAGCTAGATCCCTACTTGACTACTGGCTTTGATTTAGGATGTCTACACTTTTTCTCTTCATGATATTCATGATCTGCACCATATATCTCATATTCTATAATAAAATCAAGCATAGCAAGCAGCTTCTTATAACATAAGACCTCTTTGATGAAACTCACATCCAAAACCATGGAAATAAATCCGGTGCTCTTCTTGAATCTATCAGTCACAAGTTCAGAGCTACATAACAACACACACACATATGTATATATAAGCTAGATGTTACTAGTATTTATATCCTAAAAACAAAGAAGACAATGGATCAACTTAAAGTTGCAAGTTACCGCTTACCCACGTAATCAACGTGGTGATTTCAAAACAACCAATCAAGAACACAGCATGAAATTTACTCATAAGGAAATGCAGTGCTCCAATAGACCACATCATTTGACAGATGAATAAGAGGAAATTTGCTACACACCAGTGGACGAGTGGCAACCTCTGCCTTGGTCAAGCCTCCTCACTGCCACGAACGACCCGCTGCTGTCATTCATGCCCCTCTTCTCGACCATCACCGACCCAAATCGATCCAGAAATCTCGATCATCACCACCCCTAACCGACCCCGAAATCACTCACCTCGAGCGGAAGCCCAGCAAAGCTCCCATATCAACCTCCAGAACTAGAGAAACCACCGGCCACACAAAATTCCAAACTAAGAACCAATCCACAGCCCCAGAATTCGCTACCAAAATCCCAAAATTCGGGGAGAAAAGATACAACTCGGAGGTTTCAACCGAGCAGGGGAAAGATAGTCCAAGCCAAACCTTGGTGGAAACGAACGGATGGATTAAAAGCGCTTCCTAACCTTTGATCATCATCTCTTAATATATATACACACACAACATAGATATCCATCCATTCTTCCTTTTGGCATGCGCAACTTCCTTTTCCTTTTGCTTTTTAATTTAAAAAAAAAAAAATAAAACTAAGCAGACTTCAACGTTACCACCCGCCTCTACAAAAATAAATAAGCTTTCCGAGCTAGAGAATTTAACATAGAAGTAAAATATTCCCATCTCTCAAAGAAGACAGAACCTAAATAGTACTTAACAATTAAACAAGAATCTCCTTCATCGCTAAAAGATAGTGTTGGGGGGTAAAATCGATATTGCGTTAATATCCGTGCGAGGCGGCTAAGGTCGACCTCCTCCCTTCGCCCTTCCGGGCTTCCATAGCTCGGCTCCTTCCGGGCTTCCGTAGCTCGGCCCCTTCCGGGCTTCCATAGCTCGGCTCCTTCCGGGCTTCCGTAGCTCGGCTCCTTCCGGGCTTCCGTAGCTCGGCCCCTTCCGGGCTTCCATAGCTCGGCTCCCTCCGGGCTTCCATAGCTCGGCTCCTTCCGGGCTTCCGTAGCTCGGCTCCTCCCGGGCTTCCATAGCTCGGCCCTTTCGGACTTCCATAGCTCGTCTCCCCCCGAGTCACCATGGCCCACCTACATCAAATGATCCACAATCCAATACCCACCTCCGCGGAACCTGATGCGGGAGAGCCCAGGTCTACCATAACGGCATCCTAGACAAGGAATCATGTCGAAACGTGGCCTAGAACCTATCGTAACTGCCCCAGGCCTACTTGACCAGATCTCGAGACATCAAGGTGCTCTCCCAGCCATCAATCCCCTAACAAATAGGATACAAATTCCACGGCCCCACAACGGCCTGATTCTATCCACCTCTGTATCCTAACAACCTCTGAACCTTCCAGAAGACGCTCAAGGACCAGGTGACAGTCTATAAATTGGACGCTCCCAAATTCCCTCAGGTACGCATCTCCTTGCGCATACGCATATGCATCTTTTTGGCACACCCATAGGTGCGCCCTGACTCTGGCTGCTCTCTCCGGCGGCTCGTTGGTGCTCTCGCCCTCTAGAGCTCTCGATTGGCCATCCCCGGAGAGGTCTCCCGGAGAGATCCACCTCCCCATTATCTGGTTATCGCCGATTTCTTCTCCACTGACTTGAGCATCGGAGGGTCTTCCGCGGAGGGCCACCCCCCAACGCCTCTCGCTTGAGGACTTCTTGTGCAGGTCCGCCCCCTCTTCCCTGGAGATCGACCGCGCCCGAGTCGGAGGACGGATCCCGGCGGCAACAGATTGGCGCTAGAGGAAGGGTCTCAAGTCCCATTAAAACTTGACAACAGGAGGTAAGGATCTAAATCCGGAGCAGAACCTCTTCAATGGCCAACCGGAGAAGAGCAACTTCGGAAGCTCAAGATCAGGCCGCTTCCCAGAGGCCAGATCCGACAAGCGGTGCAGCACCGCAACCACCACCAGTCGAAACCCCATCACCGCCCGCCGTTCCGATGACCCAGGACCAGTTTGCTACACTGGTCCAACAGGTCCAGGCCCTTACCCACCTGGTCCAAGAGCGCCTTGCACCTCCTCCTGCTTCGCACCTTCAGAAGGAGGCGGCGGTTCCTTCTTCACCGGAGACCTCCTCCTCTGATCCGCACGAATCAGCGGATCCCCCACATCGACCCAGAGGGGACAAACCAGTCCCACGAGACGGTTATGATAGAGATCCTCCCAGATCTCGATGAGCCCAATCCCTCTCCCCGGTGACATCTCGCCATGACTCAACACCATCCTTACGATTCTCACGCCCGGCTCCTCCTCTGACCGGTGAAGAAGAGATCCGTCGATAGATCCAGGAGATGCGTCAGGAGCTGGACGCCGCCAAGCAGGTCCATCCGCCCCAGCCCAAGGCAGAACAGGGCATCCCTTTCTCTAAGGGGATCATGGAGGAAGTGATTTCCTCCCACGTCAAGTTACCAGCCATCGAACCCTATCATGGCTCTTCTGACCCGGATGACCATCTCAGTAGCTTCCGATCGATCATGATGTTCCACGGAGCATCTGATGCGGTCCTCTACCGCGCCTTCCCCTCCACCCTCAGAGGATCCGCCCGAACCTGGTTCAATGCTTTGAAGCCAGGTTCCATTGATTCATTCGACGAGCTGAGCCACCTTTTTATTGGCTAGTTCGTCAGCAGTCGCCGCTACCGACGAAGATCTGACTCCCTCTCCGAAGTCAAGCAGAGAGAGGGGGAGTCCTTGAGGAATTACCTTGGCCGTTTCAATAAGGCCATGTTGGAAGTGGACCACCTTAATCATGAGGTGGCCATGTCTGCTTTGGCGGAGGGAGTTTCGAAGGAAAGCGACTTCTACCTAGCAATGGAGGTCAGCTACCCCCCCAGCCTATCTGATATGATGGCCCTAGCGGACAAGTACGCGAGGGTCGAAGAATCGCGGAGAATTGCCCATGCTGAGCAGGCAAAGAAGCAGTAGCCCAAAGTCCCCGACAGGCACCGTCCCGCCCGGCAGCCAAGCCCGCCTCGCCGCCAGAGAGTCCCTCCGCCGCCGCCAAGGAATCACTCCCGGAGTCCTCCTAGGCGATTTGACCGCTATACTCCGCTGACTGTGCCCCGAGCGCAAATCCTTATGGAAATAGAGCGCCAGCTTCCCCGGCCAGTGCCTCTCTGAGGGAACCCGACCCGAAGAGATCCCGCCAAGTATTGCCGTTACCATAGGGAGCACGGTCATGACACTGAAGAATGCTGGCAGCTGAAGAATGAGATTGAGAGGCTGATTCGGTGGGGATGACTGGATCAGTTTAGGAGGGCGCCCGAGCCACAACAACAAGGAGGTGACCGCCAGTCCGAGCTTCAACAACCTCCTCCTCCACCAAATTCGCCTGTGATCGGTCGTATTAACATGATTGAAGAGGCCGGCGGATCGAGCCCCAGAGGCGACAGTGATGGATCAGTGCCAAAGAAGGCACGGAAGGGCGAACTCTCCTTCTCCGATGATGATCTTCTTGGGATACAGCTCCCCCATGATGATGTACTAGTTGTATCCCTTAATTTGAACAACTATGATGTAAGCCGAATCCTCGTTGATAGTGGAAGTTCGGTGAATGTTTTGTACCTCGGTATGTTTGCCAGGATGAAATTACTCATAGAAAATCTTCGAGCCGTGGATTCCACCTTAATGGGATTCACAGGCGACGTCGTCATCCCGGAAGGGGTTGTCACCTTAACGGTCCGTGCGGGAACATGGCCCCTTGTGACCATCGTTCAGACAGAATTCCTAGTGAACGACCTCAGATCCCCCTACAATGCAATATTCGGCAGGCCCGGTCTGATGTCCCTCAAGGCAGTTGTCTCCATCCCGCACCTATCCATGAAGTTTCCCACCGAGCGAGGAGTTGGGGTTGTTCGGAGAAATCAGGCCATGGCTCGATAGTGCTTTGTTACAAGCCTACAATCTAGGATGCCAGAGGTTGATGGGCTAGATGCTCGCGAGGACTTTACCGAACAAAGAGGAGAACCGGCGGAGGAATTAGAGGAGGTACCGCTAGACGAAGCTCGACCCGACCGAACCATCAAAATCGGGTCGTTGCTCAAAGAAGAGCCTCGGCACAGATTGATCGGTTTCCTCCGAGGTAACGCTGACATCTTCGCCTGGTCTGCCTCCGACATGCCAGGGATCAGCCCCGAGGTTCTCGCCCATCATCTCAATGTGGACGAGATGCACCGGCCGGTTAAGCAGAAGAAGAGAAGCTTCGCCCCAGAGCGACAAAAGGCCATCGAGGAAGAGGTAGACAAACTCATCAAGGCCAATTTCGTCCGAGAGGTAAGTTACCTGAACTGGCTGTCAAATGTCGTCATGGTGAAAAAGTCGAACGGCAAGTGGAGAATCTGCATCGACTTCACCGACCTCAACAAAGCCTGCCCGAAGGATAGCTTCCCCCTCCCTCGGATTGACCAACTCGTAGATGCCACCTCAGGCCATCAGATGCTGTCATTCATGGACGCCTATTCCGGCTACAATCAGATCCGAATGGCCCATGAAGATGAAGAAAAGACCGCCTTCATAACCGACCGAGGTACTTACTATTACCGTGTTATGCCTTTTGGTCTTAAAAATGCAGGTGCCACCTACCAGAGGCTGGTCAACAAAGTGTTCAAGGAACAGATAGGCCGGAATATGGAGGTGTACGTGGACGACATGCTGGTTAAAAGCAAGGAGGCGTCACAGCATGTCGACGACCTCACAGAGAGCTTCGCCACGCTGCGCAAGTACGGGATGAAGCTCAACCCGACCAAATGCGCCTTCGGTGTCAACTCGGGAAAGTTCCTCGGCTTCATGGTCTCCCAGCGAGGTATCGAAGCCAACCCCCAAAATCCAAGCTCTCCAACAAATAGCGCCCCCGACATCTGTCAAAGAGGTCCAGCGCCTAATCAGGAGACTAGCGGCCCTAAACCGCTTCGTGGCACGGTCGGCCGAGAGGTGCCTCCCCTTCTTCAAAACTCTCCGATCGGCTAAAAACTTCCAGTGGACTCCCAAATGCCAAAGGTCATTTCAAGATCTCAAGAAGTACCTCGGCTCACCCCCACTCCTCAGCAGTCCAGCTCCAGGAGAGACCCTGTTCTTGTACCTAGCTATTTCGGAAGGTGCAGTCTGCTCGGTGCTGATCAAGGAAGAAGGAAAAGTCCAAAAACCGATCTATTATGTCAGTAGGCTACTCCGCGATGCAGAGACGAGATACAGCAGAATTGAGAAGATGGTGCTGGCCTTAATCACCTCAGTTCGAAAGCTGCGGTCGTACTTTCAAGCACATTTCGTGACGGTGCTGACTGACCAACCCATCAAGACGGTAGTCCACCGTCCCGAGACATCGGGGAGATGACCAAATGGGCCGTCGAGCTAAGTGAGCATGACATACACTTCCAGCCTCGCCCAGCCATCAAAGCTCAGTTGCTGGCCGACTTCCTCCTCGAATGCACCATCCCGGAAGACGGCTCTACCTCGGACTCCCTTGAAGAGCCAAAATCTAGAGCCCGGTGGCTCCTCCATGTCGATGGGTCATCCAATGCCCATCACTCCGGTGCGGGTCTGGTTCTTACCAGTCTAGAGGGGATAACCTTCGAATATGGCATCCGATTCTCCTTCCCGGCCTCCAACAACGAAGCCGAGTACGAAGCCCTGTTGGCCGGCATCCGAATCGCCCGCAACTTGAAGGTGGAGAAGCTCAGTGCCTTCACCGACTCTCAGCTGGTAGCCGGCCACGTTCGGGGAGAGTTTGAGGCCTGGGAACCAAACATGGTTTGATATCTTCAGGAGGTACGGAACCTGCTCCCACATTTTGTCGAGTTTGAGATTATTCATATTCCCAGATCCGAGAACGCCCGCGCCGACCTACTCTCCCGATTGGCGACCGCGGAAACAATGGATGCTGAGCAAAAGTTCCACTTGGAGACCCTAGAAAGGCCCAGCATCACAGAAGCCGACCGAATAATGCAAGTCGAGTCCGAACCATCTTGGTTCGACCCTATCCTCAAATACCTCCAAGAAGGATCGCTTCCGCCCGACCGAAGAGAGGCTAGAAAGTTGAAGCTGCAAGCCATTCATTACGTATTGATTGACCACCAGCTTTACAAACGATCTTTTTCCATGCCGCTGCTCAGATGCCTTCGCCCGTCCGAAGAAGATTATGCTCTGCGCGAGGTACATGAAGGGATTTGCGGCAACCATCTGGGAGGTCGGTCCCTATACCACAAAGTGCTACGACAGGGCTACTATTGGCCGACCATGCAAAAAGATGCAGACGATCTGGTCCGAGCCTGCGACCCCTGCCAGAGGCATTCAAGCATCCAAAGGCTCCCTTCCGCCAAACTAGTTTCCATATCCTCTGCTTGGCCCTTTGCCAAATGGGGGATGGACATCCTCGGCCCCTTCCCGCTTGCCACAGGGCAGCGAAAATTCTTATTTGTCGCCATCGACTACTTCACCAAATGGGTTGAAGCGGAAGCAGTTGCACAAATTACTGAAGCACAGGCCAAAGATTTTTTCTGGAGGTCCATCATCTGCCGATTTAGCCTCCCGCACACCATAATCACCGATAACGGCAAGCAGTTCGACAACTCCAAATTTTGCCAGTTCTGTGAGGAGCACGGAATCCGTCACCACCTTACTTCGGTCGGGCACCCACAAGCCAACGGAGCGGCCGAAGTGACCAACAGAACCCTCCTTAGGGAATCAAAGCTTGCCTCTCCAGAGCCCAAGGCAGGTGGGCGGATGAACTACACCATGTCTTATGGGCCTACCGCACAACCCCAAGAATCCCGACAGGCGAAACCCCATTCCGTATGGCTTTCGGAACAGAGGCCGTTATCCCTGTGGAGGTCAGCCTCCCATCATTGCGGGTGGAAAGCTACTCGAAAGAAGCTAGCAATGAACAACTCCGCACCAACCTCGACCTGATAGAGGAAATCAGAGAGAAGGCCCGGATCAGAATGGCTGCCTATCAACAAAGGGTGGCCCGTTACCACGCTTCCAGAGTCAAAGGGAAGACCTTCCTACCCAGCGACCTTGTCCTCCGAAAGGCCTCTGTTTCCAAACCACTGGAACAAGGAAAGATGGCGCCAAACTGGGAGGGCCCGTACCAAGTAGCGGAGATCATCAGACCGGGGACCTACAAGCTACAAGATCTGGAGGGGAAATCCATTCCTCGGATGTGGAATTCGGACAATCTCCAAAAATATTTTCAATAGGGTACGTACTCTCCAAAATTATTTTCATATGCCTCATTATATCTTCCTGTCGGCATATTTTCCTCAATGCAAATTATCATGCACTACATCACCAAAAATTACAAAAAGAAATAGATGCTGCTTACCAATCCTCGGCACGACCGAGCTCCTTGTCTGGACAGGAAATCTTCGAACCTTAGCAGGGCCAAGTAAAAAATTCTCCGAACCTTGGCAGGGCCAAGTAAAATATTCTCCGAACCTCGGCTGGGCAGAGCAACAAATTCTCCGAACCTTGGCAGGGCCAAGTAAAATATTCTTCGAACCTCGGCTGGGCCGAGCAACAAATTCTCTGAACCTTGGCAGGCCCAAGTAAAATATTCTCCGAACCTCGGCTGGGCCGAGCAACAAATTCTCCGAACTTTGGCAGGGCCAAGTAAAATATTCTCCGAACCTTGGCTGGGCCGAGCAACAAATTCTCCGAACCTTGGCAGGGCCAAGTAAAATATTCTCCGAACCTCGGCTGGGCCGAGCAACAAATTCTCCGAACCTTGGCATGGCCAAGTAAAATATTCTCCGAACCTCGGCTGGGCCGAGCAACAAATTTTTCGAACCTTGGCAGGGCCAAGTAAAATATTCTCCGAACCTCGGCTGGGTCGAGCAACAAATTCTCCGAACCTTGGCAAGGCCAAGTAAAATATTCTCCGAACCTCGGCTGGGCCGAGCAATAAATTCTCCGAACCTTGGCAGGGCCAAGTAAAATATTCTCCGAACCTCGGCTGGGCCGAGCAACAAATTCTCCAAACCTTGGAGGGGCCAAGTAAAATATTCTCCGAACCTCGGCTGGGCCGAGCAACAAATTCTCCAAACCTTGGCAGGGCCAAGTAAAATATTCTCTGAACCTCGGCTGGGCCGAGCTACAGGTTCTTCGAACCTCGGCCGGGCCGAGCTAAAAATTCTCCGAACCTTGGTAGGGCCAAGTAAAATATTCTCCGAACCTCGGCTGGGCCGAGCTACAGGTTCTCCGAACCTCGGTCGGGCCGAGCTAAAAATTCTCCGAACCTTGGCAGGGCCAAGTAAAATATTCTTCGAGCCTCGGCTGGGCCGAGCTATAGGTTCTCTGAACCTCGGCCGGGCCGAGCTAAAAATTCTCCGAACCTTGGCAGGGCCAAGTAAAATAATCTCTGAACCTTGGCAGGGCCAAGCCAAATATCTCCGAACCTCGGCTGGGCCGAGTGCCAGAATCTCCAAACCTTGGCAGGGCCAAGCCAAATATCTCCGAACCTCGGCTGGGCCGAGTGCTAGAATCTTCGAATCTTGGCAGGGCCAAGCCAAAAATCTCCGAACCTTGGTAGGGCCAAGTGGAAAAATCCCCGAACCTTGGCAGGGCCAAGCCAAATATCTCCGAACCTCGGCAAGGGCCGAGTGACCGAATCTCCGAACCTTGGCAGGGCCAAGCAGAAATCCCCGGACCTCGGCCAAACCGATCTACGAGTTCTCCAAATACTGGTGAAGCCAAGTGCTAAACCTTGGCCAAACCGACCCACGATAATTCGAGCTCCGACAGGAGCGAGGCAAAAAAATCCCAAGCTTCGGACCGAAGTAGGGAGTGCATTTCTCCGAACGGTCCCTAAACCATCGCTCATGAACATCAGTTAGTACGGATAGTGCGGGATCCTCGTCTAAGGACGAGCGAGACACTTTCATACCCCACAAACAACAATGACAACAAACTTGGCACAAAAAATAGAGATTGAAAAACAAAACATAACTCTCTTTATTTCCGGTCGAGATCAGTTACAAATGCCTTAGAGGCGATACAAGAGCATTGAAATGCATAAAATAATGACAAGTACAAAACTCGGGCAACTGCTCCAAAGCAGACCTAGGCAACTGTGATGCTCCGACGTCCGGATCGACAAATCAGGCAAACCACGAAACGGTCAGCCCGCTTGGACGGTCGATAAAGCTGACCCTCCACGGCTCCCGCCGAATGAAGAGTTTTAGAAGGTGGCATGGCCCGTGGATGCTGATTCTGAGGATTCGGACGAACCAGCCCGCTCCCCTAGGAGGGGGTGCTGGATCGCAGGCCGCCGCCCGATCGAGAGGCTCGGGGACCATCAGACCCCGGTTGCTCCCATATTCTCCACCCCGTGGCAAGGATTCCCCTCAGAGAAGGGATGGGAATCCGAGCCAGCGAAAGAGGGAGAATCTGTTCGTGCTACGGGGGTGTCGATACACTTCCTACCATAAGCCCCCCGTAACAGGCCACAAAGATCACACGGGAAGAGTATATGTGCGCTCTCCGTGTGACCTCTGCGTCCTCTTTGTGCGATCTCCATATGATCTCCGGGACTCATCCCCTAAGGGTGAGCCATTCTTCAGCAGCTCCCCCGTCGCCCCAGCTATCCGGTGGCAAGGAGCCTATGAAAGGAAGGCTCGATCCTCCCACTCGCAACGACAGGAAAATAAGCATGGTTGAAGTTCTAATGGAAAAGAAACTTTGGGGATAACCAAACACGACCCCTTTCTTCCTTTTTTATAGGCAGAAATGAGCCGGGAAAAGCTACCCAAGCTAAAAGTCCCGAGATTCAAACATCTGGCCCATGCCACCGCGTGGTCCCTCAGGATAGACGCGGCGCCCTACTGCGCGCCAAGCCCACCGCCTGAGTTATGACGTATACGGAGATTTCCTCCTGATCCCGAGTCACGGTCATTAAACGCAGGAGATCGTCCACCAGCACTTTGAAAACTGGTAGGTTCAGGAGATCGTCCTTCGAAAATAATGTCCTCCAATGGTAAGCGGCTGCGTACGCAGCACGATGAAACAACCTGCATGGGAAAAAAGCATCTTTCGGAAAGCCGCAGAGCAGCTTTATGTTCCCCAGAGCGCCGTATCATCAGTTTCGGTGAAATAAAAACCGAATCACCTGCAGAACAGCAGGGCGTTGGCAGAATAGCAGAAAACGTGGAGACCTATCTCTGCTCGTCGGCCCTAGTCGACCTATCTTGTTCGTCGGCCCCAGCCGACCTATATTGTTCGTCGGCCCCAGCCGACCTATCTCTGCTCGTTGACCCTAGCCGACCTATTTTTGCCTGTCGGCCCTAGTCGACCTATTTTTGCCCGTCGGCCCTAGTCGACCTATCTTGTTCGTCGGCCCCAGCCGACCTATTTTGTTCGTCGGCCCTAGTCGACCTATCTTGTTCGTCGGCCCTAGCCGACCTATCTCTGCTCGTCGGCCCTAGCCGACCTATTTTTGCCCGTCGGCCCTAGTCGACCTATCTCGTTCGTCGGCCCCAGCCGACCTATTTTTGCTTGTCGGCCCCAGCCGACCTATCTTGCTTGTCGGCCCCAGCCGACCTATCTTGCTCGTCGGCCCCAGCCGACCCATCTTGTTCGTCGGCCCCAGCCGACCTATTTTTACTCGTCGGCCCTGGCTGACCTATCTCACCTGTCGACCTCAACATATCTATTCTGTCGGTCGATCCACACCGACCTACCCTGTCCGTCGATCTCAGTCGATCGGCTTCATGTCTCGGGTCTTAACTAAGACACCAGCCGGACCAAATCATTTCCCAGTTCGCTGGTCAAGGCTGTTGCCCTGCTTTGGGCCAAGCCAATGCATTCCTTCAATCCCGGAATAGAGACAACCTAAGAGTATCAGCGAGCCATAAGTCACTCACGATTGAGGCGAGACTAGACGACAACAAGGCCACGCAAGAAAAGCACTTAAGTGGGAACGGAAGATTCTTTTATTAAGAGACACCGAACAGACTCTTGAAAAATGGGATACAGGAGTGGCCCCTAAGGGTCAGGAACCACATCGGTTCTGGCTGAACTCTCGGTTACATCTACAGAAGTGTGACTAGACTCGCCCTTCTCTAATACTTTTGCCTCTTCAGCGGCAGTTTGCGACCGTCCCCCAGAAACTGTGGCTTCGCTGGAACCCAGGATAGCACCAGGATCAGCATCGGAAACGTCGACATATTCGTCCTCTTCTTCTCCGTCGGACTCACCATCATCAGGAGTTTCAGCGTCCAGAAAAGAGAGATCCCATCCTGGATGCTCGCTGGATATCTTCTCTTTGCATTCCTGCAGCCCGAGTTCGAAGGCCTCAATGCCGATAGCATCCTGCCTCCCCTTGAGTATGGCGAGCTACGTGTTGGCCTCAGCAGCCTGTTTCTCAGCCTCGACGACTTGGGCCCGCAGAATGATATTTTGCTCCTTGAACTCGCCGGCCCGCGTCTCGAATTCTGATCTCTTGTTGCGGTTGGACACAAGCTCGCCTTGAAGAGCCCAAACCTCCAACTCCAACTTCACCATCTGAAAAAGCCGAAGTAAGTCGGCATCACAAGAAACCAGTAGAAAAATCTAAAAAGGGGGGGGGGGGGGGGAATGAGATCGTACCTCCTCCTCTCGTCTGGCCAACCTCCCGGCCGACTCCTCAGCCTCACTCCTGGCTCTTGTTCTGTCGGCCCCGACCAGCTCGACTCTCTCCTGCAGATTGTTGATCCTCGACTGTTTGGCTTCAGCATCCTCCTGGGCTTGGGATAGCTCATTGTTCACCCGAGCTATCACCCCTTGTTGCCATTTAGCACCCTCCCTCAAGTGGGCAATTTCGCTATCGCGACGCTTCAGTCGATCCTCCACCTCCTCGAGCATCCTAGTCAAACGCTTCCTCTCGTTGGCAGCTTCCTTCCCCAGCCGACCCATACTCTCACTATGTTCTCTCTGCATCGCCTTCACCTCCGCGGAATGTTTCGACTCAATTCTGGCTAGCTCCAAGCACGTGTTGTCATTCTTCACCAGGAGTTTCTGCAACTCCTCCACCCTACGCTTTTGCTTGGACACCTCGGCCAGAGTGACCTGGTGTGCCGCCCTTATTCCCTTCAAGCTCCTATCAGTCATATCCATAAGCTCTTCGAACTTCTTAGACACTTTCAGTCATGATTGGAGCTCGGCATTATCCCGCCTGGCCTGAATGCTGGCCCCTGTCGTCAAACTCAAGCGCCAGCATATCGTCCGAGAAAGCAAAACGCTCTGCGAGACAAAAGATGAATAAAAACCCACGATGGGGTCAATCGGGAAACATCTACTGCACAAGAGAAATAACTTACCCGCGAGGCATAGGCCCGAGTCATCCTCATCAGGGTCGTATTGTCGATGTCGGAAAGGAGATGGACACTTTCGGCCACACCTTGCTGACCGAACGCGGCATCGACCAGCTCTAAGTCTGCAAACTTGTCCGCCGAAGGATCTGCACCTGGGTGCAAGGCCGACCTCATTAAGGAAGAAAACGCCTCCTCGACACCGGCGCTCGAGCTGCTGGGCTGACCGTCCCCGCCTGATGGACCGACCTGGGCAACCTCCGCCTGAGAGGCCCCCAATTTCCCATCCTCCTCTATCAAGGCCCTGGCTTGGACTTCTTCGGATAATTCAGCTAGCCCAAGCACCAGCCTCCCCAAAACCTTTTTTGAAGGAGCTCCCAATGCGGGGCTCCCGCCTTGCTGCGTCCCCTCCTTCGATGCACCTTTCCCGGTTGCCACCATCTGTGTCTCCACCACTGGGCCCCCTGGGGTCTCGGCCCATCCTACCACTTGCATCTCCTCCGCAGGCTCCCCCGAAGCCTCGGTCTGACCTGCCTCACTACTATCGGACTCCCCTGCAGAGAGACCAAGAGAGGGCTCTCCCTGAACCTCCCCGGCTACGGCTGCTGCCTCTCCCTCTCCTGCCGGAGCCGATAGCGATCCCATGGGGACAGTAGGCTCCTCGGCGATGACCGCCTCTACCAGATCCGTCGCTGGTTCCTCTTTCAGGAGAGATGCGGACGGACGAACCAACGGAGCCTCATCCGAGCTATCCGATATCTCCAACATGAGAGGGCCGGGGGCCATAACCGCCCTCCCCGGGTCCTCCTTCGCCTCCGGTGCTTCTGCCGTCACTGCACCGGCACCTGGCGGGCTTCTTGCGGAGATGTGAGCCCTTTTTTTGGGCTGGCCACTGTCCGCGCCGCTACCCTCCCCTGGGCATTTTCCTCTCTTCCTCTTGGAGAGGTTCGACAACGTCGACCTTTTGGCTGTCAGAACGGAACACGCATACTCAGATCCAAATACATTCATCGAGAAAAACATACAACAAGAAAGGGATGAAAGGAGGGATTCACCTTGCGGGTCCAGAGGGCTGAGCCCGGCTGTGAAGAGGGCCCCCTCTGATAGCAGATCGTTGGCTGAAAACACCTGGCCATTACGAAGGACATCCAAGTCCCTCTCCTCCTGCGCCGACAAAGCTGGATGCGTCTCCGCATCCCTCATAAAATTCTCCCATTTCCGAGGGAAGCCGGAACCGATATTCCCCTCTGCGATAACGAACCGACTCTTCCACCCCTTGATGGAGGATGGCTTATCCGCAATGACGTTGAAAGATCTCCTGGGTCCAATGTAGGGCCACTCTGATTTCCTCCCAGGAATCAAATGGTGGCAGGCGCGGAAAAGGGGGAGAGTGGCAACGATTTGAATCTGGTGGCACATCGAGATGAATCCGATGATGTTCCGCCAACTGTTTGGGGCCACCATCGCCGGGCAGATGTTGTAGTGGGTCATTATCTCCTTCACCAAAGGATGGAGAGGGAAGCGAAGGCCTGCCTTCAAACTATCCCCATAAATGAAGACTCCAGACTCCGAATCTCACAAGACCCTATCCTCGGGCTCCGGCACCCGCAGAACAACATCTGAGGGCATGCCGTACCATTGGTGGATCCTCCCCAAATCCTCAGCTGCAATCTCCGAAACCACATCGTCGGGGCTCATCGCCATCTCCATTGAGAAGAACACCAGGCGAAACGGCGAGCGTAGAAAAGGAGAAGAGGCCAAACCCTTCGAAAAACAAGACGAGAGAATGATGCGAACATGCATGTATATATATATAGTGCAGCTATCGCTTTGCTTCCCCGCTAAGGAAGCCGCCTTGAGGAGATAGGGCGTCTCGTCCGAGGCGTCCGAAATCGCCTCGACAAACGCCCGATCGATCAGGATTAACGATGTGTCGTAATCCCAACCGTCACTCTCGGAGAAGCCTTAGCCCCGAAGGTAGTATGGCCCTGTCGCATTAATTAGGGCATCATTGCACGAGCCGTCTAAATCAAGACGTCCCATCCGGGATGCGCCATTTGGACTTGTACTCCCTATGCCCGAATCTACGCTTCGAACTAGGGAGTGGAGGGCATGTGTTGGGGGGTAAAATCGACATTGCGTTAATATCCATGCGAGGCGGCTAAGGTCGACCTCCTCCCTTCGCCCTTCCGGGCTTCCATAGCTCGGCTCCCTCCAGGCTTCCATAGCTCGGCTCCTTCCGAGCTTCCATAGCTCGGCTCCTTCCGGGCTTCCGTAGCTCGGCCCCTTCCGGGCTTCCTTAGCTCGGCTCCCTCCAGGCTTCCATAGCTCGGCTCCTTCCGGGCTTCCGTAGCTCGGCTCCTCCCAGGCTTCCATAGCTCGGCCCTTCCGGGCTCCCATAGCTCATCTCCCCCCGAGTCACCATGGCCCACCTACGTCAAATGATCCACAATCCAATACCCACCTCCGCGGAACCTGATGCAGGAGAGCCCAGGTCCACCATAACGGCATCCTAGATAAGGAATCATGTCAAAACGTGGCCTAGAACCTATCATAACTGCCCCAGGCCTACTCGACCAGATCTCGAGACATCAAGGTGCTCTCCCAGCCGTCAATCCCCTAACAAATAGGATACAAATTCCACGGCCCCATAGCGGCCTAATTCTATCCACCTCCGTATCCTAACAACCTCTGAACCTTCCAGAAGACGCTCAAGGACCAGGTGATAGTCTATAAATTGGATGCTCCCAAATTCCCTCAGGTACGCATCTCCTTGCGCATACGCATATGCATCTTTTGGCACACCCATAGGTGTGCCCTGACTCTGGCTGCTCTCTCCGACGGCTCGTTGGTGCTCTCGCCCTCTAGAGCTCTCGATTGGCCGTCCCCGGAGAGGTCTCCCGGAGAGATCCACCTCCGCATTATCTGGTTATCGCTGATTTCTTCTTCACTGACTTGAGCATCGGAGGGTCTTCCACGGAGGGCCACCCTCCAACGCCTCTCGCGTGAGGACTTCTTGTGCAGGTCTGCCCCCTCTTCCCTGGAGATCGACCGCGCCCGAGTCGGAGGACGGATCCCGGCGGCAACAGATAGTAATCATGATTTATCAAATTACTAAAATAATTTTTAACCAAACCAAGAAGATGACTACATTAATTAATTCTAAGTGGAAAATGGATAATTTTATATTATTAATTCTGATGCCATTAGTTCTGTTATGTTAGTTCCTTGTATACATGTTATGCATAATGATTTTAGGCAAAAACATTATAATTAATAACAACATTTTAAGATTACGATGGTTACTTATTATTAACTTATTCTTATGGTTGTCTTCTTCTTTACAAATCGCTTATGGCAAACTAAAAGATTATTTCAAAAAAAAAAAAATTCAACATTATCAAGCACATGATTTAGGAGCTAGAGGCATCCAACAAAAAACGAAAGTAACAAGTGTATAATTATAAATTAAAATTGAAACTATAAAATGCACTTCTTCTTTCATATAATTTTGCATTCAGCATTACCATCCCAAAATGATTACAAAGTTTCATAAGTTAAATTTCTACAACATTATCAATCAAACATCAAATTTCTATAACAACCTTCCGCCGAAGCAAAATCAATAAATGACCGCGCATACATTTTTAAAGAGCGAGGAATCACAGTTGAGGGATAAAAAAAATAACATGTTCCTTTGGCCAAAAGAAATGCAAAATATTCATTTATGTAGCCTTTATTAAAATTGATCCTGAGAAATCAATTGTTATGGAGATGTAGCTCCGATGGTAGAGTGCTCACTTAGCATGCCAAAGGTAGGGTTATCGATACCCCGCATCTCCATAATTTTTGTTGACCCACAATTTTATTTCTTTTATTTTCTATTCTTAACTCCTTTCTTTTATTTTATCTTCCTTTTTTTTGGGGTATCTCCATAATTTTTGTTGACCCGCAATTTTCTTTCTTTTATTTTCTATTCTTAACTCCTTTCTTTTTTTTATCTGCCTTTTTTTTGGGTTAAAGAACAGACTAGATGTATTATGACACGCAACTTCCTTTCTTTTATTTTCTCTGTCCATTTTAAAGAACTAAAACTTTGATTTTTGGGTTAGAAAACAGACTAGATGTGTTATGACATGCAATTTTG
This sequence comes from Calamus simplicifolius, assembly GCA_900491605.1. Classification (NCBI taxonomy): domain Eukaryota; kingdom Viridiplantae; phylum Streptophyta; class Magnoliopsida; order Arecales; family Arecaceae; genus Calamus; species Calamus simplicifolius. The sequence continues at coordinate 785,121 of UESW01004129.1, forward strand.
ACGGTAGATCCTGTTGTCTGCTTGGATGATCTTATCTTGTGCTTCGCACAGCTTAAGAAAGAGTCCTCGTCTAGATCTATGCATCAGCTTCTCAGACATCTCCTTCTGGGGTTTTCCCTCCCACCTTCTAGAGCCCTAATCCGATCTCCAAATCTTCGAAGAACCCATTTCCTAATCCAATGAGGAGGTGCCCTCGATCACCATTTACATTTCCAATTGTTCCTTGCTTCCTTTGTTCCTCGTGAATTCAAGCACTCCAACTAACCTTTTTTTATGTATACAATTGATTCGTCACTAATTTAGTGACGATCAAGGTCATCCGTCCTTAAATTTTTATTTTAATTTTTTTTAAAATAATTATAACGAAAGAACTAATCCATCACTAAATTAGTGACGAACAATTAATTTAGTGATGAATATAGTCATTCATCACTATTTTATAGTGATGAATTATCCTTCCGCCACTAAATTTATACTTTAATTTTTTAAAAAAATATCATGATGAAAAAAAATCCATTCGTCACTAATTTAGTGATAATTTCTTAATCCGTCACTAAATTAGTGACGGATTGGTTATTTCATCACAAATTTTTTTAATAAAAATAAATTAGAGTATAAATTTAGTGACGAAAGGGAAATCCATCACAAAATTAGTGATTGATGACCTTGTGTGTCTGTCACTAATTTAGTGACGGATTGGTTCTTTTGCCTACAATTTTATTTTTAAAAAATTAAAGTATAAATTTAGTAATGGAAGGATAATCCATCACTAAATTAGTGATAGATATATAGTTCCATCGCTAAATTAGTGACGGATGATATTGTTCGTCACTAAATTAGTGACGAAAGGGTACTCCGTCAATAAATTAGTGATGGTGGGGCAATCCGTCACTAAATTAGTGACGAATTGGTTCTTTCGTCATAATTTTTTTTTAAATAAATTAGAGTATAAATTTAGTGACGAAAAAGCATTCCATCACTAAATTAGTGATGAATGCCTAGATCCGTCACTAAATTAGTGACGGATGACCTTGTTCGTCACTAAATTATTGACGGATTAGTTCTTTCATCATAGTTTTTTTTTAAAAAAATTAGAGTATAAATTTAGTGACGGAAGGGCAAGCCATCACTAAATTAGTGACGAAAGACCTTGTCCACCACTAACTGAAGGATACTCCGTTATTAAATTAGTGATGGATGCCTAGATCCATCACTAATTTAGTGATGGAAGGGCAATCCGTCACTAAATTAGTGATGAATGCTTATATTCGTCATTAAATTAGTAACGGATTTCTTTGTCCGTCAATAAATTAGAGACGAATTTCTTTGCCCGTCACTAAATTAGAGACGGATTTCTTTATCCATCACTCATTTAGTAATGGATTAGTTTATCCGTCACTAATTTAGTGACGGATAGACTAATCCATCACTAATTTTAATTTTTATCATTATTTCGCCACTAAATCGTCATAATTTAGTGACGAAAATTCACTAATTTGCTATTTTCTTGTAGTGAGATCAAATAGTCACCAAGCTCAGTTTTTTTAATGTTTTAATCATATATGTACCCCTCAAACTTTTTCGGGACGGTTTCATTTAACAAAGATTTTTAACAAATTATGAGGTAGGCAAGTCCAAATAATCTTATGAGATTCTCTCCTTGCCTTTCAAGTAAGTGATAAACCTATCCTTTACTCTTATGAGTGAGCGAATTGCATCATTTGATACAACAACCACCACCACTTTGATCCCAAACTAGTAAATAGCATCGTCCAATAGCATCTAGAAATGCAGCAACAAAGGGCATGTACAAATAAATTAACACTAGTACCATCAAAACCAATAGAATACACTAGTATGATCAAATTAATACCAATCAAAGCAGTTCCAATATCAAATTAATACCTACCAATTATATAGAACCTGCATATCTTTGACCACACAAACATGCCCTCCAATTATATGTTTCAGTACCATACATGGTTGTTTTATAACTAGTTCCATACAGTTCCTTAATACGAGCAAATGTGGACTGCATCATTTATAAGAGCTACAACCAATTGAATATTCCAAAGTCAGAGAGACCATCATCACATATGTCTTTCCCTTGATTCTCAATTCATATAAATTAATGTTCTAGAAAGCATCCCAAATACATAAACTGATAGAAAACATGTAGCTAAGTTTTCATCATCTCCTCCCTCATTCTTTTGCTGATCGCACTTTTACTTAGGCGACCAACCAATAAACCTCCCTAACCAAACTGTTTCCGCCAAATCACTGTTGAGAAGCGTCAGGTGAGAGGAAAGCTTTGTGGGCCTTCAGAGGAAGGATAGGACCGCCTCCTTAAGCCGGGAACATGCAAGAAAAGTTTCGGACCGATGATTCCGGCGGGGACCCTCCGACGCTCAAGTCAGCAATCTGGAGAACAAAAAATTTTTTAATGAGAGGGTAGAGATTGAGTCCCCCCTCCTCGTTGGGGGTCGGGCTCTTTATATACCTATTCGGGGGTCCCTCTTACCCTTCGTTGATAACAGCCGAATCACATCTTCCGTTAAGATCGGCTACAGCTGCTAAACGTGTGCCATAAGTATCGGCAATAGTTCATAATATTTTGGTAACCACCCATGATCTTGGCAAAAGAGAAATGGGTTGGCAAGCCATGTGGAATTCCTTATAGCAAGTGGATGCATGTCAGCCTCTGCCGCTGAGGCTGACGCCGAGGCCGACGCCGACGCCGTTGCCACGGTGGGCCATCGCCGACGCCAAGACCGACGCCATGGTCAAAGTGGGTCATCGCCGACGCCGAGACCGACGCCGTGGTCGAAGTGGGCCGTCGCCGATGCCAAGACCGACTGTTAGGGTCCCCGGTCAAGGACTCCAAAATATTCAGCAACTCCTTCGCGCGATCCGCTCCAACACCACAATTGATCCTCCCGAACAGTTTCCAGTAACACACGAGCGTGGTAATTAGGATCTAACACACAAGAAATGAAGAATGCCTCATTGTTATTACGAAGAACGTGGTCTCAGGATTATTAGTCCTTCAAACCACCAGATCACAAGAACACTCGTACAAGGGTTATTAGCCCAAGCACGCCCAAACTTAAAAGGTTATCAGCCCCCAAGTTTACTGGCATAAATGTGCCTATGCCTGGCCAACATTCATAAGCTCTCTAAGCTTACACAATATAACCCCCCATCCCCTATTGCTTCTGAGGAGTGCTTATATAGGCATCCTCAAGAGCTTACAAAATCCTACCAACCCAATCAAATCAAATCTAGATCAAATCTTTAAGATTCTAAGGAAACAATTCGAAACAATTCCTAGAATCAAGGAGATTTGACGATACATGCCTAAAACAACTTAACTGAAAAGGAAACTAATCTTCCCAATCAAATCAAATCTAGATCAAATCTTCAAGATTCTAAGGAAACAATTCGAAACAATTCCTATAATTAAAGAGATTTGACGATACATGCCTAAAACAACTTAACTGAAAGGGAAACTAATCTTCTAGAGTTTAGGAGAAACATCCTAAATCTAGAAGATATGATTTATTCAATCACCTTCTAGAGTTTAGGAGAAACATCCTAAATCTAGAAGATGTGATTTATTCAATCACCTTCTAGAGTTTAGGAGAAACATCCTAAATCTAGAAGATATGATTTATTCAATCACTCCCCATAAGAAAATCAATCTCTGAAGATATCTCCATAATGCACTTGATCTCGCCGCCGTCCGCCGCCCTACACGGTGGCGCTGCCGCCTATCACTGGGGTCACATCTCGCAACTTATCCTCCCCGTCGTGGTCGTGTAGGCCATGGTCTTCGCTTGGAATCCTTTCATTTCCCCTTCTATTAAGTGTACCCTTATCCTCAAGGGTAAATTGTGGGAACCTTAAGGCTATGTCATCATAATCCTCCCAGGTTGCTTCCTCTCTAGGTAGCCCTCTCCATTGCACCAATACTCTCCAGATCTTCCTTCTAATCCTCCTATGTGGCACCATTTTGTATTCAAGAATCGTTGTGGGCTGTAGTAGCATTCTACCTTCCTCATTGAAGGAAGGCAATTCCTCTACAATCAAGCTAGGATCCCCAACTCGTCTCTTGAGAAGAGACACATGAAACACTAGATGAAGTCTTGAGGTTGGTGGTAATTCCAGCCGATACGCAACTTCTCCGACACGGGCAGCCACTTTAAATGGTCCATAGTACCTTTTCTCTAGCTTGTAGCTTGCCTTTCTCTTCATTGTCTTTTGGCCATAGGGTTGAAGCTTCAAGTACACAAAGTCCCCGGGCTCAAACCCTTCTAGCCTTCTCCTTTTATCATAATATTTCTTCATGCTCGATTGGGCCTTCTTAAGCTCCCTCTTTGCCTTGGCTAGTATCTCGTCTCTAGTGATCAAGGCTTCCTCCACTTCCGCATTCTTAGCCGTACCCCTCTCATAAGCCACCAAGGTAGGAGGCTTCCTTCCATACACCACTTCAAATGGGCTAAGTGTGATGGAAGAGTGGTATGTTGTATTATACCAATATTCCGCCCATGACATGTAGTTCATCCACCTTGCTTGCTCATCATGGCAATAGCATCTTAAGTATTGTTCCAATGTACGGTTGACCACCTCTATTTGGCCATCAGTATGCGGATGGTATGAAGAACTTGTCTTCATTTTGCTCCCTTGTAGTGCAAACACTTCCTTCCAAAAGGAGCTCATGAACACCCGATCCCGGTCCATAACAATGGTTCTAGGGAAACCATGGAGCTTTATCACGTTGTCTACAAAGGCCTTAGCCACACTCTTCATTGTAAATGGATGCTTAAGGGGTATGAAGTGAGCATACTTACTTAAGTGATCCACGATCACCAAGATCACTTCGTACCCTTGACTTGCGGGCAATCCCTCTATAAAATCCATGGACAAGTCTTCCCATATAGCTTTCGGTATGAGTAAGGGCTGCAAGAGACATGTAGGGGCCTTCGTATCATGTTTGACCTTTTGACACATCACATTCCGCCACCCACTTCTTCACACTTCTCTTTAGGCCCTCCCAATAGAAGAAATGCTTGATCCTTATATAGGTCCTAAGCCATCCCGAATGACCACCTTCTTTGCTATGGTGGAAGTGAGTGAGAATCTCCTTCCTCAGGTTTGGTACGTCGGGCACATAGACATAGGACTTGTAGTAGATAAGCCCATCACACCATTTGAATCCGGTCACCCCATTACATGGACTCTCAAGCTTCTCTATGATCTCTTGAGACCTTGCATCCAACTCCACGGCCTCTCTAAGCTTGTCCCATATCCTCCATTCAGCTCTACTCAAGGCCATATGTTCAGCCTCATCTTCATACAAAGTCCACATCATTGGACTTCCCTCCTTCCTTAACAATGCATCAGCCACCTTATTCTCCTTGCCGGGCTGATATATAATGTCATACTCGAATCCCAGAAGCTTCACAAGAAACTTCTGTTGCTCTGGCGTCACGATCTTTTGTTCTAGAAAGTGTCTTAATGCTTGTTGATCGGTCACTATAGTGAACTTTCTTTCCAAGAGGTAAGGTCTCCACACCTTTACCGCATGCACAACCGCCAACATTTCTCTTGCATAAGTGCTCCATGCTTTCTTCATTGGCCCTAAGGCCTTGGAGATATAAGCTATGGGCCTCCTTTCTTGAGCTAGTACTGCCCCAATCTCTTCTCCACTTGCATCAGTATATACTTCAAATGGTTTCTTGAAGTCGGGCAAGGCCAAGACGGGTGTCTTGGTCATGGCTCTCTTCAAGTTCTCAAAAGCTCTCCTTCCATCTTCGGTCCACTCGAAGCCCTCCTTTTTTAGCATGGAGGTAAGTGGCTTGGCTATCAATCCATAGCCTTGCACGAACCTTCGATAGTAGCCCGTCAAACCAAGGAATCCTCATAGAGCCGACACATCCTTGGGTAAGGGCCAATCCACCATAGCTTCCACCTTTCGCTGGTCCACTTTTACTCCTTGGCCCGATATGATGTGGCCAAGGTACTCCAGCTCTTCTTGCATAAAGGCACATTTGGAAGCCTTGATGAAGAAGTGGTGCTCCTTCAAGATTATCAATACTCGCTCCAATTGCTCCAAGTGTTCCTCCACATTCTTCGAGTACACCAATATGTCATCGAAGAATACTAATACAAACTTCCTCAAAAATGGCTTAAATATGACATTCATAGCCGCTTGAAAAGTTGAGGGGGCATTGCACAGCCCAAAAGGCATCACTAGGTACTCATAGTGGCCGGAATGAGTCCTAAATGCCGTCTTGTAGGTATCTTCCTCTTTCATCCGGATTTGATGGTATCCGGCCCTTAAATCCAGCTTGATGAACACATGAGCCCCATGCAACTCATCAAGCATCTCGTCCACTGTTGGTATGGGAAATCTATCCCTCACTGTTGCCTCATTCAATGCTCGGTAGTCGGTGCAAAAATACCAACTTCCATCCTTCTTCCTCACAAGCAACACCGGTGATGAAAAGGGACTAGTGCTTGGTCGAATCAAGCCACTAGCCAACATCTCCTCCACTTGTCTTTCGATCTCACCCTTTTAAAAGTGAGCATACCGGTATGGTGGCACATTCACCGGTTTGCTCGCATCTTTCAGCACAATGCGATGATCAAATTCCCTACTTGGTGGTAATGAAGTAGGTACCTCCAATACTTCCTTGTGCCTTTCTAAAACTGTCTTCACACCTTGGGGCAGCTTCTCATTTCCATCACTATGCTTCTCTTCTTGCCCTTCATCTCCTTGGTTTTGGCCCATCACTATGGCGAAGCAATGAGCCCCACCCTTGCATAGTTTCTCAAACATATTGGCCTCGCAAGGCCTTGGCTCTTTTGATGCTAGAGCTGTCCACGTCCTCTTCTTCCCTCCAAGCTTGAACTCCATAGTCATCTTCTCATAGTCGGTGACGACCTTGCCAATGCCTCTTAGCCATGCATTGCCCAAGACAACATCTAGCCCCACCAATAAGAGTACGTGAAGATCAGCCGCTATACGGACGCCTTGGACATTCATCTTCACGGTTCGCACTACCATCTCGCACCTTAGCTTTTCCCCGTTTGCCACCTTCACAGCGAATGACTCTACTTCTTTCCCATGCAATCCCACCTTAGAAAGGATGCGGGAATTGATGAAGTTATGGGTAGACCCACTATCCACCAATAATGTCATTTCATGCTTGCCAACCCAAGCCATAAGTCACATGGTTGAGGGCTTTTGTACGCCGAACATGGCATTGAGGCTCAACTCGGCTTCCTCACTTTTCTCATCGCTAGAGGACTCCTCATGCACGTGCTCTTCCTCACTTGTCTCCCCCAATTGCTCCTCCTCTATCCCGATCATACACATGACCTTGGCTTTCTTGCATTGGTGATCACGGCTCCACTTTTCACCACATTTGAAGCATAAGCCCTTCTTTATGTACTCATCAAGCTCCTAACGACTAAGCTTCTTGACTTCCTTCCCTTTGCTCCTTGAATCTCCCGTAGTCCCCTCCTTTCCTTTCCAAGACCCCGTGGAATACAAGGGTTTATAAACCTTGTTAGCCACTTGGTCCTTGACGTGTCTTTTCTCGAAGTGATGACTTTCTTCAAGGATTTCAGCCATCCTCATTGCTTCTTGCAGCCTAGTGGGCTGCTTCAACTTGAGCTCCTTGGCAATCCATGGTTTTAGACCATCCACGAAAGTGCCAATAAGTGCCTCCTCAGACCAACCCCTCACCAAGGTTTGGAGTTGTCGAAATTCCTCCATATATGCATGCACCTTGCCATCTTGCTTGAGCTTAGCTAGCTGGCCATGATGGTTGATAATGGGCGAAGGCCCAAATTGCATAAGCAGCTCCCTCTCGAATGCCGTCCACCCGAGCCTTCTTCCTTCCCTCTCATATTGGGCCCGTATCCATCTCCACCATTTGCTTGCCTTCCCATCAAGGAAGAAACATGTTGTGGCCACTCTCTCTGTCCTTAGTACTTCATATATATGAAAATAGTGGTCCGCCTTATCGAGCCACTCATGAGGGTCACCACCATTGAACTTAGGGAAGTCAATTTTTGGTCTCCTTGGTCCTCGGTTGTTAAACTGATTTTCATCATCATCTTCATAGTCACCTCCATGGTAATGTAGCCTTCTAGATCCTGGGTGGTTAAACCGATTTCCTTCATCTTCATCATGATAGTGGTGGTCTCTTCTCGGTCTCTCATGTCTTCTAGCATCTTCATGGATCCGGCCATAGGGCATTTCTTCCCCATACCGACTCCCACCGAATCTTTCTTTCGTCCTTGCATGGTTATCAACATCACGGTCAGACTCCTCCTCTCGCAGCCACCTTTCCACTACCTCATGCTCATTCTCCACACGTCCGCCCAATCTAAGAGGTTGCCTTAGTCTAGGCTCTCCCTTTGTGGACTTAAAAATGTGAGTTTTTCTCCCATCAACGAGTTACTCCTCTTCCACCCTTGGGATTTGTCCGCGGTTGGCCCCATTCGCTCCTCCAAATCTTGCCAATATTGCTTGCAAGTCTCGTCTCATGCCTTTCACCACCTTCATGTTCTCCTCCGTAGCATTAGTGACGGAAGTGATGGCTCCTTGCATGTGAGTCATGTTGGTGGTAGTCTCCACCATCTGCTCCTTCATCCAAGGAGTGGATGACTCCAAAGCTTCAAAGCGGTCTTGATTGGATGGAAAAGTACTTGATCCGGCCTCCATTGGAATATGGGCTGCAACAACAAGTCCAACCTTGGGTTCTCTCCAAAATGAAGATCGAACCCCCTCCCACGAAGAACTTTGCACGGACAACTCCCGACCTTGGGTTCTCTCTAGAAGAAGATCGAACCTCCACCTCAAATAATAACTCCAACAAGAACAAACAACTTCTAACTATAATAATCTCAACGAAGAGAATCAAAGTAAGGTTTGCTCGTGATTACCCCGCTTGAAGCGTAGAGATCTTCAAGCAACTCATCTCAATGAAAGCACCAATTTGTTAGGGTCCCCGGTCAAGGACTCCAAAATATTCACCAACTCCTCCGTGCGATCCGCTCCAACACCACAATTGATCCTCCCGAACCGTTTCCAGTAACACACGAGAGTGGTAATTAGGATCTAACACACAAGAAATGAAGAATGTCTCGCTGTTATTACGAAGAACGTGGTCTCAGAATTATTAGTCCTTCGAACCACCAGATCACAAAAACACTCGTACAAGGGTTATTAGCCCAAGCATGCCCAAACTTAAAAGGTTATCAGCCCCCAAGTTTACTGGCATAAACGTGCCTATGCCTGGCCAACATTCATAAGCTCTCTAAGCTTACACAATATAACCCCCCATCCCCTATTGCTCCTGAGGAGTGCTTATATAGGCATCCTCAAGAGCTTACAAAATCCTACCAACCCAATCAAATCAAATCTAGATCAAATCTTCAAGATTCTAAGAAAACAATTCGAAACAATTCCTAGAATCAAGGAGATTTGACGATACATGCCTAAAACAACTTAACTGAAAAGGAAACTAATCTTTCCAATCAAATCAAATCTAGATCAAATCTTCAAGATTCTAAAGAAACAATTCGAAACAATTCCTAGAATCAAGGAGATTTGATGATACATGCCTAAAATAACTTAACTGAAAGGAAAACTAATCTTCTAGAGTTTAGGAGAAACATCCTAAATCTAGAAGATATGATTTATTCAATCACCTTCTAGAGTTTAGGAGAAACATCCTAAATCTAGAAGATATGATTTATTCAATCACTCCCCAAAAGGAAATCAATCTCTGAAGATATCTCCATAATGCACTTGATCTCACCGCCGTCCGCCGCCCTACACAGTGGCACTGCCGCCTATCACTGGGGCTGCATCTTGCAACTTTTCCTCCCCGTCGTGGTCATGTAGGCCATGGTCTTCGCTTGGGATCCTTTCACCGACGCCGTGGTTGAAGTGGGCTGCAGCCGATGCCAAGACAGAGGTGGGCCACGGAGGAGATGGGCCGAGGCTGATGCCGACGCCAATGCCATTGCCAAGGTGGGCCATCGCCGATGCCAAGACCGACGCCGTGGTTGAAGTGGGTCGTCTCCAACGCCGAGACCAACGCCGTGGTCAAAGTGGGCCGCGGTCGACGCCAAGATGGAGGTGGGCCATGGAGGAGATGGGCCGAGGCTGACACCAACGCCGTTGCCAAGGCCGACGCCGATGCTGTTGCCAAGGTGGGCCGATGCCAACGCCAAGATCGACGCTGTGGTCGAAGTGGGCCGCGGCCGATACCAAGATCGAGGTGGGCCACGAAGGAGATGGGCCGAGGCTGATGCTGACGCCGTTGCCAAGATGGGCCATCGCCGATGCCGAGGTCGAGGTGGGCCGCTGCTAAGATGAGCCCAAGGCCGAGAAGAGTGGAGTATGCTAGACCGTATGACATTGAGTTCGTGATTCCTTCATCTCGTGGGTCATGTGGTTTGATCAGCTGCTTCAGCCGAAGGGATATGAGAGGCCAAAGCAGGGCTCCATCAGTTTCCTTCATGGTTCTCTAACGGCATTGGATCAGCCACATCAGATGCCCTCTTGCCCCTGAGACGAAGCGGGCCCAACCCAGCAAGGCGAAAGGGGCGTTACCTCCCAAGTGGCTGATCCCCACCTGACTTTGGGTCTTTAACTTCTGACATGATGTTTGGATGTGGGTCCCCATCCACATGCCATGGAGGCAGAGAGCCAGTAAGGCCGCAATGATGCTCCTGAGGCAGAGGGAGCCATTGAGCCTTTTTCGTAAATGTTTGCCTTTGCGTCGTGTTTGATGTCGACGTCGATTACAAGCTTGAGAGCTTGGGAGCAGATGCCCATCAACTATGAGCTGGGGAGTTGGCTTCTCCCAGCTGTGAGTTATCTTGGAGCTTCTTGATGGCTGAAAGTAACCAGTTATATGTTGCAAGTATGTAATTTAAACAAAGGTATTACCCGATTGGCCGTTGGTAGCTGATACAGAGTTGAGGCCGTTGAGGCTGAAATGAAGCCGTTGAGGCTGTAACGAAGCCACTGAGGCAAAGTTGAGGCCATCGAGAGCCTTTTGAACCCCGGAGGATGACCCGAGAGTCGCTGGGATTCGACCATTCTCGGAAGCCTTTAACCCCGGAGGGTGACCAGAGAGTGCTTGGACCAGGCTCAGGTGCCTTTTTCTTTAATGAAATTGGTCTCCTTCTGTAGAGTTGATGACCTACCCCACAAGGAACCGTGTTGATTGAAGGCGGGGGGGGGGGGAGGACCAGTGCTGAAATCCAAGGGCAGCTAGAATGGAATCTGCAGGAGGTCTTGGGCTTGGATTGCCGACGCGGAGCCAGGCTTGAGTGTCGAGGGGAGACTCGGGCTTGAGTGTGCTGACGCGGAGCCGAGCTTGGAGTGTCGATGCAGAGCCGAGCTTGGAGGTGCCGACGCGGAGCCGGGCTTGAAGGTGCCGATGCGGAGCCAGGCTTGAAGGTGCCGATGTGGAGCCAGGCTTGAATGTGCCGACGCGGAGCCGGGCTTGGAGGTGCCAATGCAGAGCCGGGCTTGGATGTGCCGACGCGGAGCCGGGCTTGAATGTGCCGACGCGGAGCCGGGCTTGAGTGTGCCAATGCGGAGCCGAGCTTGGTGCCGACGCGGAGCCAAGCTTGGAGGTGCCGATGAGGAGCCAGGCTTGAAGGTGCCGATGCAGAGTCGGGCTTGGAGGTGCCGATGCGGAGCCGGGCTTGGAGGTTCTGACGCGGAGCCGGGCTTGAATGTGCCGACGTGGAGCCAAGCTTGGAGGTGCCGATGCGGAGCTGGGCTTGAAGGTGCCAACGCGGAGCTGGGCTTGAGTGTGCCGATGCAGAGCCGGGCTTTGAGGTGCCAACGTTGAGCCGAGCTTGGAGGTGCTGACGCAGAGTCGGGCTTGGAGGTGCCAACGCGGAGCCGGGCTTAGAGGTGCCGATGCGGAGCTGGGCTTGGAGGTGCCAACGTGGAGCCGGGCTTGAATGTGCCGATACGGAGCCGGGCTTGAAGGTGCCGATGCGGAGCCAGGCTTGAGTGTGCTGACGCGGAGCCGAGCTTTGAGTGTGCCGACGCGGAGCCGGGCTTGGATTGCCGACACGGAGCCGGGCTTGAAGGTGCCGACGCGGAGCCGGTCTTCAAGTGCCGACGCGAAGTTGATCTTCCATTGCCGACGCTGAGTCGGTCTTCAAATGCCGATGCGAAGTCGGGCTAGGTGCCGATGCGGAGTCGGTCTTCAAGTGCCGATGCTGAGTCGGTCTTCAAGTGCCGACGCGGAGTCGGGCTAAGTGATGACGCGGAGCCGGTCTACAAGTGCCGACGCGATGTCGGTCTTCAGTTTCCAACGCTGAGTCAGTCTTCAGTTGCTGACACTGAGTCAGTCTTCAAATGTCGACGCGAAGTCGGGCTAAGTGCTGACGCGGAGTCGGGCTAAGTGCCGACGCGGAGTTGGTCTTCAAGTGCCGACACTGAGTCGGTCTTCAAGTGCCGATGCGGAGTCAGGCTAAGTGCCGACGCTGAGTCGGTCTTCAAGTGCCGATGCGAAGTTGGGATAAGTGCCGATGCGGAGTCGGTCTTCAAGTGCCGATGCTGAGTCGGTCTTTAAGTGCCGACACGAAGTCGGGCTAAGTGCCGATGCAGAGTCGGTCTTCAAGTGCCGATGCGGAGTTGGTCTTCAAGTGCTGATGCGGAGTCGGTCTTCAAGTGCCGACGCGAAGTCGGTCTTCAAGTGCCGATGCGGAGTCGGGCTAAGTGCCGACGCAAAGTCGGTCTTCAAGTGCCGACGCTGAGTCGGTCTTCAAATGTCGACGCTGAGTCCGTCTTCAAATGCCGACGCGGAGTCGGGCTAAGTGCTGACGTGGAGTCGGTCTTCAAGTGTTGACGCGAAGTCGGTCTTCAAGTGCCGACGCTGAGTCGGTCTTCAAGTGCCGGCACGGAATCGGTCTTCAAATGCCGACGCAGAGTCGGGCTAAGTGCTGACGCGGAGTCGGTCTTCAAGTGTCGACGCTGAGTCGATCTTCAAGTGCCGACGTGGAGTCGGGCTAAGTTCCGACACTGAGTTGGTCTTCAAGTGCCGACACAAAGTCGGGATAAGTGCCGACGCTGAGTCAGTTTTCAAGTGCCGACGCTGAGTCGGTCTTCAAGTTCCAACACGAAGTCGGGCTAAGTGCCGACACAGAGTCGGTCTTCAAGTGCTGACGCAAAGTCAGTCTTCAAGTGCCGACGCTGAGTCGGGCTAAGTGCCGATGCAGAGTCGGTCTTCAAGTGCCGACGCATAGTCGGTCTTCAAGTGCCGATGCATAGTCGGGCTAAGTGTCGACGCGGAGTTGGTCTTCAAGTGCCGACACTGAGTCGGTCTTCAAATACCGATGCTGAGTCCATCTTCAAATGCTGACACGGAGTCGGGCTAAGTGCCGACACGGAGTCGGTCTTCAAGTGTCGACGCAAAGTCAGTCTTCAAGTGCCGACACTGAGTCAGTCTTCAAGTGCCGGCGCGGAGTCGGTCTTCAAGTGCCGGCGCGGAGTCAGTCTTCAAGTGCCGACACGGTGTCGGTCTTCAAGTGCCGATGCGGAGTCGATCTTCAAATGCCGACGCTGAGTCAGTCTTCAAATGCCGACGCTGAGTTGGTCTTCAAGTGCCAACACTTAGTCAGTCTTCAAGTTCCGATGCGGAGTCGATCTTCAAGTGCCGATGCAAAGTCGGTCTTCAAGTGCCGACGCGGAGTCGGGCTAAGTGCCGATGCAGAGCCGGTCTTCAAGTGCCGATGCAAAGCCGGTCTTCAAATGCCGACGCTGAGTCGGGCTAAGTGCCGACGCGGAGTCGGTCTTCAAGTGCCGACGCGAAGTCGGTCTTCAAGTGCCGACGCTGAGTCGGTCTTCAAATGCCGGCGCGGAGTCGGTCTTCAAGTGCCAGAGCGGAGTCGGTCTTCAAGTGCCGATGCGGAGTCGGTCTTCAAATGTCAACGCTGAGTCGGTCTTCAAATGCCGACGTAGAGTCGGGCTAAGTGCCGACGCGGAGTCAGTCTTCAAGTGCCGATGCAAAGTCGGTCTTCAAGTGCCGACGCTGAGTCGGTCTCCAAGTGCCAGCGCAGAGTCGGTCTTCAAGTGCCGGCGCGGAGTCGGTCTTCAAGTGCCGACGCGGAGTCGGTCTTCAAGTACCGACGCGGAGTCGGTCTTCAGTTGCCGATGCTGAGTCGGTCTTCAAATGCCGATGCGAAGTCGGGCTAAGTGCCGATGCGGAGCCGGTCTTAAGTTGCTGGTGCGGAACCGATCTTTTTGTGCCAACGCAGAGCCGGTCTTAAGTTGCCGGTGCGGAACCGGTATTTTTTAATGATGCGGAGACGGTCCTAAGTTGTTGGTGCGGAACCGGTCTTCGGTGCCGACGCGGAGCCGGTCTTCGTTGCCGATGCTGAGTTGGTCTTCAGTTGCCGATGCTGAGTCGGTCTTCAAATGCCGATGCGAAGTCGGGCTAAGTACCGACGCAGAGTCGGTCTTCAAGTGCCGACGCGAAGTCAGGATAAGTGCCGATGCGGAGTCGGTCTTCAAGTGCCGATGCTGAGTCGGTCTTCAAGTGCCAACGCGAAGTCAGGCTAAGTGCCGATGCGGAGTCGGTCTTCAAGTGCCAATGCGAAGTCGGTCTTCAAGTGCCGATGCTGAGTCGGGCTAAGTGCCGACGCGGAGTTGGTCTTCAAGTGCCGACGCTGAGTCAGTCTTCAAATGCCGATGCTGAGTCGGTCTTCAAATGCCGACGCGGAGTCGGGCTAAGTGCCGACGCGGAGTCGGTCTTCAAGTGCCAACGCGGAGTCGGTCTTCAAGAGCCGACGCGGAGTCGGTCTTCAAATGCCGATGCTGAGTCGGTCTTCAAATGCCGATGCAGAGTCGGGCTAAGTGCCGACGCGGAGTCGGTCTTCAAGTGACGACGTGAAGTCGGTCTTCAAGTGCCGACGCTGAGTCGGTCTCCAAGTGCCAGCGCGGAGTCGGACTTCAAGTGCCAGCGTGGAGTCGGTCTTCAAGTGCCGACGCAGAGTCGGTCTTCAAGTGCCGACGCAGAGTCGGTCTTCAGTTGTCGACGCTGAGTCGGTCTTCAAATGCCGATGCGAAGTCGGGCTAAGTGCCGACGCAGAGCCGGTCTTAAGTTGCCGATGCAGAGCCGGTCTTTTTGTGCCGAGGCAGAGCCGGTCTTACGTTGCCGGTGTGGAACCGGTCTTTTTTGCCGATGCGGAGCCGGTCCGACACGGAGCCGGTCTTCGTTGCCCACGCTGAGTCGATCTTCAGTTGCCAACGCTGAGTCAGTCTTCAAATGCCGACGTGGAGTCGAGCTAAGTGCCGATGCTGAGTCGGTCTTCAAGTGCCGATGCAAAGTCGGGATAAGTGCCGACACGGAGTCGGTCTTCAAGTGCCGACGCTGAGTCGGTCTTCAAGTGCCGATGCGAAGTTGGGCTAAGTGCCGACGCGGAGTCGGTCTTCAAGTGCCAATGCGAAGTCGGTCTTCAAGTGCCGATGCTGAGTCGGGCTAAGTGCCGACGCGGAGTCGGTCTTCAAGTGTCGACGCTGAGTCAGTCTTCAAATGCCGACGCTGAGTCGATCTTCAAATGCCGACGCGGAGACGAGCTAAGTGCCGACGTGGAGTCGGTCTTCAAGTGCCGATGCGAAGTCGGTCTTCAAGTGCCGATGTGAAGTCGGTCTTCAATTGCCGATGCTGAGTTGGTCTTCAAATGCCGATGCGAAGTCGGGCTAAGTGCCGATGCGGAGTCGGTCTTCAAGTGCCAATGCAAAGTCGGTCTTCAAGTGCCGACACTGAGTCAGGCTAAGTGCCGACGCAGAGTCGGTCTTCAAGTGCCGACGAGAAGTCGGTCTTCAAGTACCGACGTGGAGTCGGTCTTCAAGTGCCGACGCTGAGTCGGTCTTCAAGTGCTGACGCGAAGTCGGTCTTCAAGTGCCGACGCGGAGCCGGTCATCAAGTGCCGATGCGAAGCCGGTCTTCTATGCCGATGCGGAGCTGGTCTTTTATGTGACGCGGAGCCGATCTTTGGTGCCGACGCGGAGCTGGTCTTTGGTGCCGACGCAGAGCCGGTCTTTGGTGCCGACGCGGAGCCAGTCTTTGGTGCCGATGCGGAGCCGGTCTTTGATGCCGACGCGGAGCCGATCTTTGGTGCCGACGCAGAGCCGGTCTTTAGTGCCGAGCTGGCCTCGGGCTTGAGTGCCGATGGTACATCGAGCTTTTTAGATCTGGTGATACACTAGTCTTGAGGTGCCGAGCTGGCCTCGGGCTTTTTGAAGCCAGTGGTACACCGGTCTTCGAGGCCGATGGTACATCGGGCTTTGAGACGCTAACGCGAGGTTGGTCTTGAATGCTGATGCAAAGTCGGTCTTCCGTACATGACATTTTTAAGCATCAATGAAAGAAAAAGTCTTAAGTGCAGCGTACTTAGCTCTTGCGGCACCCTTATTTTTCTTCTGCGGACTCGAAAGCTTCCGCCCGCTGGTGGTCTACCCCCCAGGGAATCAAGTTGGTTGGTGAGCTTTAGCTCCTTAAGGAGAAATCCTGCACCGCAGCCACTTTTATGGCTCTCCAGCTGCTAGAGTTGACTTTGAAACTAGGCTTGCTTGCCTTCTCTTTTTCTCTCCATAGCGTTTGCAGCGATCGTTCTCCATGTTGTGGACATCATTTCCTTTTCCTTCTTCTCTACAGGGAGTTAATTCAGAAGGCTGATCAAGCCTTCCCATGGTGAGATCTTTACTGCTGATCCTGCTAACATTGAGCACATTCTCAAGTCTAACTTTCCAAATACCGCAAGGGTCAGTACAATTATCGCATACTGAAGGATCCTTTTGGTGATGGAATCTTTACAGGGGATGGCGAGAAGTGGTGCCACCGAAGAAAGCTTGCAAGCTGTGAGTTATCGACCAAAGCTCTTCGAGATTTCTATAGTGTTGTGTTCAAAAGAAAGACAGCAAAGCTAACAAGAAAGATCTCTGATGCTGTGAATGCTGCAGCAGTAATAGATGTGCAAGATCTTCTGATGAGATCAACTATGGATACGATCTTCAAAGTGGAGTCGGTGTTGAGCTAGATGCTCTCTTGGGCTCCGATGAGTTCGAGACTCGCTTTAGCAAGGCTTTTGGTGACTTTAACCCCATGGTATTCTAGAGATATGTTGATATGTTCTGGGACATCAAGAAGATTTTGAACATTGGACTGGAGGCTTAACTGAAGAAGAACCTTGAAGTGAAGAAGAACCTTGGTTCTTCCTAATGCTATGCAAGCATCCTCTGATACAGGAGAAGATTGCCATTGAAATCAAAGAGATTAGCTGCCGCTTCCGCATGGGCTCGGGAGCCAGAGGTGTCGTCGCTCGCCGATGCGAGATACATGGACCTGGCCAAACAACCATGGCCGGGATGGTGGCCGAAGCTGGCGATGTCCGTGGGAGGAGTCGGTACGAGCACAGCTTTGGAAGACGATCGTTAAGATGCAGCAGCCATAGCACAGACTTCCATCACGTGCACACAACCTCGTGCATGCAATCCACCTTTCTTCAATTATATGAATATATTATGTGCATGTAAACCTTACCCAATCAAGGTGGAAGCAAGAGTTGGGAGGAAAAGGAGTTGAGTAAGACGGCTGGGAGCTTTATCCTTGTAGTTGCGAGACTGGCGCTCGTTTGGTCGCTGCGGGGAGAGGCCGGGGGCCGCCATGGACTTGAGAGCCACCTTGGAGGAAACTGGGGCTGCTGTGGAGTCTCGGGCCACCGTGGGATTCTCGGGCCACCATGGGATCTCAGGGGCCACTATGAGGGGCTTGACCGTTGAGGACGAGAGGACGATGTGAGGGGCCGTCATGGGATCCGGAGGCCTATGTGAGGGGCCATCGTGGAGGAAGAGGCCATCATGGGATCCGGAGGCTACCGTGGAGGAAACCGGAGCTGCCGTGATCTGGAGGCTGCTTTGGAGTCTTGGGCCTCCATGGAGCCTCGGGGCTGCTGTGGCCGTTGCGGAGGAAGAGGCCATTTAGGAAGGCCGCCAAGGATGGCCGCCTCTGTCTGATTATTGAACCTTTGATTGAGCTCCTCTCGCCGCCGGTATTGTTCATCCAGATGCCCCTTCATCTCATGATTAGGGTCCTTCCCAGACGGCTCAGAGGATGAGTAAGGGGAGAAGTGGCTGCTCGAGCAGAAGGTAGGAGACCGCAGTCTCTTGAAAGCTTCACGGTGGTGCTTAGGTGAAGCATGATGGTGACAAGCTTCTCTATGAGAAGATTTCCTGCGGGCGAATCGCTGGCTAACTGGTGCAGCTATCATGGAAGATGTGAGAGGCTTCGGCTGTTGCTGAGTGGCCAACGAGCGTTACTTCTGCAACTCATGAACTGCTACATTTAAGACTTGAACTTGTTGATTGAGGTTGGTCAGTTGGTTAATTAGAGCAGCTGAGGTTGGTGGTGAGGGAGGAGCAGAGAGAGAGTGTGGTCCTTTGCTGCTCAGTGCTATGCGGATGCCCCCCGGCATGATTGGTGAGGACCTTCGGCATGCGCATCACCACTATGGCTATCTTAGAGGGGACAAAGACTTATAGGTCAAGGAGACAGAGCTCTCTTTCCTTCAGCACATGACCCTTCCTAGCGCGCCAATCTGTTGCCGCCAAATCACTGTTGAGAAGCGTCAGGTGAGAGGAAAGCTTCGTGGGCCTTCAAAGGAAGGATAGGATCGCCTCCTTAAGTCGGGAACCTGCAAGAAAAGTCCCGGACCAGTGATTCCAGCGGGGACCCTCCAACGCTCAAGTCAGCGATATGGAGAATAGGAATTTTTTTAATGAGAGAGTAGAGATTGAGTCCCCCCCTCGTTGGGGGTCGGGCTCTTTATATACCTGTTCGGGGGTCCCTCTTACCCTTCGTTGATAACAGCTGAATCACATCTTCTGTTAAGATCGGCTACATCTGCTAAACGTGTGCCATAAGTATCGGCAACGGTTCATAATATTTTGGTAACCACCCGTGATCTTGGCAAAAGAGAAACGGGTTGGCAAGCCACGTGGAATTCCTTATAGCAAGTGGATGCATGTCGGCCTCTGCCGCTGAGGCTGACGCCGAGGCTGTTGCCGAGGCCAACGCCGATGCCGTTGCCATGGTGGGCCATCGCCGACGCCAAGACCGATGCCGTGGTCGAAGTGGGTCATCACCGATGCCGAGACCGACGCCATGCCGAGATCGATGCCATGGTCGAAGTGGGCCGTCGTCGACGCCGAGACCGACGCCACGCTGAGACTGACGCTGTGGTCGAAGTGGGCCACGGCCGATGCCAAGATCAAGGTGGGCCACGGAGGAGATGGGCCGAGTCTGACGCCGACACCGTTGCCAAGATGGGCTATCATCGATGCCAAGACCGACGCCATGGTCGAAGTGGGCCGTCGCCGACGCCAAGACCGACGCCGTGGTCGAAGTGGGCCACAGCCGATGCTAAGATCGAGGTGGGCCGAGGCTGATGCCGATGCCAACACTGTTGCCAAGGCCGATGCCGACGCCGTTGCCAAGGTGGGCCTTCGCCGATGCCAAGACCGACACCATGGTCAAAGTGGGCCGCGGCCGATGCCAAGATCGAGGTGGGCTGCGAAGGAGTTGGGCTGAGGCTGAGGCTGACGCCGACGCCATTGCCAAGGTGGGCTATCGCCGACGCCGAGACTGATGCCGAGGTCGAGGTGGGCCGCTGCTAAGATGAGCCCAAGGCTGAGAAGAGCGGAGTGTGCTAGACCGTGTGACATTGAGTTCGTGATTCCTCCATCTCGTGGGTCATGTGGTTTGATCAGCCGCATCAGCCGAAGGGACATCAGAGGCCAAAGCAGGGCTCCGTCAGTTTCCTTCATGGTTCTCTAACGGCGTTGGATCAGCCACATCAGAAACTAGTACTTGTAACTATCCCGCATAAAAGATAACGAAATTCCTAACCAAACTAAAAGCTGCCATCCCCCAGCAATCATATCATTGATTACATAGATGAACAGTTCCTCATTTTGGATGTTAATTGATGACGCTCGATCACCTCTCCTGGACGTCGGGAACGGAGGCGCTCCTCAAATCCTTGCCTCGCCGGGTTGCCTGCAAGGAAGTCCCGGAGCCGGAGGGGGCTCCGGCGGGACCCTCCGATGGCTAAGTTAGTGACTGAGGTCACAGCTGAAGAAGGGCTCGAGTGAGCCCTATTTTGGATGGAAAAGAGGGGTCTCCGAGAGGAGGAATCCCTTTCAGAGCTTAGATGGCAATTTTAGGGGTTATCGCGCATACCTGTTTGGTGAGTGGATTCACCTTTTTATAGGGGTTGACCCTGGTATGATCACGTGGGATTGCGTGAAGTCAGAATGTCTGCTGAGCCGTTACGTGAATCTGGGCTGGATGGTAGGTTACGTCCCATCAGCAGCGGGGCTGTTGGGCGGTGCACGTCTGACGTTGTCAGGCGGCGCTCATCAGAGAGGTAGTTTCTTGAACTACTGGGGCTGATCTGGCGGGAACCGGGGAGTCCCGTCTTGTCATGGCCGAGCTGGGTCAACCCGAGATGGATGGGGCCTGTCCCGCTGGCAAGGCAGTGCCGGGGCGAGGCCGTATCGGTGGACTTGGAGACGACGGGGCCGAGTCGGGCCGGCCAGGGATGGCCTTGGCTGACTCGACGGAACAGGGGACGCCGGGACCGAGTCGGGCCGGCCTGGGATGGCCTTGGCCGACTTGGAGGGACTGGATATGCCGGGGCCGAGTCAGGCCGATCGGGGATGGCCTTGACCGACTCGGCGGAACAGGGGATGCCGGGGCCGAGTCGGGCCGGCCTGGGATGGCCTTGGCCGACTTGACGGGACTGGAGACGCCGGGGCCGAGTCGGGCCGGCCGGGGATGGCCTTGGCCGACTTGACGGGACTGGAGACGCCGGGGCCGAGTCGGGCTGGCCAGGGATGGCCTTGGCCGACTCGGTAAGACAAGGGACGCCGGGGCCGAGTCGGGCCAGCCTGGGATGGCCTTGGCCGACTCGGCGGGGCTGGAGATGCCGGGGCCGAGTCGGGCCGGCCGGGGATGGCCTTGTCCGACTCTGCATGACTGGAGATGCCGGGGCCAAGTCGGGCCGGTCGGGGATGGCCTTGGTAAGATCGTATTGATTCTCTAAAAGAAAAGAGAGAAATTCCTAGTCTTCACACTTTCATTTTGAAGAGATTTCTAAGTTTGAAGAAGCAAACAAGCAAGCCCTAGTTCCTGTTCTTCATCTGTTCTTCCGAGCTTCAAGAGAATACTCAAGGAAGATCCATTCAAAAGCAAGAAAGAGGAGAAGAATTAAGCCACAAAGATCTACAAATCAGGCTTACATTTCTATCTCTTTGTTTGAATAGTTAACTTGTCTTATTTGCTCATTTAAGGAGCAGTTGTTGTATCAAACATTCTTGTTTTTCTTGTGAACTGAGTCAATCAGGTGATTGAATCAGTTGAGACAGATTGCCTTGTGCAAGCAGTTGCTTGTGTGTAAGGTTTTGTGCTGGTGAACCTTGAAAACCAGCTGGGTTCGTTGTGCGCCCAGGAAAACAATAAGTTTGAGTTGTGATCTTGTGAAACAACTCTGCTGTAATCAAGGTTGATTATAGTGTGGACCCAATAGGTACTTGGGAGTAGACGTAGGTGTAGATACATCGAACCACTATAAAATCTCTGTGTTTTCAATGCTTGACTCTTTATCTCTTCCTCTTCATCTCCTCATTGCATTTTCTATTTTAATTATTGCATATCTGTGATTTATTTTAAGTTGGGGGTTTTACTTCAAAAGAGTTTAAATTTTTTAAAAGACCCAATTCACCCTCCTCTTGGTTGCTATATGGGACAACAATTGGTATCAGAGCTAGTGCTTATTTTTTCTTGATATAACAATCAAGAGTTAAAGATCCAAATGGCAGCTCAAGTTGGCTCAACCTTTTCTGAAGGACAATCTATGAATCATCCTCCTTTATTTAATGGTTCTAATTATTGTTATTGGAAAGCTAGAATGAAAATCTTCATTCAAGCACTTGACTATGATCTATGGAGTATTATAGTCAATGGACCTCACACACCCACTACAAGACTTAATGGCATGGAAATTCCTAAACCGAAAATGGAATGGGATGAACATAATAAGAAGTTGGCACAACTAAATGCCAAGGCTATGAATGTTTTGTACTGTTCTTTAGATGCAAATGAATTTAATTGTATATCTGTTTGCATGTCTGCTAAAAAAATTTGGAATAAATTAGAGGTTACCCATGAGGGAACCAATCAGGTAAAGGAATCCAAGATTAACATGCTTGTTCATAAATATGAATTGTTCAAAATGGATGCATGCGAATCTATTTCTGATATGTTTACAAGATTTACTGACATTGTTAATGGTTTAAAAAGTCTTGGTAAATCTTATGATAACTCTGATCTTATGAGAAAGGTGTTGCATTCTTTGCCTAGGACATGGGAAGCTAAAGTCACTGCAATACAAGAGGCAAAAGATCTGAGCACTCTACCCCTAGAAGAACTTTTGGGATCCTTGATGACTCATGAGCTTCAAGTCAAGCAACATGTTAATGAAGATGAGTCAAAGAAGAAAAGGACTATGGCTCTCAAAATTTCAGAATGTAAAGAAGAATCTGATGAATCTGAAGATGACAATGATGATGAGGACATGGTACTCATCACAAGGAAATTTAAGAGATTCATGAAGAAGAAGAAATTTGAAAAGAAAAAGCCCTTTGTTAGAAAAGATGAGGACAAAGGAAAAGAAAAGAAAATAATCTGTTTTGAATGCAAGAAACCGGGACATTTCAAATCTGAATGTCCACAACTCAAAAAGGCCCCCCGGAGATTCAAAAGAAGGCAATGATGGCTACCTGGAGTGATTCGGAAAGCTCAAGTTTTGAAGAAGATGAAAAGAAAGAAATAACCAATCTTTGCTTCATTGCAGACAATGATGAGGTGAGTCCGAGTTTTCTAGATAATTTTACATTTGAAGAATTGCATAGTATTTTTTAAAACTAATTGATGATTATGCAAATCTGAGCTCAAAAAATAAAGATTTGAAGAATCAAATGCAAAATCTATCTTTAGAAAATGAAAAGCATATTGTAAAAAATGAATTTCTAAAGAAAGAAAATGAAAATTTGAAAAATAAAGTTGATAGGTTTAAACCCATTGTTGACAAATTTACTTTAAGCTCTATCAAACTAAATATGATTTTGGATAATCAAAAGGCTATTTTTGATAAAGCCGGATTAGGATATAATCCACTTAAAAAGCAAAAATCTTTGAAAAATATTTTTGTACATGCTGAAAAATTATCAAATATTACTTCTTTTAAATGTGGAAATAAAGGACATAAATCTTATATGTGTAAAACTCCATATGATAAAAGAAAGATGATTTGGGTTCCTAAAGGAACAATATTCATTGCTTCTAACCATGAAGGACCCAAGAAAGCTTGGGTACCTAAAATTAAGAGATGAATATTTTGCAAAGTGTCTTGCAGCCATCGGATTGAAAGAAAAATGGTATCTTGATAGTGGTTGCTCAAGACACATGACGGGTGACAAAGATCAATTCATCACCCTTGAGACAAAAAGAGGTGGAGTAGTTACTTTTGGTGATAATGGTCAAGGCCATATTATGGGCATTAGTAAGATTCAAATTACTCCATCTACCTATGTTGATAATATATTATATGTTAATGGATTAAAGCATAACTTGATTAGTATTAGTCAGCTGTGTGATAAAGGTTTCAAAGTTTCTTTTGAAGCTTCTATTTGCACTGTCACTAATCCCATTGATAGTAGCATTATTCTTGTTGGAAAACGTTATGGCAATGTATACTTAATTGATTTGAATAACTTATCTTCAAGTAATCATTGCTTAGTTGCTGATAATGCTAAGATGAATGAGATTGGATGGTTATGGCATCATAGATTAGGTCATGCTAGCACACACTTAATTTCAAAATTGCTAAAAATGGATTTAGTTAAAGGTATTCCTAGCTTAGATTTTGAAAATAATCGAATCTGTGATGCATGTCAATTTGGTAAACAAACAAGAAGTTCTTTCAAATCTAAGAATGTTGTTTCAACTACTAGGCCCCTGGAGCTACTACACATGGACCTCTTTGGACCACTAGAACCACTAGTCTAGGAGGAAAGAAGTATGGTCTTGTGATAGTAGATGATTACTCTAGATTTACTTGGGTAATGTTTTTGGCTCATAAAGATGAGACTTTCTCAATATTCCTGAAATTTTTCAAGAAAGTCACAAATGAGAAAAACACTACCATAGTGTCTCTAAGAAGTGATCACGGACTGAATTTGAAAATCACTTATTTGAAAAATTCTGTTTTGAAAATGGCATACATCATAATTTTTCTGCACCTAGAACACCTCAGCAAAATGGAGTTGTAGAGAGAAAAAATAGGACTCTAGAAGACATGGCCCGTACCATGCTATGTGAAAGCAAACTCCCTAAATACTTTTGGGCGGAAGCTATTAACACAGCATGTTACATCCTAAATAGAGCCCTAATTATACCTATCCTTAAGAAAATACCTATGAACTATGGCATGATAGGAAACCCAATATAGGCTACTTTCATGCATTTGGTTATAATGCTTCATTCATAACAATGGTAAAGATAATCTTGGAAAGTTTGATGCTAAATCTGATGAAGGATTTTCTTAGGATATTCAACCTCTAGTAAAGCCTATAGAGTATTCAATAAGAAAGTCTAGTTGTAGAAGAATCCATTCATGTAGTCTTTAATGAGTCTTTAGCATCAAGTTCGGGAAAGATTGATGATGAGGAAGATACAAGTTTACTTGAAAAGATCTTAAAAAATTAGATGTATGTTCAGATCATGAACAAAAAGCTAAAGATGAGGATTCACCTAAGGCTAATGTTATTGATACTGCTCATAATGATATAGATCTGCCTAGAGATTGGAGATATGCTCATGATCATCCAAGGATTTGATTATAGGTAATCCATCTCAAGGAATAAGAACTAGATCATCCATGAGAAATATCGATAATCATCTTGCATTTGTATCTCAAATTGAACCTAAACCATAGAAGAAGCTGAAAAAGATAATAATTGGATGTTAGCTATGCAAGAAGAATTAAATCAATTCACTAGAAATAATGTATGGACCCTTAGTAGAAAGACCTAAAACCATTCTATAATAGGATCAAAATGGGTTTTTAGAAATAAATTAGATGAAAATGGCATAGTAATTAGAAACAAAGCTAGATTAGTTGCAAAAGGATATAATCAAGAAGAAGGAATATATTTTGATGAAACCTTTGCACCTGTAGCTAGATTAGAAGCCATTAGACTATTACTTGCATTTGCATGTCATATGAATTTTAACTTATTTCAAATGGATGTTAAAAGTGCATTTTTAAATGGATTTATAAATGAGAAAGTTTATGTTGAACAACCACCAGGTTTTGAAGATCATGAATTTTCAAATCACGTTTTTAAATTGCACAAAGCACTTTATGGTTTGAAACAAGCACCTAGAGCTTGGTATGATAGATTAAGTAAATTTTTAATTGAAAATGATTTACAAGAGGAAATGTTGATAAAACCTTATTTTTGAAAAGAAAAGAAAGATTTATTGGTAGTACAAATATACGTTGATGATATTGTTTGGTGCTACTAACAATCTTCTTTGTCAAGAATTTGCTAAGTTAATGCAGGGAGAATTCGAGATGAGCATGATGGGAGAACTCAACTTCTTCCTTGGACTCCAAATCAAACAAAGCAAAGAGGAATCTTTATCAACCAAACAAAGTACACAAGAGAAATACTAAGAAGTTTGGTATGGAATCAATGAAACCCCTCGGAACACCAATGAGTCCTTCATGCAAGCGGACAAAGATGAAGAAGGTAAGAAAGGTTGATCAAAAACATTATCGAGGTATATCGGATCCCTACTTTACTTAACTGCAAGTAGACCAGATATATGTTTGCTGTTTGTTTATGTGCTAGATTTCAATCTGAACCTAAAGAATCACATTTAATTGCTGTTAAAAGAATCTTTAGATATCTAAATGGAACTAAAAATGTAGGTTTATGGTATTCTAGAGACTCAACATTAATCTGATTGCATATTCTGATTCTGATTATGCTGGATGTAAATTAGATAGAAAAAGCACAAGTGGTGCATGCCAATTTTTAGGAAGTAACTTAATCTCATGGTTTAGCAAAAAGCAAAATTCGGTTGCATTATCACTGCTGAAGCAGAATATGTTGCAGCTGGAAGTTGCTGTGCTCAAATCCTATGGATTAAGCGACAACTTGAAGACTATGGTATCACACTTGATAAAACCTATAAGATGTGATAATACTAGTGCAATCAATCTAACTAAAATCCAATTCAACATTCAGAACTAAACACATAGAAATTAGATATCACTTTATAAGAGAACATGTAGCTAATAATGAAATTTGTCTTGATTATGTTAACACTGAAGAACAATTGGCTGATATTTTTACCAAACCTTTGAGTGAGGAGAGATTTTGTTATCTTAGAGAAGAATTAGGAGTTTGTGATCCTTTAGATTGATTTTCTGAAACTCTCAAGGACAACTATCTAAATTTCGGTAAATTTCTTAAAAATCTTTTACACTTTATAAGGAATTTATCTAGAAGTTTGATTCATTGATTCTTCAATTATTAAGGAGAATTTATCTAGATTTTGATGATCAATTTGATTAGTTTCAGATCCTTGAAATTTACTTTTTCACTGAAACTATTGTGGAGTCGACACCTTCAGTCTTGGAGTCGACACCTTATCTTTAGAGCTTTCTGTCTGCTCATTAGAGCCGACTCCGGCTTCTGCAGAGCCGACTCTAATTCGAGCGCTGACTGATTTTTTGTTCGGAGCCGATACCTTACTTTGCGGGAGTCAACTCTAAGTGAAAAATTGTCACTTTATTAGGGCAGAGTCGACACTTTTAACGACTCAATCCTTTTCAAATCTTTTTCAAATCCTTCTCCAAAGCATTCCAAACTTTTCCAAACTATTCAAAACCCTTGATTCCAACCTCCATTGACCTCCAATGGCTCCCAAGAGATGAGGATCCGTGTTTGGTGCGGCCGTTCCCACTGGGAGATGCTCCATTCGAAGAATCGCAAGGCAATCGTCTTCTAGCTCTTCGTCTTCCTCTTCTTCTACTCCGGAGGCTTCTCCATCATCCACCCACGTTGACTTGTTGGCTGGAAAGGTTATCACTATGGAAAGGAAGGTAGATTTTGATCTATTTGAGTTGGAAGGTTTTTCTATCGGAAGACAAATAAAAGAAATGGGTTGGAAGAAGATTTGCTCACTGGATGTTCCGACCTATCCTGCCCTTGTGAAGGAGTTCTACAGTGATCTATATAGAGGGGAAGGAGGTCTTGTAAGTTTTGTGCGTGGAACCAAAGTGGTGATCACTACAGAGTCACTAGAAAATCTTCTGGAGATACCCACTGTTGGTTTGACTACCAGTCAGCATGATGACAGAGGTGGAGCCTTGTCAAGGATGCTTGGGAGGGAAGTTTCTGAGTTTGAAGAGGTAATAGCAAATCAACTCAACTTGGAACTCAAATTACTTCATAATATTTGTGGCAGAATCTTGTTTCCTAAGATTGGAAGGTTAGAGTATGTCTCGGAGCGAGACATTCTTCTAATGGATTGTATCATTACTGGTCAACCAGTAAATTTGGTCGGGATGATGATTAGTTATATGGCAGAGGCAGCTACAAAGAAAAGATTTACACTGCCATATGGTATGGTTCTCACACTGGTGTTCAGAAGCCAAAGTGTAAAGATAATGGATAATGAACCACAAAGAAATCTCAGATATACTGACTACTACAACATCTCCACTATTCATAAAATGGGCTTCAGGAAAGTTAATGGCTAGTGGCAAAGGAGAGGACAAAAAGCCAGAATTGAGGAGGCCAGAGATGAGGATGTCCCTGGACCATCTACTGCTGGACCATCAGTTGCAGGACCATCTGTTGCTGGACCGAGCACTTCTTCACCCCCTCAAGTGGCATCGGGTTTGTTTGCTGAGTCAGCAGGCTTTTCAGAGAGGCAGCTTGATCAGCTCAGGGCCTTATTGACTGAGCATGATTCAGAAATGAGAGATGAGATGAGGTAGCTCTCTGCTAAGCTTGACATGATTGCATCTTCATTGGACAGATCTGTGGATAACCTATCCTCTGAGCTTCACAATATTTTTGAAAGGCTGGAAGGGATCGCAGATGGATCTAGAGCTTACCTTGATGCCACTGGACAACTAAAAAGGGATATAGATTTTGCTGTTACTCAGATTGAGGGATGTCTTGAAGGCTTCAAGCGATCACAGAAAGATGAGATTATGAAATTAATAGGTCATCTGAAGAGAATTGTCTACAAATATACTTGATGACCTTCTACTTCCTATATTGATGCCTATCCAAGCCAACTCAAGTCAAATCCCAATTAGCCTTTAAGATCCTGTCAAATCAAAATTTAGCTTTTATGTTATTTTGATAGCTTGTACTTAGGACATTTACTGTTTTGTATCTTGGTACATGATGCAATACAATGTTTTGATGTAATGAAACACTGTTTGAATGAATGATACAATGTTTGATACAATGATGATTGCAATGAATGATATCTATTCTTCAATTTTTTGAATTTGAATATCACTTTAAAATTCTTTATACAATTGTTTTTCACCTTTTTGTTGATAACAAAAAAGGGGGAGAAAAGAAGAATTGTATATGCATAAGAGAAAGAAAAAATGGTATCATGCATAAGGGAGAGAGAGAGAATGAGAATTTAAATATATTCAATCTAAAAGAAATATGCATAAAGAAAGGGGAAGTTATATTATGCAGGGGGAGCGTAATTTTTATTTGATACAGTTCATGTTGATCATTATTGATCAATTTTGCTTATTTTGAAACTGTGGCTTATTTCTTAAATTGAACAAATTTAAAGTCTTGATAAAGTTTACAATGCTTATGAATTCTAATGCATACACTCAAAGTTTTTGTCATCATCAAAAAGGGGGAGATTGTTGACCCAATTATTAATTTTGATGATAAACAAAACTATTTGAGTATAACTCATGAAGTTACTAATGATTTTGATTAAGTGTTTCAGTTTATAACTTGTTTAAATGATCAAAATCTCGAGAGAAATTAAGTTCGGAGCTTAATTCTAATGTCAAGGTAAGATTGCAGACATTAGAGTCGACACCTAGAATCACAGAGTCGACTCCGAAAAATGGCACGGATTAGAGTCGACACCTGGAACCTACAGAGTCGACCCCAGTAGAAAAATAGAAAAATGGTTTTTCGGATCTCAAATTAGAGTCGACACCTGAGGAGTTAGAGTCAACTCCAGAAGAAAAATATGTCGATCCCAGAAAAGTTAGAGCAGACTCCAAATCGGGCTGTTTTGGAGATTTCAAGTTAGAGTCGACCCCAGGAAAGTTAGAGCCGACTCTAGATTATCAGAAACGACTTTCAAATGTGTCAGAACATCTCTAAACCTTACTTTTTATTTTAAATCTCAATGGTTATTACCTTATTTGTTCCTAACTTTTCTTCCATTTTGATTCTAACAGATAGTTTTCATCTATTCTTAGTTTTGGAAGGATCTATAAGAGCATGAGGGATGTGACCGTTTGAAAGAAGGAAAAAAGAAAAATAGGGAAGAAAAAGAAGAGAAAAATCCGAGAGAAAATCAGAGGGAAAAAATCAAAAGGAAAGATCGTATTGATTCCCTAAGAGAAAAAGAGAGAAATCCCTAGTCTTCACACTTTCATTTTGAAGAGATTTCTAAGTTTGAAGAAGCAAACAAGCAAGCCCTAGTTCCTGTTCTTCATCTGTTCTTCCGAGCTTCAAGAGAATACTCAAGGAAGATCCATTCAAAAGCAAGAAAGAGAAGAAGAATCAAGCCACAAAGATCTACAAATCAGGCTTACATTTCTATCTCTTTATTTAAATAGTTAACTTATCTTATTTGCTCATTTAAGGAGCAGTTGTTGTATCAAACATTCTTGTTTTTCTTGTGAACTGAGTTAATCAGGTGATTGAATCAGTTGAGACAGATTGCCTTGTGCAAGCAGTTGCTGGTGTGTAAGGTTTTGTGCTGGTGAACCTTGAAAACCAGCTGGGTTCGTTGTCCGCCCGGGAAAACAATAAGTTTGAGTTGTGATCTTGTGAAACAACTCTGCTGTAATCAAGGTTGATTATAGTGTGGACCCAAGAGGTACTTGGGAGTGGACGTAGGTGTAGGTACACCGAACCACTATAAAATCTCTGTGTTTGCAGTGCTTGACTCTTTATCTCTTCCTCTTCATCTCCTCATTGCATTTTCTATTTTAATTGTTGCATATCTGTGATTTATTTTAAGTTGGGGGTTTTACTTCAAAAGAGTTTAAATTTTTTAAAAGACCTAATTCACCCCCCTCTTGGGTTGCTATCTGGGACAACACTATGCTTAACATTTAGATGTATGGATTTTTTCAGTTAGTTTCATAGATCATTCCTTCTTGTCTTATCTTCATATTAGTGCATCTTTTTTAGTTGATTAATTCTTTATAATATGAATTTATTACTTGTAGATCTATTATGGAATGCTAGACAAATTTGTGTTATTTTCTTTGGTAAGTAGTCCAATTGTACGGCCTACTGATATTGAGACTACAGCCCTTAGAGCTGCATATGCAGTTGGATTAGCCACAGACATTTGGATTGAAGAACAAATATTTGTTGCTGAGCACAAAGAGAAGACTACTATCATCCATCCTAGATTGGATGAGCCACAGAGGAAGAGGAGGAATGAATCTTGGTACAAAGCTGTGACTACAACTTTTGATTTGGCTGAACTCACCCTTTAACTATAAGATCATTTGCTTCCCGCATATAACTTTCCTTTGTGGAACGTTAAATTTTATGATCTTTATTCTTGATTTTAATTAAGGCTTTCTTTACATTTCAAGTTAGGCTCTTCTTCCTGTTATTCTGGGCTGGTGATAGAAATGAAAATGGACTATTTGAAAATGAAAAATGTTTGCTTCTATTTAGGCTCTATGTGATTTGGTTTTTATCTTTTTGATGGGAAGAATGGAAATTGGAAGATATTCTGATACCTTAGTTTTTGAATTCGGAAGATAAGCATATTTCTTATAGTTTATACCAGAATATCAAACTTTAGCCCAGCAAAGCACATTGCATAAATATTTGGAATTTGGATGAAATTTTTTTTTTTAGAAAGAAACATGGATGGAATAATTTACTATATAATTATTTTAAGTTTGATAATTTGAGAACATAAAATGAAGTGAATAAAACAAGGCTGATGTTCAATTCATGGCTGTAATTCTCCGCACTGCGAATTGCATCAAAACTAAAATTCCTTCAATGTGGCCCCTTCATATCTTTGGTTATAGCAGAACACCATCTGTACCAATGGCTTGACTTAGCACCTACAAAGTGGCTCTAGACCCCTGTCTCCCTTAGCGACTTAGCATCTACTAAGTGGCTCTAGACCTATCTCCCTGGCCATAGTGAGTTCGGCATCTTTTAAGAAAATGGAAACTTAATTTAGTTCTTCATAGTTTCACCAAGACAGACTTGTAAGAGTAGCAAAGTTTGTAGGTACAAAAATCAACTTTTTAGTATTTTTAGAGAGGAACGGCGAACGGTTTCATGTGTAGGGGCTACCCTACCTTTAATGAATTGTTTCCTCTTGAAGGTAACTATTCTTGATGTTTTAGCTGATTATTGGCAACAACATATTTGCCAGCAATATAGTACTTTCCACATGATCACTTGATCTAGTGCTTTGATCCACAGAACCTTGTTCAGACATGCAAAAATACTTGTTAATTTTGATGTTCTAAACATCAGAATGGAGTCATTTTGGTTGTTGAACTTTCTAACTTACCAACCTTCCACAAATGAGTTTTTAGCTGGCACCATGGAGCTTCTTTAAGTGGCAAATCTGCAGAGCAAACTAATGAAATATTGGAGGCTAGCAAAATTCTATAAATTAAAAACATAACATATTCATGAATGAGCATAATTCACACATATATATGTATATAAATATAGTCCTACTATAGAAAGAAAACAGGGAAGAAGTCAAATTATATTAAGCTTGATTGCAATGGAGATTTAGTCCCTAGGAAATTAAATAGAAATTTTACTTTGCCCTATTATGAAGTACCAAAAACACGCTTCTCTAAAATACACAATTTATTTTTTATCAAACTTGTGATTTAGCTACTTGTATATCAAGGAGTCAACATAGCTATCCAACGTAATGCATATTTGATTGCATTCCTTATCATTGTCTATGGGGAAAGATTTGGTTGTATATTTCATCCAGTAGGTTAGTTCTCCTTGCAACCAAGAAGAATAGAAGACTAAACCCTAAAATTTGCTTTGTCCAAATAAACTACTACGAGGAACAATAACTTACATTCAGTCAATTGTACGAGGTTCTTTAATTGCTTCAAATTTGAGCTAGCTTCGTTGCATGATCAAATAAGCTAATTATGGGTGGTTTGCTAATATTTCTATACATATATACAAAAATAAATGGAAATGTAATCATCAAATTCAATCCATGCCCTTCAAAGGTGTAAAATTAAGTTTCCTTTAGTGATAGACCTCAAACTCAAAAATTGGAAATAGTAGTCATTCTTCATTTTGCAGAAAATTTTAAAATTCATAAGTCTATTTCACATTCTTTCATAACTTGTTGTGCAAGCATAAGATTTATCCAATGCACTTAAGTATGGTAGATTTACTGTCAAACTTAAGTATGGTATACTTACTGTCAAGTGTCAATTGCCATTGATCCCCTCAAGGTTCATAATCATTGATTACATAAGGATAGAAGAATACTTCTCGAAACTATATGGCCATACAGTGCTGTAAATTTATCATACTCATAGACACTAGAAAAGAATAGAATAATATATCCTCAATTGGTCATCCAAAAGTGTATGTATGAATGTATGATATAATCATTCAAAATATATAGACCAACCTAAAGCATAAATTAGGGAAAAACCATATATAGACATATCAAACCCAATTGCAATGAAGATTTTTGCATTATTATATTGAATATTAGCTTGCTTTACTTCTTACAAGGTGTCAAGATAAAAGAAGGCTTCTATGAAATAAACCAGGCATTACCTCACTTATGATTCTGTTGCATGCATGTCCACTTACGTGCTGCCATTAAAATCCTATCGGTGAAGGAATCCACATAACCATCTAATATAACAAGAATATATTGCCCAATGCGATGGCAATACAATAGAGCGATACAACCCCAAAAGCCAATCACGAATGAAACTGCAATTATTGCAAAGAAGATGACAACATCCATGCTGCTATCATCATGGTTCTTTCCTTCAAGTGGTGCAGTTGGACTTGAGTCGGATGTGCATGTCTTCTCTAGTGGTGGCCCATGCAATTCAACATTTCCCTCATAGCTACTCACATCAAATGTGGAAAATTGGTCTTTTAGATCAGGTGTACATCCAGATAAGTTATTGTAAGCAACAGAGAAGACCTCCAAGAACTTTAGTTGAGTCAATTGCCAGGGTATCATGCCACTTAATTGATTGTGCGATATATCCAGGCTCTCGATCTGATTGAGTTTTGATAAAGTTTCAGGAATTCGACCTGTTAGCTGATTGTGTGATAGATTCAATTGTATAAGGCTATCCAGATTTCCAATTTCTGGTGGGATGCTTCCTGTTAGCTTGTTTGCAGACAAATCAATTGCAGACATCAAATCCAAATGATCTGATAGGTAGGCATATAGGTTGCCTTTTGTGATGAGTTGTACTACCATGGAATTTATAGAAACAAATGGATCATAGGTGGCATAATAAAAGCTGAAGAACCATTGGCCTGGAGGCACATATGGATATAATAAATCAAGTCTCCTGAACTGCATTTTACCAAAGCAGGAGGGTATTGATCCTGAAAGATTATTTTGTGAAAGGTCCAGAACATGTAAAGACTGTAGCTTGCATAGCTCAGTTGGCACAGGCCCTTCAAGTGAATTTCCACTAAGATCAAGAATCTCCAAATATATTTCATTTCCTATCTGTCTTGGCAGTTTACCTGAAAGCTTGTTATTGCTGACGTCCAATGCCGAAAGGTTCGAAATATTAAAATAACTGCTTGGAATCGGGCCTGTCAAAGCATTTCCAGCAAAGTTGAGAATCATGGATGATGAGAAACAATCATGAGGTAATGTCCCCGAAAGGTTATTGTATGATAAGTCTAACACCCGAAGATATGTTAGATTACATAAATGATGCGGTATTTGGCCCCAAATAATTTCCTCCAAGATTAAGGTACATCACACTACAAGAAAAATAGCTTTTGCCTACGATTTTCGCACCTACGATTTTAAAATCGTAGGCAAAAGATATCTTTCCCTACGATTTTTAAAAATCATAGCTAAAGATTTCATAGTGAAAAGGCTAAAACCTTTACCTACGATTTTCAAAAAATCGTAGGGAAAGGTTGGACCTTTACCTACGATTTTTTGAAAATCGTAGGGAAAGGATATACTAATTTTTGGAACCAATGTCTCCCTCCAAAATTTTTTCTGAAACAATCTTTCCCTACGATTTTTTGAAAATCGTAGGGAAAGGTTGGACCTTTACCTACGATTTTTTGAAAATCGTAGGGAAAGGATATACTAATTTTTGGAACCAACGTCTCCCTCCAAAATTTTTTCTGAAACAATCTTTCCCTACGATTTTCAAAAATCGTAGGGAAATATCATGAGCCTTTGCCTATGATTTTTTGAAAATCGTAGGGAAAGGCTATACAAATTTTTGGAGGCAAAATCTTCCTCCAAAAATTTTCTTAAAAATCTTTTCCTACGATTTTCAAAAAAATCGTAGGGAAAGATCTAGAGCCTTTCCCTACGATTTTTTGAAAATCGTAGGGAAAGACTTTTTATTTTTCTAAAAAAATTTTCCCTACGATTTTCAAAAAATCATAGGGAAAGATCAAAAGTATTTCCCTACGATTTTTACAAAATCGTAGGGAAAGGTTCTACGAATTTAATAAAAATCGTAGGAAAAACATTTTTTTTAGAAATCCAACCCTTTCACTATGATTTTCTCGAAAATAGTAGAAAAATGTTGTATACCTTTCCTAAAATCAAATTTTATATTTACTATATTTATATTAATTATATATTTATATGATATTATTAATAATTATAAATATCAATATAACTATTTATTTCTTATACTGTATTTATAATTATATTGTTATTTATTATATCGTTAACATGTTATATATATAATATTCTTAGTAATATATTACTATAGTTCTTTAATACTATATTATTATTTACATATATTATATATAGTAAATATGTATTTATATAATACATAAAAATAAAATATATATAATATTTTTTATATAACAAAATAATTACTTATTATAATATTGTAGTATACTATAATTTATTATGTATTATCATATTGTTAATAAAATTATTAATCTTATATTGTAATACATAATGTATATAGAACATGTTATAAAGTTATTATAATAATATAGAATATATTATATATTATAATCAATATTATTATGCAATATAATATTAAATAAAAATATTATTATGTATATATCTTTTTTTAGTTATCCTTTTAAAATATATTTTTGTAATAAATATAAGAAATAAAAAAGTGATTTTATTTCTATTTAATTACCAAACGTAATTTGTAAAGATAAAAAAATAGAAAATGAAATCTATTTTTTATAAAATAAAGAAAAAATGCTGTTAGAAATCAAATGCAGTCAATGCAGCGAACGAAGGGATATCATTCGTGAATTGCTGCTACCGATCTCTAGGACGGCTGATTGAATTTAATTAAATTCAATTCAATGCTGCAGATGAGGTGGTCGGGGCCAGCCTGTTGCACGCTTTGTGCATCGGAGTCTATTGTACAAAGACTTTTTCTATCATGGTCCTTTTCGATTATTCACAACTTCCCTCATTACACCTCCCTTCGTCCGTGAGCTCCCAATCCAGAGCTTACCTAATCCTTTCCCAGTGAATAGGCATGGGCGCGGGGCCGGGCCGTGCCCGGCACGGCCCAGGCCCATCGTCCCAGAAAAATTGCCGTGCCATGCCTGGCACGGCCTGGTAACAAAAAATTCAAATTCGGCACGGCCCGTGACCCATCAAGAAATGGGCCACGGGCTGTGCCTGGCACGGCCCATTAGGGCCGTGCTGATGGGCCGTGCCAAAACGACTCAGAATGGGCCGTGCTGATGGGCTGTGCCTAGGTGCACACTGTGATCGATCCAAGCCATGATCCCAATCGGTGATGATCGATCTGACGGTTGCGATCCATCCGATCGGAGACGATACGACGGTTGTGATCGATCCAAGCCATGATCCCGATCGGCAATTATCGATCCGAACGTTGCGATCAATCCGATCAGAGACGATCCGACGGCTGCGATCGATCCAAGCCATGATCTCGATCGGCGATGATCGATCCAATGGTTGCGATCCATCCAATCGGAGACGATCCGACGGTTGCGATCAATCTAAGACATGATCCCGATCGAGGATGATCGAACCGACGGTTGCGATCTATCCTATCGGCGATGATCCGACAGTTGCGATCGATCCAAGGTATGATCCCGATCGGCGATGATCGATCGGACCATTATGATCAATCCGATCGAAGACGATCCGACGGTTGCGATCGATCCAAACCATGAACTCGATCGGCGATGATCAATCCGATGGTTGCGATCGATCCAAGCCATGATCCCGATCGGCGATTATCGATCCGACCGTTGCGATCAATCCGATCGAAGACGATCCGACGGCTGCGATCGATCCAAGCCATGATCCCGATCGGCAATGATCGATCCGATGGTTGCAATCCATCCGATCGGAGAAGATCCGACGGTTGCGATCGATCCAAGCCATGATCCCGATCGGCGATGATAAATCCAACAGTTGAGATCCATCCGATCGGAGACAATCCAATGGTTGCGATTGATCTAAGCCATGATCCCGATCAGGGATGATCGATCTGACGGTTGCAATCTATCCCATCGGTGATGATCCGATGGTTGCGATCGATCCAAGCTATGATCCCGATCGGCGATGATCGATCGGACCGTTGCAATCAATCCGATCGGAGATGATCCAACAGTTGCGATCGATCCAAGCTATGATCCCGATCGGCGATGATCATCGGAGATGATCCGACGGTTGCGATCGATCCATGCCATGATCATGATCAGCGATGATCGATCCAACGGTTGCGATCAATCCGATCGGAGACTATCTGACGGTTGCGATCGATCCAAGCCATGATCCCGATCGGCGATGATCGATCTGACGGTTGCGATCCATCCGATCGGAGACGATCTGACGATTGCAATCGATTCAAGCCATGATCCCGATCGACGATTATCGATCCGAACATTATGATCAATCTGATCAGAGACGATCCAACGGCTGCGATCGATCTAAGCCATGATCTCGATCGGCAATGATTGATCTGATGGTTGCGATCCATCCGATCGGAGACGATCCGACGGTTGCGATCGATCTAAGCCTTGATCCCGATCGGGGATGATCGAACCGACGGTTGCGATCTATCCCATTGGCGATGATCCGACAGTTGCGATCGATCCAAGCTATGATCTCGATCGGCGATGATCGATCGGACCATTGCGATCAATCCGATCGAAGACGATCCGACGGTTGTGATCGATCCAAACCATGAACTCGATCGTCGATGATCGATTCGACGGTTGCGATCCATCTGATCGGAGACGATCCAATGGTTGCGATCGATCCAAGCCATGATCCCGATCGGCGATTATCGATTCGACCGTTGTGATCAATCCGATCGAAGACGATCCGACGGCTGCGATCGATCCAAGCCATGATCCCGATCGGCAATGATCGATCCGATGGTTGCAATCCATCCGATCGGAGAAGATCCGACGGTTGCGATCGATCCAAGCCATGATCTCGATCGGCGATGATCAATCCAACAGTTGCGATCAATCGGATCGGAGACAATCTGACGATTGCGATCGATCTAAGCCATGATCCCGATCGGGGATGATCGATCCGATGGTTGCGATCTATCCCATCGGCGATGATCCGACAGTTGCGATCGATCCAAGCTATGATCCCAATCAGCGATGATCGATTGGACCATTGCGATCAATCCGATCGCAGATGATCCGACGATTGCGATCGATCCAAGCCATGATGTCGTTCGATCCGACCATTGTGATCAATCCGATCGGAGACGATCCGACGGCTGTGATCGATCCAAGCCATGATCCCGATCGGCAATGATCGATCCGATGGTTGCAATCCATCCGATCGGAGAAGATATGATGGTTGCGATCGATCCAAGCCATGATCCCGATCGGCGATGATCAATCCAACAGTTGCGATCCATCCGATCAGAGACAATCTGACGGTTGCGATCGATCTAAGCCATGATCCCGATTGGGGATGATCGATCCGATGGTTGCGATCTATCCCATCGGCGATGATCCGACGGTTGCGATCGATCCAAGCTATGATCCCGATCGGCAATGATCGATCGGACCATTGAGATCAATCCGATCGAAGATAATTCGATGGTTGCGATCGATCCAAGCCATGATCTTATTCGACGATAATCGATCCGACGGTTGTGATCGATCCGATCGGAGATGATCCGACGGTTGCAATCGATCCATGCCATGATTCTGATCGATAATGATCGATCCGACGGTTGCGATCCATCCGATCGGAGATGATCCGATGGTTGCGATCGATCCAAGCTATGATTTCGATCGGCGATTATCGATCCGATCGTTGTGATCAATCCGATCAGAGACGATCCGACGTCTACGATCGATCTAAGCCATGATCCCGATCGGCGATAATCGATCTGACGATTGTGATCCATCGATCGGAGACAATCTGACGGTTGCGATCAATCCAAGCCATGATCCCGATCGGGGATGATCGATCCGACGGTTGCGTTCTATCCCATCGGCGATTTCGGCCTTTGCCCCTTCGTTCCGGCCGTTGGATGCCCCTCCCATCCCATAATACTCCATCCAAAATCCCAGCTTCCAAGGCCCGATGGTGCAAAACCTCGGCATCCAACCTCGTGGGGTCTCAGATCCGGTTTTGATCATGCTGCCATTAAAATTAATCTGGATGGGTCCAGTTGGGCTATATTCTATATGCAATTATTTTTTTCCTTATAATGATGTTGCCCGTAATTATTTGAGTGGCTGACAAAATGAAAATGATAAGCATGCTTATTATTACCGCCGTCTAGTAAAGCATCCTTGCCGTCCATGTGGTTAGAATATGGAACATCCATCTAAGACTGTAGTTTGGGATGGTTGTCATTTCTTTAAAAAAATATAATTTTTTTATTTTTAAAATTTGTAAGAACAAAAATTGTTGATCATCATCATTTTTTTATTTTTTGCATATAATATGACCAAAAATCGTTGGAAGCAAAAGCATCGGACAAAAAATTTTTAATTGGAAGTCTTTTCCTAGGATTTTCAAACACTCGTAGGAAAAGGTTTGGAATCAAAATATTTGCAAGGTAATTTTACCAAAAATACTTGTTGAAAAAGAAAATATCGTGGCATGCTTGCTCGGATCGGATTTCGCTACAAAAAGACTTTTCCTTCCTTTTTATTTTTAAAAATTATAATAAAAAATATCATTGGTCATATTATTATTTTTATTTTTTATAATTTTGATAACAAAAATATATTTGATAACTATTGTTATTTTTTATTATTATTTATTTTATACAATAAAAAATGCTTTTAAGAATTTTTTTATAAAGTTATTTTTATTTTGAAGGTAAAATTATCTATTTTTTTTTTTTTTTTTTTGTACGGCAAACTAAAAATCACAGGGGGGAAGCTTGAAATTTTTTATTTTTTAATTTTAATTTTTAATTTTTTTGGGAGGCAAAAGCATCCTCCAAATATTTTTTCATCAAAACCGTAGGAAAAGAAAAAAAAACCCTTTAACACCGGCCACCCGACCTATGCCTGTGCCCTAACTCCCTCTCTTCAACCCAGCCCCTCCTCTCCTCCACCGACCCCATCGCCCTCCCGCCGGATGCCAACAATGGCGACGATCAGTACCTCCACGACCTCCCCGTCCTCCTCCTCTTCCTCCTCCTCTCCCTCTCGACCATCGCTACGAGAGAAGAAAGAAGAAACCCTGGGTCCCCGCTACGAGAGAAGAAAGAAGAAACCCTCTCGAGCCCCCGTCATCTCATTCATGCTCGCAGAGTCCGATTTCCCCAGATCCCTCGACGTAAGTGTCCTTCCCCCAAATCCCTCACGGATTACCTTGCAAGGCTCCCGGGCAATCTCTGGCTCGATGTAAGTGTCCTTCCTGCCATCAGGTTTTTGGTTTGAGCTTGATTGTTCGGGCTTCTCCTGTCCTCTTCCCACTTCCCCCTCCTCTGCTTTTCTAATCCTAACCCTAGCTCCATCGGCTGATGAGGGATTTCAAGCGGCTGCAGCAGGATCCGCCGGCGGGGATCAGCGAAGCGCCGCATGACAGCAACATCATGCTCTGGGACGCCGTGATCTTTGGGTAGACTCATGAAGCTTCGATTTTTATTCTTTTGGTTGTTTTGAATTGGGTTTTGATGGGTTTTTGGTAGGGATTTGCAGGCCTGATGATACGCCATGGGATGGAGGTGGGTTGATACTCTCGATCCTTTCTTTCTCGCTGTTCTAAATTTAGTCTAATGATTTTACTTCTTTATATAACCCTTTGAAAGGATCAAAACTGAGTTGGGTTTCAAAAGTTATGATTTTTTTCCCCCTACGCTGTATTTTGTAATCATCTTGTGAAGTTGCTGGAAATAGATATGGGGCTTGGGATTTATTTGGTGGCTTTGATTTGAGGTCTCTGAGGACCCAGATCGTATGGGTTTTGAGGTGCCAAACCAGCACTAATCCTTCCATCGAGAGTTGGTTAACGGAGCCTAATAGTTAGGGAAGCTTGAAGCTTTAATGCTTCTCTCTCTTTAATTGAACTTAGGTTAGAGTTCTGAATGCCAAATTGTAGATGTGTCTGTTTGGACTGCCTTGAGGTTGGTCCATCTACTGGGTTTCAGCTTAAGCCAGGCCAATCTGAAACATTGCAACTTCCATTGATTTGATTAGTTTCAGATTATGCTCATTTTCCAAGGAAACTTCCTATGTTGTCCCAGTTAGTTTGGGCTTCTTTGATCTTCCCATAGAATAGTTATAGTTTCAATTCTGAAGTTCATTACTAACTTGTTTCCAAATATAAAGCTGCTTTTGATGTCTCCTTGATTCATGGAAATATTTGCTTAAATGAGGGTGCCTTTGCATATTTGCACACTATCAGTGATAGATTTTCAAATTTGTTGTATATGCAAACATGCAATGCTGATATTAAATATGCTGATTTATCATAGGCTTCAGCATATACCCTCCTTATTTGATTCTATAACTATTAATTTTATTGGCAACTTCAGTAGATGGTCTGTCTTTGACTTTCAACAGCTTGTGGAGAATGACTGTGGAGAATGACTGCCATTCTGGAGTAGAAGAAAGGTTTTGCATTGGTCAATCTATAACCATCGAATTTGAAAGGTTTTGCATTGGTCAATCTATAACCATCGAATTTTATGTTTTGGGTTTTGCATTGGTCAATCTATAACTATCGAATTTTATGTTTTGGGTTCAGCTTGTAACAGCCAATAGTCATCATCGTGACCTAACATCTAGCTTTTTTTTTAATATAACTTTCTTGGGACCACAATTTCTGTTGCTTGGTGAAGGGTTGGAACAGGTTGATAGTGATTAGTCATATGCTTTTGATCTACGAAATTTATGCTCTTATAATTTTTTTAATCCATGCTTTGCTCTGCTCTTGAAAGACTGCTATAGTGAAGGTTTGGTGTCGTGTGTTGGGAATAGGTTGATTAAAGATTTGGCTTCTTCTGCTCTGATTTTCTTGGTGATATATTTTGGCTCTTGAGTGCTATTATTTTTGTTTTCTAATTTTATTTCTGTGAGGCATGGGAACTAACAGTGTACGATAGTTGATGTTTAGGTGATCTTGTACTTATAAGACTTTTCTTTTTTGGACTGTCACAAGCTAAAACAAATAGAGATCTGCGTGTAAGAAAAGTTTAAAGCCAACTAAGATAGGTAAGGTGATCTAAGACTATCACAGCTTTTTGATGCGATTCCATCTCCAGATGACCTTCATTCTTTTGGTTTGGCACTTAAGGCAGATATCATTCTTGTGGATTCTGAAAAGGATAAGAAGCTATCCATGTTGAAGCAATTGAGTATAGCATTGGTGAAAGGACTGAACTCAAATCCTGCATCACTGATTAAAAAGATAGCTGGTCTGGTTAGTTCTTTTTGCCATTGACTGTTGGGTACAGTTCTCTAATGCTTTCTCTTGGGACTCTTGTGCAAA
Source organism: Calamus simplicifolius (assembly GCA_900491605.1). NCBI lineage: Eukaryota > Viridiplantae > Streptophyta > Magnoliopsida > Arecales > Arecaceae > Calamus > Calamus simplicifolius. Next base: position 827,705 of record UESW01004129.1, read on the forward strand.
GCATGATCTATAGAGTTGTTTTGTTTACTCTTTGAAAGAGTTACAAAGGGATCTAGCATGTTCTATTTTGTTCCCTAGAAAGTTCTACCAACTATGAAGGGGAGTATCATTCATGTTTTGGTGGGTGCGTGTTTGTGTGTGTGTAGTGGTTGGTGTGTCGAGGCTGGGGTGAGTCAGCATGCATGGAATGTTGATGGTAGGGAGGAGGTTCTGGCCAGTATTGTCAACCAAGTTTAGATGGGCAGAGTGACCACTTGAGGAAAGTGGTTGTGGGTGCATCTGCTATCGACCACACGTAAGAATTAAGGTTTTTTATATGCTTGATGGGACTCATGCTGAACTAAATTTCTGTACAGGTTTCTGACTTCCATAAACGCCCAAATCTGGAACTGAGCCCTGCAAAAGCTACAGCTGAAGAGATCTGTCATTTGATAGAAAATCGGGGTGTCCAACTCTTGGGGCAGATAAGGCATGGATCGTGCCGGCCTAGAGCAATTTTGTTTTGAAGTCCTTGCTGATGCTGTAGGTCTTGAGAGCAAACTTATGGTGGTAATGTTTCATTTTGCTTTAAAACATCTGAATCCATATATTTATGATTTTTTCCCTGTCAGGCATAATTTTTTGTTGATTTCCTGATCCAGACTTGAATTGCTCTGTAACTATGCTTATGTTTTTACTTTCCCAGGACCTTCCTAGTGATGGATCAGTTGAATATACAGACTCATATAGGCATATGTCTGTGGTAGTTCTGCTGAATTCAGTGGAATCATTAGTTCATCTTATGCGTTTTCCTGGAAACTTAATTCCATTTTCAGCCAAGGGCGTCTTCATGTCTCATCTCTCTGCAGCAGGAGAGAGTGATTTAGCTGATTATGACTGTTGCAATTCTCCCCTTGAACCCAATAGTCCTTTATGTGGCTTTTATGACAGAACAGATGGTGCATGGTACGTGAATTGCATTAGAGATTTTCTATGAGAATTTCTATGTGATCTTTTAATCTTATATTATGCTACTATGTTTTGTGTTAAGATAATCAAATGAAATGCGAAACCTGATAAACATTGGTTGATAAATTAATCAGTCAATCGACACCTTTTGGCAAGGTCTGCAAAATCGATATTGAAAACTTATCTGTTGGTTTTATTCAGACCTTTGTGTTTTTTTGTGCTATATGTAGTTACTATAAAATGGTAACTGTTGCCAAAACTTTTCAAGTCGATCTGTGATAAGTGGATCATTCCTCCCAACATGTACTCTTAGAGTATATATAAGCAGTAGGTGTTTGCTGAGAGCTGAAACCTAAACTTAAGTTTGACTTGGTGAGCTTTTTTTCATTCTACCAAATGTGCATGTCCAATTTAATATTTTCAAGCACATGTTTAATTAAATTGTTTGCCAATTTAATGCGGATACCTATTACTTTCATGACTCATATCTAACTGCATGGTCAAGCCATTGTTAAATGTGGAAGGTTTTTATGTGTGTGCATGTAACCATTTGTCCTGACTTTTGCTTTTAGTTTTCCGTTTAAGGCATCCTTCTACTATTGATATTTTCTCATCTGGGTAGAGTTTGCGGTAATGATATCCTGTAGTATGCAAAATTAGACTGCATTAGTTTGAAATATATGTATTTTTGTAGTTAGCTAATTTTCTTTCTAATATTGCAGTGAAGAGCAAGATGGAAACTTCCGATCATTGTTTCAGCGAAGAATGGATTTGTCACTAAATGCAACTGGTTCTTCATTGCGGAATATCATGCTGAAATCAATAGCTTTTGTGGAGGGAAAGTTAAGGTACTGCTGCTGGCATAGTTTGACAAATTGTACAACATACACTGGTTTAGTTCAATGATTTATTTTCATTTTTTTGGGGGTTTCTTTAATAGAATAGAGCACTCATACAACAGGGATTTATATTAGCTTTTTTCTGTTCTTATATTTATATGTTATAGAATGACCATTGATATATATAGAGCTTTTGACTGGATGATTTTATCAGTTTGTCACACAGTGTACCCAACATTGAAAATGCTTTCTGGAGGCGTGGCAGGAGGAGAGCTGTTGCTGAGCAACAGTGAACTGCTAGTTCAAGGTTTTTCTCTTTTAAAATTTGCAATAAAATTTTTTCCTTTTTTTTTTCCTGTTGTCAAAAATCAAATAATGGCTTTATGTTTTAGGACAATTTTTATTTTATTGTATTTTGAACTTTACCTAGTAATGATAATCTATATTATTAGTTAATTATGTTTAAAGCTATTACTAGTTATGTTTGATTGGAGTTAGTTGAGACTTAAGTTCTGTACAGACAAACACCTCAACTTACTTTCTAACAACATGAAATATTGCCGTGTGTGAGCAATCAAAAATTCAAAAGAAAAACTAAATGTTTTCCTTGTTTCTTCCTTTATTAATGGAAAATGAAGTCCAGAAAATATTCCTTCTTTCAAACCAGGAACCCTCTGATTGTGCAAAATTTTTTGACTACATATAAGTACTTAATGGACTATTTTTTTAATGGAAAATGAGATGGTCCACCTAAGTATTAGCCGGATTAACCAAGTTGTCAAACCAGTCATAACATCATAAATCTTGAAAATTGTTTAATAAATGGACTGTTTTTGGATGTTCAGTGCAATACTCTATTTATATGTAGGTAAATACATATACTATTAAATATATATTCTTATATTATATCAATTATTTATCTAATATTGTAATTGATAGTTAAGCAAATTAAACTTTTTTAATTATTCTTATAGGCTCCTGGAGCATCAGATCGGAGCGGACAGGGTGACGATCTTCCTCCTACAGATCATTGACCTCGCCTATTTTTATTTTTAGATCTTTCATTTTATGTATTTTTAAATTTTGTTAACCTTTAAATTGTTTAAAAGCGTCGACAGCCCTTAAATTTGCTGTAATGCTATGACCTTATGTTGTGTCGTTTCATTCATGTGTTTTGATGTTTTATGTTACCTATAGATATTGTAATTGATATGGACTACTGAGTTTTATTTATTAGTTGTTTTGATGTTTATCTTTTGTTGCCATTATGTAATAATTTTATATATGTAATGAATATTGTATGTAAAGAATCATATTATTTTTATTGATATAGTTTTTAATATTTAAATAAAATATGAAACAAACAAATTATATTTTATTTAAATAAAATATTTAAAATAATAAAAAAATTTTAAAAAGAAATATAATTTAAAAAAAATTAAATAATTTAAAATTAACTAAATATAACTTTTTCCAATGATTTTACAAATTTTATAGGGAACAAATATTTATTTATTATATTTTTCTATGATTTAATTTATTTTTGCTGGTAAAAATGGTTAAATAATAATAATTTAATCACTTTTTCCTATAATTTATTTTTTTATAGCTAAAAACATTTTAAAAATAATGTACCTTACTATTTTTCCCTACAATTTTAAGAAATTTTGTAGGGAAAGATGTGTATAAAAAATATTTTTCTTGATATTTTTCTACGATTTTGGGATTTTTTGTAGGGAAAGAAAATATTAAAAATTATTATTGGTCAATTTTTTCCTCTGATTTTTCTTAAAATCATAGGAAAAGATGGGGATAAAAAAATATTTTTCTTAATTTTTTTCTATGATTTTAGGGTTTTTCGTAGGGAAATAAATCATTAAAATTTATTATTAGCCAATTTTTTCCTATGATTTTAAGAAAAATTGTAGGGAAAGATGTGGATAAAAAAATATTTTTTTTTATTTTTTTCTACGATTTTGGGGTTTTTTTTGTAGGGAAAGAAATTATTAAAAATTATTATTAGCCAATTTTTCTCTACGATTTTAAAAAAAATTTAGATAAAAATGTGGATAAAAAATTATTTTTTTCTATTTTTTCCCTACGATTTTCAGGTTTTTCGTAGGGAAAGGAATAATTATAAATTATAATGAGCCAACTTTTCCCTACGATTTTAAGAAAAATCGTAGGGACAGATACGGATTAAAATACATTTTTTAAATTTTTCCCTACGATTTTTCATTTTCGTAGGCAAAAGTTTTAAAATTTTAAATCTGAAAGCTGAAAATCTGCTCACTCTTTCCCTACGAATTAAGGTTTTTACTTACGAAAAAAAATCGTAGGTAAAGTATTTCTTTGCCTACGATTTTTTAAAATCGTAGGCAAAGGATTTCCATACGAACTTTTGCCTACGATTTCTCTCAACTTTTGCCTACGACGAAAATCGTAGGAAAGCCTTTCCCTACGATTTTTTAACCTTTCCCTACGAAAAAATCGTAGGCAAAAATTGATTTTTTTGTAGTGCACCTTCCCACAGGATTCCGTGGAAGATCATTCCTGTCGATGGATTGTGCCATATTATTTATGTGTTGGTTTTGACTTTTCTTATCACTGAAAATTCTTTACTGTTTTGGCATACGATTTTCATTTCTTGGAAACCCTTTTTTCTGGGTTTATCAAAATCAACTTCAACGGAAGTATCCAAAATCAGCATGTTCAGCCTTTATCATCCGAGGGCCTGATAGTGATCTGCTGACGGCGGAAGGCTTTGGTATTCTTGACTCCTCATTTTTTATGACCGAGCTTATACTGCTTGGACTGGCATTTCCTATGCCTCTAGGATTCTTCATGCTCAAAACCTCATTATCGAGGGTTATTCTATGATTGTCATCCGATGGCTGCGGATGGAAGATTGCTCTTAAGTCCTGCTCCATGATATATGGTCTATCCTGAGGGAGGTCTATAGAGTCCAGATTCACCATATCTATCGCGAAGCCAATTCGACGGCCGATTGGATGGCGGCATCAGTAGCTCATCATGTTGGATCTTGGTTTTGGAGGCAGATTGACCCTTGTCCTTTTGTTCTTTAGCAAATTTTGTATTCAGATCTATCTGAGTTGATCGCACTAGACTAGTGTGATCATCCGTATGTACCAAAAAAAAAATGATTGAATGCTGCCACGCAACAGAGTCCTGAACGTATGAAACAAGATTTAGATCAAATGGGTCAAGATGGCCCACCATCTCATCCAAAGTAATATTTGACTTGAGTTTATAATTTATCAATATCAAAACAGATGAACCAGGTTAATTTATTTGAGGCAGGATGAATATTTTATTTGTTTTGATTAAAAATATCTCCATTTCTTAATTTACCAACCGAACAGACAATTGTCATGATAAAAGGAAGTTCTAGCAGGCAATGACAAGAATATTCACATGAAACCTCTTTGGAAAGTTTGATGGCATCTAATTTCCAGATGCATTGCAGCATGCCACTAGTAGGTTACTGCAATAATAATTGGCAATTTGTCCTAAGGTCCACCAAATCAAATAATTAAGGTATACAAAATTAAAGAAAGATCAACAAAGAGGAATCAAGGATTCAGAATGTTGAGTAGGTCCATGCTACATATAAAACACCATTAATTCTACCTAACTCCTCTGAACTATATGTATTTGCATTTTCCTCTTAAACTAAAAAAAAAAAAAAATAATTATCTAATTATAATTTAATTTAAACTTTATTACTGTCATTTAAATAGTAATTAATGTACTGTTACTTGACTACTTTTTAGTAATCTTAAATAGATTTTGATTAAATTAGCTTTGATTAAAATTATATTTATTATTTTATGATAATTTTTAAAATCTGCTGATTCACTTTTTAATAGTCATGTGATCAGTTTTTTTATAAACTGACAGTTATTTAAATAGTTACGAGACAGAAGTGTAAATTAAATCATAATTAAAAGATTAATTATATTTTTTAGTTTAAAAAAAAAGTGTAAATATATCATAATTCAGAGAGTTAGGTGGAATTAAACTATAAAATGAGATCTCGATGGTTCCATTGGATATTGAAACAGTTCAAGACCAACAATGGTTCTCGGTAATAGAAACATCTAATTCATGCTGATCCAATGATTCTATTAGATAGAAGTGCTGGCTCTGCTTATGTTATTCGTGATGCTGATGGCAGGATGCTGACGGCTGAAGGATTTAGCCTTCTTGATCTCTCGGTTCCAATGACTGAGCTCTATGCGGCTTGGGCGGGTTTATCCTTCGCCATTCGAACTCTTGGCGCCCGCAAGCTCATCATTGAAATGGACTCCATTATCGTTATTCGATGGATTCGTCAGCAGTATAGTTTCCGTTCGCCTTCTATTCCTATCTTATATGATATCCGAGCTATGATCTTGGAAGCTTCCAACATTCAGATCCGCCATGTCTATCGTGAGGCCAATGTTGTTGCGGACTGGATTGCGGTCAGGATGGCCTCTCACTCTGGGCATTGGATATGGAGACTGGGCGACTACTGTCCTCTGATTATGTCCCAGTTATTAGTTTCAAATGTAACGGGTCCGTTCCGACCTAGGGTGGTGTGAATCACCGTCTGTACCCAAAAAAAAAAAAAAAATTGATTCTATTAGATATTGAAACTGTTCAATAACTGCATAATACGGCAGATAAATAGACATTATGTCAAAATCTGGCTACTCAAAACTATTTAGCTTCAAGTTTTAGCCCTCTAAGAGATCTATATCCACAACCAAGCCCAAAGCCATCATCCTAAGATGCCTAACACTTTGCATGAAACATGTAAAATATTTTATAATAAGAAAACATAATTGATGTTGCAAAAATTTCAATTGGAGGACGCGCCGGCTGAAGCCGTCCCAAAAGTTTCCAGCGAGCTGGTTTAGCACCTGCAGGAACTGGCATACGACGTTTATCCACCATAAAATTCCTCTCCTCTGAGCTGATTTAGCGCCCCGTAATATCTCAAGAATAATTTTATATTAAATTAAAAAGTATATTATATTTTGTAGCTCAAGTTAATTTATTATTATTAATTTTTATTTAAATTTTTAGATCATATGATTTTATATATGCTAAGAGAATAATTGGATCAGTAGGTAGGCTCGAAAGATTATAAATGATATCAAAGTCGATCAAAGTGTGCAGAAGTTGATGGACATGAGGGTTATAAATAATATCAGAGTCGACTCGAGTGTGTGAAAGTTATGAGTATGAGAAATGACTATTCATGCTACGATGATAGAGTTTCGTCATAGCATGAAACTGTCCTTGCAGCATTAACGATCCGACTTGGAAGAGATTTTGGCTATTTATGGCATGCGGCGAAGATTGTAATATCTTAAGAATAGTTTCATTTTAAATAAGAAAGAAATATGTTATATGTTTATAGTTTAAGCTCATCTGCTATCCATTAATTTTTATTTGAGATTTTGAATCACATGATTTTAAGTCTGTTAACAAATTAGTTGAGCTAATAGATGAGTTTGGAGCGTTACATGAATGCAAGAGATTTCAATAAAAATAAATAAAGGAGAGAAGGCTGGAGAGATGCGGAAAAGAGAGATAAAAGTGAAGTAGAGCCCTCATCTGCGAAACCTGATATTTATCTTCCCTTATGTTAGGTTTGCATAGACGTACAAGTAAAAGGAGAGCGGTGATTGGCAGCGCATTGGTGTACGTTCTTTATCTCTTGGGAGCCTCCACCTTTAGGTTTGTCAAAATCAATTTTGATAAGAGTGTTCGAGATAGAATGGCTGGATCAGTTTTTGTGATCCGTGGGTCAGATGGATCGATGCTGGCAGCTGGTTGATTCGGCCTTCTTGACCTTTTAGTGCCACTAGCTGAGTTATATGCTGCGTGGGCTGGTATATCCTATGCGATCCGTAGTCTTGGCATCTGCAGGCTAATTATCGAGGGGGATTCTATTACTGTTGCTTGCTGGCTACGACAGGACCCGAGCGACCTTCTGTCTACTAACTCTTTGATCTGCGACATTCGAACTATGCTTCATCATGCTTATAGTGCCCGTATCCGGTATATTTATCGAGAAGCTAACCCAGCGGCTGACTAGATTGCTGTCTGGATGGCCCACCACTTCGGACCTTGGAGCTAGAAGCAGGGTGATATGTGTACGTTGGTTCTTACTCAAATTTTGTACTCTGATATATTGGGCTTGACTCATCCTAAAATGATGTGATCGTCCGTTTGTAATAAAAAAAAAAAAAAATAAAAAAGAAAGAGTGGGAAAAATGTATGTTGCTACCTATGGTGCCAGAGATTCTGGGGTCAAAAGAATTTATGGTATAAGCTTAGGTTTTGCAGCCTATTGAGGGGAATAATTACAATTTTGCGTTTCAGCTTTGGGAGAGACGTAGCTAATCAGCGGCAAAGTCAGAATTTTTTTTCTTAAAAAACTAAATTATGGTATAATTTTTTATTAAAAGAGTTAAGAATTAGTTTTATTGTTTTTATTTAAATCATATTTTTGTTAATATATTACTAAATTATTATATGAGTAAAAGATAATTAATCATAAAATACTTTATTAAATTAAATAATAAATTTATCTATTGTATAAATTTTGATTGGACATTAAATTACTTATTTCTCAAAATTAGTATAAACTGACTTTATCATATCATTTTATTTATATTATAGTACTTAAATTTTTCTTAGGAGCTAGTTTTATTGTTTGCTGATGGGCAAAACTCTAGCAGTTGCTCAAGGCACATGAAAGCCTAGCATGCAAAGCAAATGCATAGAACAAAAGTTTCCATTTTAATGAAGCATTTCAATGAGGCCTTCTTCAACTATCTTTATCTTAAAGTTTTCTTCTTGCATGTTACAGGTAGAATCTTGAGCTTTAATATTAAATTTAATATAAATTAAATTGCCAAAAAAGATGACTATTGATTTTATACTAACTCCTTGAGAATTTTTTATAAAAAATTGTAAATTTGAACCATGAAAAATTAAGGATTACTTGAAGCCATCAAATTGAATTACTAAATTGATTGATTCAATTAGGTGCATCAGGAGCCCCCCTCCTTCTTATTCTCTCTCTCTCTATATATATATAGAGAGAGAGAGGGGGGGAGAGGGGATAAATTTAGTATATTCGAACATAGCCAAATCTAAATTCGATCATTTCTTTTATTCTTGAATTTATACAACTAATTTTAAAAATAATAAAAATAAAATAGTTTCAAAATCGATCGAATTCTGAAATTGATTACGTTTGAATGTTGTCAAATCTATCTCATATGATATCACCTAAAACCGATAAACTCATATTTATACCTATTGTGAATGTTGCAATGAGCATACCTACATACAAAATATAAATATATATATATATATATATATATATATATATATATATATATATATATATATATATATATATATACACACATATAGGGATCATGATACATGATAATAATTAGAAGGCCAGTAAATAAGCTATTATTTGCTCTATAATTTGTTGGAAAAAGTTTTAAATAAATAAAAATGGGATGGAAGGATGGAACGCCTGTGAGTTGATGCTCGTTTTCCCTTGTTTTGCATCGTTGGTTTGCTTGCCAACGTTTAACGACTATCAAACTTTTAAGGCCATTATGGGCCGAGCTGTTGGAGCTTTATGGGTTAAGCCTATAAATACGGACTCAAAGATTAAAGATGCAGTAGAATTATTTTGAGTAGCCTCATCAATAATTATTTCATTTTTTTTTTTTTTATTAATCTTTTTTGAAGGTAATATTGTGTTGCATCTCCACGCGATTGTACTCGTGATAGGAGGATCGGGTCGATTGTGCTCGTGGTAGGAGGATCGGATCGAGCCGGATCATTGTACCTTTAGGATAGATCGCCAATAACGTCAATAACAAGTACGAAGGGGCAAAAATCTGATCCTTAGGACAGTGTCTAATACGCCTCAATCCTGGTTTGATTCATATATTCTTTTGTTTTTTTACTTTATTTATATATGCCTAGTAATAAAAATGTCATAAACAAGGGGTGGTTTTGTATGAAAATTTTGCTTTCTTCATTTTTAGAATTCATTTGCTAATCTTATTAAAATTGATAAGACTTGAAATAAGAAGAAGTAATTTCCTGATTTGATAGTTGGAATGTTACATCTCTGATTTATTGTGTTGCCAAATAGAGCATATCATGGATTTGTAAATAAATTATAAGCAGACTATGGGATTCATTTGTTCCAAATAGCGTGTAAAATCTGATGGCCCTTTCAGCCTCCTTTAAGATCTGTTCGGATCTTTGGAGGGAAGGGAGGGAAGAGTCATTTTTCTTTAAAATAAAATATTTTATAACCCTTCCTCTCCAATCTCTTCCCCTCCCTCCATTCCCTCTTATCCAAACCCCTTAATACTTCACTAAATAGAAATCCTAGCCGTTGTTCTCTCGCCTCAGCTTGATCTTCTAGCAATATCGGCCTCTTCCAATGGCTACTTCCCTTCAAGCAAAGGAGATAGTGATGGTGAGAGAGTTTCTTGTTAAGATATCTTTGCCACACTAATGCTACTTTTAAATTTTTGTTCCTCTTCTTTTGTCACACCTCAAGCCCACATGCTAACCCAATCAACCTATTAGAGGGTTCAAACTATGTGGCCAAAAAACTTGAGTGAAAGTTAATGGGTAGCAAATGAACTTGAATTATAAGCATGTAGCACATTTCTTTCCTATCTAATATGAAACTATATTTGAGATATTACAATCTTCCTTTTATAATGTGATGTCCTTGTCGCACGTTACAAGCTAGCCAGAATTTATCCCGAGCTGGATTGTTGGTGCTGCAATGATGGCTCTACGCCATGGCCATGCCGATCAACTTCCGTACATTCGGATCGGTTTTGATACCATTTATAATACCTCAAGCCCATCTGCTGGTTTAATTAACTCCATTAGTGGGCTGAAACCATGTGGCCCAAAAATTCATGTGGAAGTTATTTAGTAACAAATCGAATTGAGTATAAGTACATAACATATTTCTTTCTAATACCCCAAAAATAGTCTCACATTGGATAAAAAATAAATGTATTATGTATTTATGACTCAAGTTTACCTGCTACCTATTAACTTTCACTCGAGTTTAGGGATGGCAACGGCCCGGGGATGGCCCAGGATGGTCTATACCGGTCCTCGTCTCTGTTAGAAAAAGTATCCCCGTTCCTTGCCCCATTAAGCCGTTATAGTTAACAAGATGGGGACGAGGATACCTAGCCGGGTAAATGGGTACCCGATTGCCCGTTTACATAAAAAAATAAAATTATTTTATTAAATTTATAATTTATTAAAAATTTAAAAAATATATATATTTTTTAGGATTAGATGAAGACTAATCGAGAACAATACAAGAGATTCTTTGAGACTTCAGGGATAAGGAAGAAGAGAACGAAAAGTGAGAAAGAAAACAACTAACAAAAGAAAAAAATCCAAAAATGAAGATTTTCAATGCAACAATCGTAAAAAACAAAAAGAATACATTCAAATTTTAAAGAAAAAAATAAAAAGATATCTTTCTTTAAAAATAAAGAAAAGATATGAACATACTAGAGAAAGAAAAATGTGTTGGAGGACGTCGATGGGGCAGCAATTGGCGAAGATAGATGATGGACTGATGGAGCTAGATTTTTGTCTGGTTTAGAATTTCAGATCGATTGCGTGAAAAAAGAAGAACAAGAGATGACTGCATAAAAGAAGAAAGAGCAAGAGTTAGGATTATATATATTTTATTTATTTTTAATTTTTAATAAATTAATATATATATTTAAAATTTAAATATATTATATTAAAGTTAATGGGGATGGGAATGGGTAAACGAGGATAGGGCAAAGAATACCATTCCCGGGCCATTTACCCATTTAGCCGTTAACGAAAAATTCCCATTACCCATTAAGCCGTTTAGACCGGGAATTCTTCGACCTGTTAAAAATGGTACCGGCTGGGTAAACGGCTAAACAGAAAAAATTGCCATCCCTACTCGAGTTTTTGGGCCACATAGTGTTGGTCCACTAGCAGATTGTTTGGGCCAACAAGTGAACTTAGGACATTTCAAATAGTATCCGTATGACATGATATTGGATGGGAAAGAAATATGGTATGTACTTATAGCTCAAATTTACATACTATCCATTAACTTCTACTCAAATTTTTGGGCCATGTGGTTTCAGTCCGCTAGCGGGTTGATTGGGCCAGCGAATGAGCCTGAGGTGTTACATCTTTACGTATGTGTGGTAGGATGAGGATTTTTCTTTGATAAAAATAGAGAAAGATGGGGAAGAAAGATGAGTAAGAGCAATTTGGGTGGCTTGATAAGCGGATGGGCTATTTGAATAATTGAGATAAAAAAAAAATAAATAGGTGTGGAAATGATGGACAAGAAAAATGAACCTTGTTTGAGCAGTTAAATAACAAGATTAACACGGTTTGATAGTGATATTTAATAAGTAGCTCTTGAAAAGATAAATGCTATAACTTTTAATCCTTATTGACTAGTTTTATAATTTTTGATCCCTTTATACACTTATCCATCCACTATACACACTTATCTTACACTTATTTGTCCATTGTACATACTTGTATTCTTAGATAGTGTTTGAAATAGGGGATAAAAGGGGATATCCAGGGGATATCCCCTTTTATTCCCAAAAGCCATAACTATAAGGGATAGCTGGGAATAAAGTTAACCAAATGGATAATCCATGGTTAACCATGATTAACCATGGGATATCCCCTCAATTTATTTCGTAGAAAATGCAGGAATAGCTGGTTATTCCTTCAAATAAAGAGTAAAAAAAAAAAAAGTTATCCTATGAATTTACCTTTTTGCATTTGATATGATCAATGGGATAGCCAAGGGATATCCCTAGGGATAGCCAGGGAACAAACTCTATCCCGTACACTTATCCATGGATAATATTTTTTCTATCAAACACTACCTTAATATACATATTTATCGGTCTACTGTATATGCTTATCCTATCAATATACATATTTATCCATCCATTATACACATTTTCTTAGTCACTGTACACATTTATTAAGGATAGCTTGTTAAGAAAAAAAAATAGTACAAAAGCTTTTCATTAAGGTAGTGTTTGAAATAGGGGATAAGAGGGGATATCCCGGGGATATCCTCTCTTATCCCCAAAAGCCATAACTATAAGGGATAGCTGGGAATAAAGTTAACCAAAGGGATAATCCATGGTTAACCATGGTTAACCATGGGATATCCCCTCAATTTATTTCCTAGAAAATGCAGGAATAGCTGGTTATCCCTCCAAATAAGAGTAAAAAAAAAGTTATCCTATGAATTTACCTTTTTGCATTTGATATGATCAATGGGATAGCCAGGGGACAAACTCTATCCCGTACACTTATCCATGAATAACATTTTTTCTATCAAACACTACCTAAAGCATAGTCTGTAGAAAGACTGCTCGCCAAATCCCCTTATAAATAACGAGATTAACATGGTTTCTTCTCTTGCGTGCTGTAGCTCCATGTACAATGTACGCTTGGATTTTTCCTCTAGATGGCCTTGCTTGCAAGCACCATCTTGATCCAAAGGCAATATGTTAAGTAAATCAGATCGGCTTTCCTCACTTGCTTCTCATAATTTTATTTCTACTGAATTGTGCATTTAAGCTGTTAATCGTCTGTAAGAGCTATTCTTATAAGCAATTTTGGCTCATGTAAAATTTTTAAATAACTAAATTGTGTTATTCGATTTGTGAAGCAAACTCAGTTATATGTTGCAGATCGAATAATTGTCCTGTTCTCAATATCATCCATTTGCTTTTTGCACCTGAATATTAATCAAATCTAATTGTAATGCAGGTGGTATTTTTGGTACGTTGCTCTGTGATGAGTGTGATGCCCCTCCCAATAGTCTCACATTGGGAAATTAGAAATTGATTGAGTGGTTTATAACCGGTTAAGCAAGAAGGACAAGGCACCAATTGGATCCCTTTTTGGGCTGTGGTGGCCCAAGTTGGTGTGGACCTTGTCCGTCTTGCTTTCTTGTAACGAAACGGGCCCGTGGGTCCGGGTTGTTACAATATGGTATCAGAGCCATGCACCAGTCGGAAGTGCAGGAGCTAAGTGCCACACAGGGCAAAGTGCTACATCCATGGGGGATGGAAGCCACCTCTTGAACATGTGGGGGCCACCTCTAGAATCCTGCCTGCCTGGTGGTTGTGATCAATTGCCCCTGGCGACGAGGACGTCGCCTCTGTAAGGGGGGTAGATTGTGATGCCCCTCCCAATAGTCCCACATTGGAAAATTAGGAATTGGTTGAATGGTTTATAACCGGTTAAGCAAGAAAGACAAGGCACCAATTGGATCCCTTTTTGGGCTGTGGTGGCCCAAGTTGGTATGGACCTTGTCCGTCTTGCTTTCTTGTAACGAAACGGGCCCGTGGGCCCGGATTGTTACAATGAGGCTCTTCAAAAGCATAGTAGAGCTGAAATATGCTGCCCTCTTGGCATCACTGAATAGCCCAATGTCCCAAGTACAAGTAAGGAAGCAGAACCTTCAAATTTATCCACTGATGTTGTTCTGGATCTTGGTTCACCCTGGAATCCTATCAAGTGAGCTTTACCAGGTTGCAAATTCAGTATCTTTATTTTCTGATTCTGTTTTCAATTAAATTGCCAACCGCATATGTTTGATTTCTTCTCTTCATAATTTTCATCAACAATGTACATTGATTTGGAATGATTAGAGCATGAGGATTCAGCAGGCTGCTTCAATTCGTTGCAATAAGGCTTTGGTGCTGCATTTAATTTCAATCTGATGGTTATGTGGCTTTGTCAAAGTTTTTCAAGGTGTTGCATTAATTTTGAATGATGAAATACTTTGATTACTTTTAACCTTTTGTTCCTTTATGTCATTCCGGTAGTTTGATATCATTTATAATGCCCTAAGCCCCTGCTAGCCCATTTAACTTTGTTAATAGATCAAAATCATGTGATCCAAAAACTCGAATATAAATTAATGAGCAGCAGCAAGTGAACTTGAGTTATAAGCACATAACACACCTTTTTTCTATTTACTACAGAACTAAATTTGAGGTCTCACACTTTCAACTTAAAAAAAATTTCTTGCAAAAAAATTTAGAATCTTCTAAAAATTCCTTGCCGAGGAGGCAGTCCATGAATGAGAATGATGTTTTATGTATGAATGCCTGCAAAAGTTCCACTGGTATGGCTCTGTATCCAGTCTAGTGTTAACAAATTAACTGCTGGAATACATAACGTTGGGTAATGCTTGACCCGAATCGATCTTACTTTATATTTGAATCTTAATATTGGATATGGACCCAATTTATTTGTTGAACAAATGGATCATATTGTATCGGTCTATGGAAGGAATTTTAAACCAACAGACCATTCACGTCTATTCAGGTCCAATTTTGAATATTGTATTTAAGTAAAGTATCTAACTATTTTTATTAGTAAAATCTAATAATTAATAGTCAAATATAGTTTTATTAAAAAATTTAAATCAAATCAAAAAGAATCAATTATTTAAATTTAAAATTTTATTTGAAAACTTTTAATTCTATTCAAACAAATGATTATCCTTAAAAAAATATTTATTGATATACTTAAAGATATTATAAATAAAAAATTATCTAGAAAAATAAAAATATAAATATTTAGATATAATTAGAGAAAAATATTGAAGAAGATTTAGTTGTTAAAATGAACAGAAAATTAATTTAAATTAGAGTTTATTTAATTAATTTCTTAATAAATTTATAAAGATAATTAGAGTAAAAAAGATTTATATAATTAAAATTTATGTATTAGAATAATTTGGATTCAGATCAAATTGAGCCAAGAAAATACAAAATTCGAATCTGCCTTAAAATTTAGATTGAATTTAATTTTCAAATATGATTCAATCGGTCAAGATCGGATCAGGTCACGGATTGACCTAACCTATTTACCGCCTTAGTTATGCATATCCTATGTGAACAGCTTGCTAGGTTGACAAGTGATTAAGTTGAAGAATTGGGAATGAGTTTGTGCTTCACCCTCCGTGCACGAATGCATGCATCGGATGCGGTTATTAGCCATGCGTCTGTACAAATATGCATGTCATGGCTCAATGAGCTGTGGTGTGTTTTATATGTGTGGTTGCATGGGTGTGTAATCAATAAGCATGTTTGATGCATGCTTTTTTCACTATTTCCTATGCATAAAGACTTTTTCTAGAAGATTTTTGATAGAGGAGAGCAGACGCAGGAAGAGCTTGGCAAGGCCTTTCTCTTAGATAGGCTGAAAGGATGTTATGAGAGAGAATTAGAGGACTTGAGAGCGAGTGGCTGGAAAGAGTCAGCGGAAAGAAGTATGAGAACGAGTGCCGTACCTGCATTCAACGTTGCTTTAAAACGGAGAGACTTTATTGGATGAAAGGGCACTTATGATAGCCCTCATCATTATCCTTTGAGATATATACACGTATCCGTTGCTGATGGAAACTTTGCAGAAAGTTTAGTCAAACTTAATGAGTTTTTTTTTTTGCCCGTAAGTTAAACCTAATGAGTCAGAGGTCAAATGCTGATAGATTGATCGATTCAAGCCTCATATGAAGATGTCATGCTGCTACTACATGATTGTTGGAAAATATTTTGTTTTTCACAAATACTCTTTCTAAAAATTGCTAAAAAAATTATTCTGAAAATTTAAATATATAAAGAAATTAAAATTAAAAATATAAATCGAGCCTGAACCGAGGCATGTTAGACACTGCCCTAAAGACTAGTTTTTGCCCCTTCGTGCAGGTTGTAGGCGATCTATTCCCAATATATAATGAACAACCTATCTATTCCCAAGGTATAATGATCCAGCTCGATCCGAATCTCCTATCATGAGCACAATCGCACGTACAATAATCACGTGAAGGTACAATCCAACGACTTCTACATATACTCAATAATAAGATCAACAATAACAATAAAAATAATATAATAAATAAAAAAGATTTTTCTCTCTTAGCAGATTCAATCCTAGTTCATTCCTCAATCCTGAATCCATGAGCCTATTTATAAGCTTAGCCCAGAAAAGCTCCAACGGCTCAGCTCATAATGGCCTTGAAGGCCTAATAGCCGTTAGCCCCAAATTACAGCAGAAACGGCTTTAAGAATGAATTGTTTGAACTATTTCTGGATGTTCACAAATGTTAGCGAGCAAACGCTCGCCCAACGTTTGCGAACTGCTCGCGGCCCAAGGAATGCTCGCGTAGCGCTTGCGAACGCTTGAGAGCGTTGCTCCTTTTTTTTACTTTTTACTAGTAATTCCTCACAAAATTTTAAAAAATAAAATCAAATAACATAAATGTTAGGATATTTTATACTAGACAATAGATGAGGTGTTATGTGGACTTGAATTCCACTAATTAGTATTGATTGTATACATTTGAAGGAACCATAGTGGATTAAACCTTAAACTAGGTCCTTGACTCAAACTTCTACTAATCACACACACACTATGGATCAATTGGGTTTAAGCGATCAGCGCATATTAAAGGCCTTGTGCTTAATACCTTGATTTTTCTTGAGAATTTCTTAAGGTTAACCCAAACCTTTAGTCGCGGCCTAATATGACAATTCTCATATAGGTGAATCCTCCAAGGATATTTGTAACTAATACCATGTAGTTAACCTACCTTGGATCCATTAAGAGTATAACTCAACCTTACATAGATTTACTTTGTCACTTTATAAGAGCACTCATCATAGGGATGGGATGAAATTTTTTTTCAAAAATTATTATCTAATACGATCACTCAATCAGTTTCGTTTCTACCTCATTGAACCTCTTTCATGGGATCTCGAATCATAGAGATTGGGTATCCACTGTTGATGACCAATAATGGGCTTAAGCCTCACCCCCTCAATGATTCTAGGGCTTAATTGATTTGTCAAATTATTTTCAGACTTAACAAATTTCAAGGAGATAACATTATTTTTTTGACTAAGATAAACAATCAGTTGGATATTCCAACCGTCATGAAATCATTTAGTAAATTATAAAAAACTTTTATTAAATATCATGGCAATATATTTTAAAAGACTCAAAACATGCATCTTACTTCTCCCCATAATCCCATTCATAAGAAAAGTTGGATTAGAAAATATATTTTCAGGTAGAAAAAATAATTACTTGATTACACAAAACAGAGCATTTACATGATATGCCTTGTCACAGCATTCAAGTTCATCCATTCTTTGCCATTTGGTAACATAAAAAGATTTACAATAATAGGTAAGCTATTTGCATAATGCTATCACTTTTGTCTAGCAAAGAATAACACATCAAGGAGATATTAAATATAGACCACTATACCAGAAACACTTATCTGAAGAAAATACTTATCTGGAATAAGAAAACTTTTGCATTTATATAAGAATGCAAATATATGCTAGTAGCTGTACTTAAAAGTAAAATAATGAAATAATGTAAAAATACATCTATATACAAGCATGCATATATCATGTGCATAAGTGCATGCATGTGTGTATAGTTTGATAAGAAGATAAAGGGCTAAGAGATAGTTATAAAGAAGTCCCCCAAGAAAGGCAATCTGAATAATCTTTGAAGCTGTTTACAGTGGACAAGATTACCCTTTCAGTTTGCAGTACCCTGTTAACTTGAATGGCAAATCTTCCATGATGCTGATCTGATTTCTGGTTGGTTAATGGGTTGCTATAATAAATTGCTAAGAGGTGAATACGTATGGAGTTATCAAATGTTAGGTCTTACACTTAACAGTAAACAGATTTCGTCAGGTTAGTTACTCTTCAGGCCAGCAACAAGGAACAAGTAAAAAGAGCGGTAAACACACCATTTAGTCATTGTCTCCTACAAAAATATTTGCATTTACAATTCATATCTCCTTTGAGTCTGTTCTATGCATGGTTTTATGGTTTTAAGAAACAAAGGTTGTTAAAGTATATATCAAATTTATTTGAAAGTATTCCAGATAATGGATCTATGATTCT
Organism: Calamus simplicifolius; assembly: GCA_900491605.1. Classification (NCBI taxonomy): domain Eukaryota; kingdom Viridiplantae; phylum Streptophyta; class Magnoliopsida; order Arecales; family Arecaceae; genus Calamus; species Calamus simplicifolius. The sequence goes on from UESW01004129.1 coordinate 846,564, forward strand.
CACCTTTCCTGAAAAAACAGGATATGGCCATTTTCTGAAGAATAATAAGCCTACATCTTCTTCTAAGAAGAAATGCAAATAACATTAAGATTGCTTAGGTTTTCCTATATATGGTTCTCATAAATTATCATGAACAATTTGGTTTATCTACATTTACGGTATGGCATCAGATTATCATGACTTAATTAAATTTTGTAGCTGTATGGTAAGTGATGTATAAAGTAGAACTATATTCTACTGACAGAAGTATGCATGCCAACTCTTAATTTTCAATAGCAAATACATAATCCGCTACTATCATCGCAATTATATGCGATTTCAGGTTGACATCATGCCTATTTCTAAAGAAAGCCATATGATGGACTAAGGACATCTAGCATAAGATGAGTTCCGATTTGTACGAAAGGTGTTCATATTAGAACATGCAAGCTTACAAAGTAAATATCAAAGCATTCTAACTAGAATCCATCTAGACCTACAACAGTAGATAGTATCTATCTAGATCTACAATAGTAGATAGTATTAAAGATATTACTAAAAAAAATTAACATAGCAAAATATGCTCCAAGTAGAAGGAAAGCAAAGAAATATTGTACCAATAAAATTAACCTCAAATTAAATAGTAGACTCAATTAATCGAGTTATAAAGCAATAACATAGAACTAGTCTTAGTTGTTGGAAAATATTTTATTTTTCATAAATACTCTTCCTAGAAATTATTAGAAAATTTATTCTAAAAATTTAAATGTATAAAGAAATTAAAATAAAAAAAAGATAAAAATCGAGCCTAAGGATTAGTTTTCATCCCTTCGTGTAGGTTGTAGGTGATCTGTTTCAAGGTACAACGATTCGACTTGATTCGAACTTAGTTCAAACTATGACCAAGGGGTTTAAAGACGAGAGCCTTACCGCTATGCCAATCTGTTAGAGAATATAAAATAATAGAAAAATAAGTTCAAAAGAAAGAGATAGAGAGCTCTTTTCTCTTCTTCAATAGGCTTTTGAGACACATCCATCGATTTCTTTTCGCAGCAAAACTTTAGAAAAATTATAAAGAAATTCTTTTTTCTCTTTGAATTTGAATCCACTCCATCTTATTTTTTTTCATTTTTTAAAGAACAAATGCCTTCCGAGCGTTCGCGGAATGCTCGCCTCAGCCAGCGCCTCACGCAAGCGTACTCATGATAGAATGTTCAGATCGAACCGGATCGTTGTACCTTAGGGACAGTTCGCCTATAACTTGCACAAAGGGTCAAAAACTAGTCTTTAAGACAGTGTCTAACATGTCTCGGTTCAGGCACGGTTTATATCTTCTTTTGACTTTAATTTATTTATGCATTTAACTTTTTAGAATAAATTTTTAGTAATTTCTAAAAAGGAATTTTTGCAAAAAAAAAAAAATTCCAACAATGATCATGGGCTAAGACCAAATGCAATCAACACATGGATGGTGGAAAATAGCAAGAGAAGGATGCATGACTCACATGGGTTAGGCAGATGGATATGGTGATTCATGGCAATGCTCGCTTGGTGCATGGTCTTAAAGCGGTAGACGACTAGTGGAGTATGAAAGCCTCGAGATGGCTAGCATAACCATCCCTCAACCTTCAATATCTCAACCGATGACCTCATGATTCTCATATAAAAAGAGTTTGAGATCCAAACAAAAGGGAAATGCCCTCATCAATACACCAATAACCTGAAAACGTTTGTATATCATGGGCTCTTTAAGTTTTTGTTAATTTATTATTTGTTACCTTGCACTATACATATATGTCCCAAACCCATTTGCTAGCATAATTAATTTATTAGCAGGCTGAAATCGCATGGCCTTAAAAACTTGAGTAAAAGTTAATTGGTATCCGATGAACTTGAGTTATAAGCATTTCAAATTTTTCTTTTCAATCAATATGAAACTTTTTTTTCAAGGATATTATCACATTATATCCAATATGTGATATGCCATAAGCTAATCAAAATCTATCTTAAGCTGAATCGTTGGTGTTGCAAGGGTGAACTTTACCATTATCCTATGAATAGTTTTTTTTCTTATCCATAAACTTCTTCATGCTCAAATCAATTCTAATATCTTTTATAACACTCAAGCTTATTTGTTGGCTCAATTAATTTATTAGTAAATTGAAACCATATGATTCTAAAAACTCGAATAGAAATTAGTTGATAACAAATGAATTTAAATTATATGCAGTTTAATTTTAATTTTTTCTATTTGATATTTGATATGGAACTAATTTTCTTTTAAGAGTATTACAATGCATCTACAATCAAAGGTCTAGCTCTAAACCAGGTTAATAATCATTATGCAAGCTTGATAGCGAAGAGTAATGAAGTATATTTTCGTCTCTTTATTGTTATCTTGGTTATGACTTGATTAGAATGTGAAACCCATGACTGCAAAATAATTCAAAGGATTCTGCGGTCGTTTTGTCTTTATCTACTAACCTAGCTTATTAATTGTCCTAGATTCCAATAACATTTGACCCATCGCATGAGTGCTACCCTGCAAGAGCCCAAACAGTTAAAAGACCACTACTTTTATTAGAGTTTGATCAATAAATCACATGCATCACCTACAAAAATCTATTTTATATAATTTAAAAATAGATTTATATTTTGTGGCATATTAATTAACTACCTGACCACAGTCTTTTCTACTCTCCTTGGCTTTTCTACTTTTTTTGTACCCAACTTTAATATATCCTACTGCTAATTACGTTTCATATCATGGATTAAGAGCGGCGGCCAACGGTGTAACTTGTAAGATGGGGGCTAGATATAAATATAATTATATAAAATTGTGATAAAGGCCGAAAAAGACTAGATCGAAATAATAGAGAAGATAACATGAGTCATTTGTCAAGGGTATACACTGCTCGTGAGAATTGCAAAAGAAAGAAAAAAAAAAAAAAAAAAGGAGAATCATAGACATGACCATGACCATGGCCATGATGGGTTGGTAATCTGGACTTGTCATGCAAGATGTCAAGCCATCCAAAAGCGTGTTAGGTTCTGACAGCCAAGTGCGGTCCTCGCTTTCATGGTATCCTTTTTGCTTATACGACTTATAACATCTGGTTGACCCGGAACCGGTTTATCTTTGCAGAGGAGTCGGCCTCGCCTCAGGTGATCATCCGCACTGCTATCTCCTCTATAATGGAATACTTTCGCTCAGATCCTGATATTCACTTTGATAGATCCGGCCACTGGGACTCCCCCGCTGCTTTAGCAGCGCACTGTACTATGGTCTTTATCTCTTGGGAGCCCCCACCCCCGGGTTATATCAAAATGAATTTTGATGGTACTGTATCGGATCATCTTGCTGGGTCCGGGTTTGTTATTAGAGGGCCGGACTGAGTGTTGCTCGCGATAGGTGGACATGGCTCTCTCGATACTTCGGTCCCTATGGCTGAGCTTCAGGCTGCTTGAACAAGTATCACTTATGCAGTCCGTCAGTTGGGCTCTCGCCGATTGGTCATCGAGGGAGATTCTTTAACTGTTGTCCACTGGATTAGATGAGATATGAACCTTTGCATCCCTCACAATCCTCTGATCTCTGATATTTGGGCTTCTCTTCGGTCCATCTATGCCGCTGATCCATCATGTTTATCGGAAGCTAATATTGCGGCTAATTGGGTGGTCTCTGTTGCTGCTCGTTATCCTGGTCATTGGAATTGGTATGTTGGTGATCCCTGCTCTGTTATTTTATAGTAAATTATATACTCTGATTTTTTAAATTTAATTCATACTAGAGTGATGTGATCGCCTTCTTGTATAAAAAAAAAAAAAAAAAAAAGCGTGCTAGGTTGTCCCAATGCCAAATGGGATGGCCGAGGACCTGCCTTGTGGGGACCTGGGGAAGTTGGTGGTTCATTTTTTGCATTAATATTGAAATTATTTATGATTTGATCATATCCACGTAAATAAATGAATGAATGAATATGAATAAAAGCTTTTTAGAGGCAGCCATCGACCGCGATTAAGCCTGACTCGGCCCCACCTATGGCCATAACTTAATTTATTGATCCTGTCAAGGATCTGATTAGGACGGCACGTTATCTCAGGCCAGCATGTCGGGAAAAGAGATGTGAATGAAATATCAAGGGAATCCTTCTTATAGCTATTCTGCGTAACTCTTAGCGTTTGGATGGTGTCAGATTGATATACTTATCGAAAATAGAAAAGGTATGTGCAAATATAAGATCATGTTTAGTTTGTGATCCAAAAAATTATTTTTAAAAATATAAATTATATCTAAAAATCTAAGTTGTATTCTGTTGATTTTTAGTATTCGAGAATATGTTTGGTTGATGCTTTTAAAAACTATTTTTTCAAAGAAATACAGCAGCGAATGATCGCATTGAGAAGGAAGAAAGTGAATCTGCAAGTTTTGAGTGTTTTGAGAAAGAAAGAATAAAATCTTATGAGATGAATTCGAAGAAAATATTGCTCCGATGTTTTTCAGATTCATTCAAATTTTTAGAATTGATATGGCTGATGAAGCCACGTGGATAATCACAGCAAAATCAACCAAGTGGTGTGAGCGTGTCTGCCCTGGTTCCTCCGCGTCGACCTCGTGCGGCCCCGGCCTCTCCAAGTTAGCCAAGGCGGTCCCGACTTCTTCAAGTCGGCCCTGCATCGGCCCCGACTCCCCCGCGTCGGCCTCGTGCGGCCCCGGCCTCTCCGAAGTCAGCCAAGATGGCCCCCGACTTCTTCAAATCGGCCCCGAGTCTGCCTCAGCTCCTTCGTGTCGGCCCCGGCGGCCCTCTGCGGCCCCGGCTTCTCCGAATAAGCCGAGGTGGCCTCGACTTCTCCAAGTCGGCCCGCGTTTGCCCCGGCTCCTCCGTGTCATCCCCGGCGACCCTCTGCGGCCCCGGCTTCTTCGAATAAGCCGAGGCGGCCCCGACTTCTCCAAGTCGGCCCCATTAGTCAGGCCCACCAACTTTCTAACCTACGCAGCCTAACACAGTTAGACCCACCTACCGTCTGGCCACGTCGTCGATGGGACCAGGCCCACCTACCAACTAGCTCTGCCGACGATGGGACCTGGCCCACCAATCGCTAGCTCTCCTTCTCTGATGGGACAAAGCCTATCGACTAGCCCAAATTCACGTAACTTCCACGTGTTCCGCGGACATTCCTCTCTCATGAAACTTCACGTGGCTAATCCTCATACGAATGTCAAATGCCTATAAAAGGGTAAGTCAACTCGAAGCCTATGTATGTGAACACAAGTGCTCACCTACTCTACAACTCCAGAAAAACTCCAACTCTCGGAGTTCTTTCTGCCTCTAAGGAGCTCTCTCGAGCTCCCCCTTCGGCTGTGACCTTGATTGCTAACTTGGGCGTCAGAAGGTCCCTACCAGAGCTCCTTCCGATCTTGAGGTTTCTTGCAGGTCATCCTGCTTGGCAAGGACCCCATCAGCAAGCGAACACATCTTTCCTGTGCCTAAGTTCGGTGATCGGGCATCATCAAGAATCATTTTAAAAAATATTTTCGAAAATGGTTCAGCAAAAAAGCATTTTTCATTCTATCGATTGAATTTTTTATTTTTAAAAATAAAAAATTTAACTTAAATCTACTGCCAAACGAACCCTAAGCTACTTGTATCGAATATTACTCATGGGAACGGGCTTTTGGAAGGAGTGACATCTGGATTTAATCCCTCCCTTTCCTTTTTATGTATGGAAAAAAAAAAAACTCAGCCGTCTACAGTTATTGCAACGGAAAAGGCAATGGTAACTGCTAACACGTGTTGCAGTCCATAAAATGGTTTTAAAATATAATTACAAGAATACCCTCAAATTTGGTGGACTTTTTTTATATCTCAATATGGAAAATAAAATTATAGGATTCAAAGCTATTGTATTAAGATCCATTTCATCTATTTAACTTTGGATATCTTCAAGTTGTTAAGAAGAAGGCTAAATATTTTTACAAAATCATAATTATTTTATTATTGTTGAGGAGTAAAATCGTCATTGCGTTGATAACCGTGTGAAGGGACTAAGATCAGTCCTGGCCTCCACTTGCTACACTGCGCCCATAAGAACGAGCTAACTAGTATGATTCGGTGGATCGAGCAACCCGTAGCTCGGCCTCCCCAAGCGATCCATAGCTCGGCTTCCCCGAGCGATCCATGGCTCGCCCCCCCCCCCAGCGACCCATGGCTCGGCCCCCAGCGATCCATGGCTCGGCTTCTCCGAGCAATCCATAGCTCGGCTTCCCGAGCGATCCATGGCTCGGCCTCCTCGAGCAACCCATGGCTCGGCTTTCCCGAGTAATCCATAGCTCGACATGCACCTCCGCGGAACGAAACTGTTTTCACGACCGGCTTATTTCTTTTGTCATATCTCAGCTGCTCTCGTGCCTCTGCTACTTGAGCCGTGCTTACGCCCCAGCAGCGCGAACTATCTGTGCATTTCGGCCATCAAGACCAGGTCATCCCTCGACCATCTGAACGAAGCCTTTATGCGCCCCCGCAAAACCTGGCACGGGAGAGCCCAAGTCTAGTGTAACAGAATTCCAAACGATTAATCATATCGAAGTGTGGCCTAGGTAGGATCTGCAATAACGGCCTAGCACCTACGCAGTCATCGGATCTCGGGCCATCAGAGAGCTCTCCCAGCCGTCAATCCTTCAACGGACAAGATACGGATCTCACCGGCCTCACAACAGCTTGATTCGAATCATCTCCGTATCCCAACAACCTTCGAACCTTCTAGAAGGCGCTCAAGATTCAGGTGATTGCTTATAAATAAGACACTCCAGATTCTCTCAGGTACGCGCAAGCTCCCGTACATAACTCTTGGCTCAGTCTTAACTGGCTCACTCTCTCTCTCTTTGATTACCCCCCCTTCTTCTTTCCGCCATTGGTGCTCTGCACGAGCTCCCGATAGGCCACCCCTGGAGGGACTCCATAGAGAGAACCTTCTCCTCATTTCTGTTGATCGCTGATCCCCACTGACTTGAGCGTCGGAGGGTCTTCCGCGGAGGGCCACCCCCAACGCTTCTCGCGTGAGGACTTCTTTGCAGGTCCGCTCAAGAGGAAGCCCGATCAGGAGACCGATCGCGCTCGAATCGGAGGACAAATTCCGACGGCAACAATTATCATTTAGACTTTAGACTTTAGAGTCATATTTGAAGCGTAATTTGAATATTATCTAAAAACTTTGCTATTATGTAACATGATCCTATATAAAAGAAATTATTGTGCATTAACTAAAAGTTTTAAACTTTTTTAAATAAATCTTTAAAGATCACTATAATTTTGAAAAATAAATAATAAGTCACCAAATGAAAAGCTCGTCAAGAAGTTGGCGTATGATAACCTATCCCGATTATTCTTTTGTAATAGCGAAGGTTTTGGTGGGATAAAGGACAAAAGCCCGCTATTCCGGGGATATCCCCTAACGAATAACAGCCCAAGGAAATGGACCGTGCCATCCCGGAGAGAAGCAGGGCAAGGCCCGCGATGGTCGCTATCCAGTAAGTAATGGCGCGAGGATAACGTTCGCCAAAGTGCGAAGCGCACCGCGAAGCTGCAGGGATTACGACAGGTGACCTTCTCGGATTGCCACGCCTTCCATCGCTTTCTTCTCTCTTTTTTTTTTTTTTTTTCGGGTGAAAAAAATAATGATTCCTCCACCTGCGAATTAACCCAAATTCAACACCCAAGTCGCATATGTTCCACCTCGTACTTTTTGACCTTTAACTCTCTGGGTCCCATTTAAACTATCGCTTGGGTCCCCCTAATTAGTTCTCGGTCGGTGTTTTTTGTCGTTCGCGTTCTGAACCGCGAAGATCGCGGAATCCTATCATCCACCCTCCCGGACAGCGAACACGCTAAGTTCTTCGGAATCATGGGTACGTGTCACAAACCATCACCAAAGATTTCATCGCACAGACGGGCTGATCCATTGGCGCAGCTCAGCCTTCGGTTCAGAACCAATGAAGTCTTGACACGTCGATAACCTTGTTTGGTATATTAAATTAGGGCCTTGTATATAAATGAAAAAAAATATAATCTTGTTTCTTTCAAGTTTATATTATTTAAATTTAGAAATATTTAAAATCATTAGTTTTAAATAAAAATATGTATTGAAAAAATTAGGTGATTTGAAATTACAGATTAAACATTGATGAAATCTTTGTATAGGTATTTATGTTTTTAGAGAATAAAATTTAAATAAAATAAAACTATTTGCAATAGAGACCTCATCGTTATGTAAATACTTAATATATTTCATGAGCTTTATAGATAAATAAGTAAATTAAATACACATACTAAAAAAATTCTAATTTTAGAAATTTAATTGACTTGCAACTCAACTCAACTCAACTCATCTAAGCCTTTTCCTAGCTATATAAGGTCGGCTATGCTTCCTTCATTCTGTTCTATTTATGACTAAATTGACATTAAAATTATAAATAATTATATTATTTAATTATTTTTATTTATATTAGTTTATGTTTATCTCTATTTCTATCCTTTTCATGGATTATTAAAAATTACTCATTCTAATCGAGCATATAAAGGTTTTCATTGTATATGTTCAAACCACCATAATCAATTTTTCTCATTCTATCTTCAATTGAGGCTATTCCTATCATTTCTTTTATATATTTATTTTTAATTCTATCTTTTAAAATTTCACCGTATATCTATATTAATATGCACATTTTTATAAACTTAAAAAATATAAAATATTTTCTTAAAAAAAAGTTTAATCATATTAAAAAATAAAATAAAATAAAATAAAACTCTTTTTAATAAAAATATGATAAATTTAAATACAACATTATATTTCTAATACCTAGTTTTTACCATGGAATAAAGCATGAAGCTAAGCAATTTACTAAAGTTATATTGTTACATATTTATATGATAAAATCTTAGTTATTTAAAAAAAGGCTAAATTTAACTATAAAAAACATTTTAATATAACTAATACATAATTAAAAATTAAATCATCATGTATAATCAGAAATTTTTTTAATAGTTAAATTCTTTAATAAAATTTTATAAATTTAAAAGATTTTTAAAAAAAAAATTAAAATATCAAATTGCATTTGGTACATCATATACAGTCGATCTATGTAGTGGGGAAAGGGCTTAAATGAGTTGAGCTAAGTACATTTGATATATCATTTTTATTTAATTATTTAATATTTTTATCTTTCTAATTTTTTTATAAAATTTAAAATAAAAAGTGATTTGGATAGTGATATTATTCTTCTTTTCTTTTAAGCATATATTATTCTTTCAATATAGTAATTATTGCAATACTCATTATATTCATATGAAATAATTCAATCCATACAATTCAACTGAATCCCTGGGCAATCAACAAGTCACTTCTTTTCCTTCGCACCACTTAAATTTAAGTTGATATGTACTAAAATAATTCATCAGTTATAAATTATAAACATGAATTTAGTTTATATGAAGTAAATAATGACCGTGGAAGTAATATTGTATTAATATTTATCATTTTACTGTTTGGCACATAGTTGTTAAAATCGGATGGATTCGATCAATTGAATCGGGACCAAAGGTCAAGTCGGATCCGATTCTAACATAAAACCGGATATGTAAGAGACCCGATTCATTCAACTCGATCTGAATCGGATCACGGGTTTATTAATGTCTTTTAAATTTTCTGACCTTTAGTGTTTTAAATTTCTGAGAGTTTATTCAACTTTTTCTTTGATAGGATGTTTGCAAGTTTTATGAAAAAAGAATAGAAGATCATGCAAAGAAGAGCATTGGTGAGAGAAGAATAATAAAAAAAAAAAATACATAAAAATTTTATGAAAATTAAGATCGAAAAATAAAGATAAAAGAGAAAATGATCAAAATAAAGAAAATGGATAAATTTTTTTTTTTTTTTAAGAAAAATTAAATCAAACTAAATAGGTATAAAGATTGAAAGCGGGCAAATTTTAAAAATTAAATAAGATAATTTTTTTTTAAAAATATAAAAAATTAGTATTTATATATTTATTTTATTAAAAAATAATTTTGATTAATATAAATATTTTTTAATATTAAAATAATTAATCAATGATTCAATCGTGATCTAACCAGTGACCCAGGCTTTGATCGAGTCAATGTCCGGATCGGACCTGAGAACTATGATTTGGCGTTCCGACGGTACATCTCGTCTGGCCCGCTGCAACCGCTGTACGAATAGCTCTCGGCCGCTCCTTTCGGAACTCGATAAACACCTTACCAATTATCCCCGGATCCACTCCCCGGTCTGATCCACGAGACGAAACACGAAGGCCCCACAGTTAGTAGCGAAGCCTCTGGAAACCAGCCACGTACCCTACATAACACTCCAACGCCTCTTGCGCCCGCCTACTTTTCGTGGCAATATTTTTCTTCCGTCACGAGTTTCTCGCCTCCTCCCTTTCTCTCCTTTCTCTCCCTCTCTCTAGCCGTCGCCCTCTGTCGTCTCTCATCAGAAAAAGGGAGAAAAAAAACCGGGCAGGAAGCTAATCAGGGCGCTCTTTTTCGTCTACCACCCTTCCAGGAGAAGTGATTAATGCCTTAAAAAAACCCCATTTTTACGCCGTCCTCTTCTATAAAAGAAAGAGCCAAGGAGACCGACGCCCCATTCGTCCATCCTTATCCCCAACCCTCTCGGGGCTTTTTAGATCCCTCTTGAAGCTTCTCCCCTCCACCTCCCTCCTCCCTCTCCTCCTCTGTTCGATTCGATCTGTTTCTTTTCTGTTCTTGGATTGGAACGGGTGTTGGGTATATTGGGGTGGTGTGTTGTGTTGTTTGAACCTTCGAACCGGTGGTGGATTTGGGTGGCGAGAGAAGGACAAGATGACGATCCTGTCGATGCCGGGGAGCTCGGGGACGCTGGACCCCTTGCCGACGAGGAGCATGTCGTACTTTGGCAATTGGTATGTGCTGGGACTCACGGTGACTGCTGGTATTGGAGGATTGCTCTTTGGTTACGACACAGGTATTGATTTCTTTGGAAGTTATTCGTCCGCGAGAGTTTTTTTTTTTTTCTATCTTTTTCTTATGTTCTTGGTGTAGAGTTTGAGCCAAAGTTTTGATTTTGATGTAGCTGGACCATGTAATTATGGTAACGGCTACGTGGTGTCTTGGTCTGGTAATTCTGATGGGTTTTTCCAGTGTTTTTACTGTTGAATGGGAAATAAAATTTGAATTTTTGATGAGCGCGGCAGGTAGGTTCTGTGCTTCGCCTGCTGCTGCGTAACAGCTGTGATAAATATGCTGTTTTTGTCCACCAGATCGTCCAGATCGATCATTTTTATGCTCTTCCAGTACATTCAGCATCCAAATTTGAGTTTTGATGCAGATCCTGACCAAACATGATTACCAAATACTGGTTTCCACTTTTTGTTGTTTTTATCTCTTTGTTTATTGGCTTGGTTTTTTTTTTTTTTGTGTTTATGAGCAAATTCTTATCTATAAATTGGAAGAATCAACCGGATTCCTTTTTTTTTTAAAAAAAAAAACAAAATCTGGATGTTTTTCAGGCCATGGTTCAAATTTTGCTCATCATAATTTTTTGGATTCACTTCTGGGTGAAATTTGAGACCTAATTTGTATACTAGGACAAAGTGTGTTTATTTTTTCTTGTCTCATAAAAAGTTGAAAGTTTAAATTATTTCCATTTTAACCAGGAATCTGGTGATCTATTAATTTCGTACTTTATCGTTTACCTTAATACCACTTTAGATTTACTCGATTCTTTGTCAAAATTTGCAATTTATTTTCCAATGAAGATTCTTTTTTTCGGCCTTTAACGTTGGAAAACATTTGTTGGTGATGAATTTTTGATCTTTAGGTGTCATATCTGGTGCACTTTTGTACATCCGGGATGATTTTAAGGTGGTCAGTGAAAACAGTTTTTTACAGGTATAGTATATTCCCTGCTCCTTTTCATAATAATTCCAGGGAGATTGTGTTTCAAAAATTAGCTTCTTATCACAAAAGGCACTGAGGTGTTATGTACTTGGTAGGAAACAATTGTAAGCATGGCTCTGGTAGGAGCTATGATTGGAGCTGCAGGGGGTGGCTGGGTAAATGATGCATATGGACGCAAGAGAGCTACTCTTCTTGCTGATGTAGTCTTTGCCATTGGATCACTTGTTATGTGTGCTGCTCCGGATCCTTATATCCTCATATTTGGAAGGCTCCTGGTTGGTCTGGGTGTTGGCATAGCATCTGTCACTGCTCCAGTGTATATTGCTGAAGTATCCCCTTCAGAGATTAGAGGAGGTCTTGTGGGCACAAACGTCCTCATGATCACTGGCGGACAATTCCTCTCGTACCTTGTAAATCTCGCTTTTACGGAGGTACATTCATCTTGTCTTTATCCCATTAATGCCATGCCACGTATAATATTCTATTAATTATCTAAGCAACATCTTCTTTCCCATTCACAATGAAGTATATTTATCACTCCAAATCATCTATATAACCAGAGTGAGTTCCATAAAAAGTAAAATTGGTGACTTATGCATTAACACAGAAATTATTATATCAAATGGATTAAAAAGTGACTTGAAATTCAGTTTTATAACAATATTAAAGAACCTGGAAATATGATTCAGAATCAGCCTTCTTCTTTACATGTTTATTTCAAAGTTGTTTGGCCAATTGCAAAAGGACATTCTCATGCTTGGTTCTTTTAGCTCGGCATGACCAATTCAGCCAAGTCGAGTCTCAAGTCGGTTAGTGTGTTGGACCTTTATTTACATTTCTGTACATATGTATTATACACATGCATGAAAACTTTTTGGTTGCACAATTTTGAAGGAACATCATCGCTGCAGTGTTCCAGAGATGCATTCCTGGCAACAAGCTTCGTGGATTAGCATCACAAAGAAGAGAAGGGAAGCTGTTTTGCTTATGCCCCCTTGCACTCTTTGGACCACCAATACTTTTGTAACTATATCTATAACAACAAATTTTAGATACACATACAATGACATCTTGACAAAAGTCTTCCAACTGCACATAAATTTGAACTGGTTTCTAGATATGCTCTGTCAATCACTGGTTGCGTTTAACATTCTTGTGGGTGCATGTTAGTTAATTATTTAGCTTTCATTATATGTCATGAAGAAGCTTTGGTCTTCCCTCCAACTGCAGCAATCGATGTTTGGTGCGCTGTACTAGCCACCTCGTATTGGTGAGTGGTGACTTCGACGTCTGTCAAATGCTAGATGTTGTCTCCTTTAACATTCATTCATATCACTCTTATTGTAGGCTTATATTGTCATCAATCTGTTTAATGGGTAGATTTCGATAGTTCACTTCTTATTGATGATAATGTTGTTTTTATCAGATTGCTGCCTACTTCACATCTATTTATTTATTGTTCACTTTTTCCTTTTTAACTATTAGACTCATGGCTTCATTATATAGTTAGAAAAGAAATTTAAATTTTTAAGAATTCATGCTTATATGAAAATAAGTCAACTTATGAAACCATCATGTGCTTCATGGAATTTATGATTCTAATCATTGCACAGTTTTTGTTAAAATATTTATTAATGAAATGTGTCAGATTCTGAATTGCATTAAATGATACTTAATTTGTCTCCAGTCACTCATACTTTGCTTTTAACAGAAATAACAGAAGAATGGCTCCTTATATATGGTTGGAAGTACCTCCGAACTTAGATTTAATAAAACCAAATCTTTTGAAAAGTTTGATGCCTTATGATGCTTTAAAAAATAGGTGGGTGCAGAAGTGAGCTAGGACAGGTGACCCATGCATGTGGTCTAGAACTAAAACCAGTTGAGGTGGGGAATGTGAGATGGAAGAAGAACACCTAGACAAAGGGTATTGGGAGAAAAACATAACTGCAGAATAGCAAAGAGGCTGTCATGTATAATATTTTAGTTTCTTAGTTTTTAAATTGAGTCCGATTCTTCCTTTTATACAAATTTCCATTTAGTTTAAGAAGAAATCCTTTGGGAATTATGAAATGCAACTTCCTGGATGCATACATACAAAACAACAATAGGCCACAAAAGCAAGTGACTGGAAAAGATGACAAAATGGGATGCCATTAGACTTATGTTTGGATGACCTGGCCTAAAACTGGAGCCCTCTTACTGTGTGTGCTTACAAATATGCTGTATCAGCAAGGGGTAATTCATGGGCTGCATTTATCTCCTTGTTGGTTAAATATCTCCTCCAGTTCATATTCAACTCTTTATTGAGCTATAATGAGTCTCTTGCTTGAAGTTGAAATTAGTTTGAAATATTAAATGCCCAGAGGAAGTTAAATCAAGTATGATCCTAAGTTTCAATGTTTGTGCAATTTATTTTTTATTAGTTAGGTTGTAAATTTGCCTTAAGTCACTAAGTTAATTTTAATTGCACATTGGAACTCTATTAACACTCGCACTTGAAGGTGGCACTAAAATTTTGCTTGCACTGAGAAAGTATAACTAAGTAGTTGTTGTTGATTGAGTTTCAACGGTCATGCAGCCTTTTAATTCTGGAATTAATTATTAATTATCCTCATTAAAATCCTTTGTTTGTGCATGTTTAGAGTATTGATAGCATCTGTATTGTACAAATGGATACAAGATGTCAAGAAATGCTAATTCTTACCAACTGTATTGTGTAGAACAGTGTTCAATTATATATACTACAATATATGATGTTATGTGCTAATGCTATTGGCTTTAATAGGACCTAAACATTTTACAGAAATATTTCCGCAGTTTTCATTCTTCAGTAACTTTGTTTTCATGTCAGCTGTAATTTGCAGTTGTCGCTTTGGTGTGTTATGATCTCATGAATATTGGAGGTTGCCAAATAGGACTAATGGTCTATAATGAGTTAATTCTATAAATACTATTTAATTTAAATGTTAAAAGTAAGATGCACCTTAGATAAGAGAAATAGGTTTGTTGGGTAATATTTTATTGACAGACATTTTTTTTTACCAACATGAGTGAATGGCTTGAGAGTTGTCTTTTCAGTTTTTTTTTTTAAAATAATTTTGACGTTTATTATTGCTAGACTGCGATTAATTTGTTTAACATCAACTATTTATTCAGAAGCTGTCTTGCAGTGAAAGATTCAAGTATCTTCCATACCGATAGTATATATTTTCTGTTATGGATCAGGTTTCTGGGACTTGGCGCTGGATGCTTGGAGTTGCTGCTGTACCAGCCATTTTACAGTTCTTTCTAATGCTATTACTTCCTGAATCACCACGCTGGCTTTATCTCAAGGTAAACAGGTTATGTGCCCTTTCATCAGATTTTCCATAGGTCAAATTGTGTCCAAGGTATATAACCTTTGATTCCTGATCTTTCACCTATGTGCAGAATGACAAAACTAATGCTATTGCTGTGCTTGCTAAAATCTATGACTCTGACCGTTTAGAGGAGGAGATTGATCTGCTTGCTGCTGCTTGTAATGATGAATTTCAGTCTGAGAAATCTGTCGGTTACTTTGATGTTTTCAAATCCAAGGAAATGAGGCATGCATTTTTCGTAGGAGCTGGCCTACAGGTAAAAGGTGGAGGTAAGTGCCCAAACTCCTCTTTTTTCTAGGTGATCCAAATCTCATCAAAATATATAACCGCTTAAAGACACACTAGTATCATGTAATGACATGGTTTTAATGGTGTGGATCCTGAGAAGGTTATACCAAAATGATGTGCCTTTTCACCATAGTTTGTGCAACTATATATAGCAAATTTAATGTAATAGCAACCCCCTTCTTTCTTGAACTACTCGGTACATCATCACATGATCGCAAAATGGTCTTCATTAAATGCTTTGCTGCATAATCTTAGATCTGAAAAACATTTCTTAAAAAGTTATCATTTTGCTGAAAGTTTGCCAATTATTGGTATCTTAAAGATGTTGGTGAATTCATAATCTTGTAGGACAGGTAGACATTTACTCCATTATTTCATTTCAGTCATACGTCATGGAAGCCATCAAGATAGATGCCATCATACACTTTCCCTACAAATTTACAGTAAGAAAAAGCAAAATGTGCTTACCTTTTTCAGGTGTGATTTTAAATGCATGCCTATAGTAAATATATTATTCTTGCATTTAGAACAACTGATACATTACGAGTAATGTTTGATATCAGTCATAAAGGAATGCAATCCTTCATTTTTGGTTCATGACTAATATGTAACTAATTGCCAATGTAAAAACCAGAAAATAAAGGAATGCAAGACGGTCGTTCATTCGACTAATATGTAACTAATTGCCAATGTAAAAACCAGAAAATTTTAAAGAACGGCGACCCTCTAAGCATATTCTGCTCAAAATTTTTTATCTACACGGAGTTCATTTTACTAATATTATGGCCTTATATAGAGATCCTGGCTTCTTATGTGGTTTAGAGGTTGACATAACTAAAAATATATTGATCAGGGTGGAAAAAAACTGATTAAAATCTATCTTGTTAGAGTGAACATTTGTATTACCATGCTAGCTGGAGTGCAACGTCCAATCTTCCTTGTACCATTGTGGATCTTTTATTTGTAAAAGATACAGAATCCATTGCAGTTTTATACAATTTTCTCCGGTGTCACCTGATTATTTTCATCATGATCATCCCAAGAGGCTTAGGAATCTTGAAAGCATCCCATTTTTATGCTGTCTGGATTAGCTATAAATTATATAATTTGTGTATATTGAAAATTTTTTGGTGCTATTACATAATGACAACTACATAACTTGCCTACAAAATTTCTGATTTTAGTTTAAGATTTGTACTCTAAATATAACAGTTGCAAGATTTTTGGTCATTTTAATCAACATCTGTTTAGTTAACATAAAACCTTACCATAAATCATCATCCTCTATTAAATTAAATTGCATGAGAGTTATGTTGACCTCATTCAAATTAGATTTGGATCACTTGGAAAAATGGAGAAGCTTGTGGCAGGTTGCCTCAGCAAGTACACTTTGAAATTTTGTTGTGTGCTACGTGTGTATGCATGCCAAGATGTTCTTTTGCATGCGTATATACATCATATGGTGGTGAAACTAATTTGATCAATAAAATCCATACATGAGCAGGCTTTCCAACAGTTCACAGGGATCAACACGGTTATGTATTGCAGTCCCATGATTGTCCAGATGGCTGGCTTCTCTTCCAACCAACTTGCACTACTCCTATCCCTCATTGTTGCCGCTTTGAATGCTGCTGGGACCGTTGTTGGAATCTATCTCATTGACCGTTGTGGCAGACGCCGTTTGGCTCTCATCAGCTTATCAGGTGTCATCATCTCCCTTCTCATGCTCTCTGGGGCATTCTTTCTGCAGTCTACCCGTCTTTGTTCTGCACACACAATTCTTGGCAGCTGTGGGACAAGCCTGGGGTGGTTTGCGGTTTTAGGCCTGGCTCTATATATTTCCTTCTTCGCCCCAGGCATGGGCCCTGTACCATGGGCAGTGAACTCGGAGATCTACCCAGAGGCCTACCGTGGTGTGTGTGGGGGCATGTCGGCCACTGTGAATTGGGTGTCTAATCTGATAGTGGCACAGACTTTCCTCTCCGTTGTGTCTCTTGTGGGAACTTCAGGAACCTTTTTGATCATTGCTGGAGTGGCAGTGGTGGCGTTTGTCTTTGTGGCACTCCTTGTGCCTGAGACAAAGGGCCTGACCTTTGAGCAGGTGGAGAGGTTGTGGAGGGAGAGAGCATGGGGTAGCGATGGCAGTCAGCAAAGCCTCCTTGGAGTTGAGGCTTGAGTTCTTCAGGCAAATTTTCTCCTATGCATGCACTACCTTAGCTTTTTATAAGGCCAGTGCTTAATGTGCATGGAGATCTTGTCAAAATTTGGAGAACGAAGAGGAAACAACTTCCTCACTTGTAGAGTAGCCTAGCTACTTTGTTTCTTAATGTGTTCCCTGCCATTCAGCTTGCTTGATTGTCTAGAGAAATCCATCTTAGTTACGGTTGGACTTGTATATGTTTTTATTCATAATAAAATCTGCTTTGTTATCTGCAATTCTTCTTGGAGGCTCCTTCTATTTTTAAGCTAATGGCGTGAGGAGAATTCCCGGCATTTGTGGATGGACACAGCTATCAATGCCTTACCTCCCTTATGTTATCTACTGCTTTGAGACAGCCCTTGGATCTCTCTTTGCTTGTTCTGCAACTAACTGGAAATGGATTCAGAGCATTAAATTAAAGGCCCTAAATACTTGAAACAGAACCGTGGTACTTCTACTTTTGTGTGTGGGATCCTTTGTTAGAAATTTTAAACAATTATTTGGGGTCACACATATCATGATAAATGTGTTATGTTATTATTTAATTAGTCAAGAAATTGATCAATTTGGTATAAAATGGCTAAGGGCATAATTATTATAAAAAATCATTGTATATATCTATATTCTCTTATCCCCATTAAAGAGTAATACGATGGAAAAAAAAAATTTCTGTGAATGAGGGGTTTTTCTTTGGAAGATCACAACCCATAGCTTGAGACTTATGGATTCAGGCACGTTTTCTCTTTGTTATCTTTATTTTTTATACATGAATAATATGGAATATGGAATGATTATTTTCTATCACCCCTCACAAGGGACATGGATTTCACATCAATTTTTGAAGTTTAACCTTGATGTATGTGTTTAGAGTGGCATGCCTGTTGGGAAGAGAGAATCTTTTTGGCTTGAATAAGACTGAAATGTTAGGGATAAGAGAAGACTTGAAACATGTATGTATACGCTTTTCTTAAAGTGTTATTTGCCCTCCCCCTCTCTTCGGAGTTGCTTATGAGATTAATTCTTGCAAATAGCTTTTAGGATATGACAAGCCTTAGAGAGAATTTGCACCGAAGCAACAGTGAAAAATCTCTAAAGAATCAGAACATAGTATTTCTGGAAAAGATATACGATAGCAGAAATTAAATTGCTCTCAGTTCTATTTGTCGTTAGTAAGACACCTTTTCATGAAAGGACGTATCCCTTTCAAGTGATATATCCGTTTGAATTATAACATATATCCTTTTAAGTGATATATCCATTTGAATTATAATGGTTGACTTTGAAATGCACCTTTTCATGAAAGGATGTATTCCTTTCGAGTGATATATCCTTTTGAATCATAACACATCCTTTCAAATAATATATTCGTTTGAAATATATTTAAATATATATCACACGTGCCTCGTGTCCACTTTTATTATTTATCTTCTTTCTTTATAATTGAACAATAATTCCAACAATCCCCCACTTGTTCAAATATAAAGAAATATTCCAAAAAAGAAACGGTTTATATTAATACAGAAAGTATTGTTTGATTTGAACTTTACCTTAGTGTATGTACCACAAGGCTTTGACGAAATTCTAGATAGCATAAAAGCTTTGAACCTATTATTTTTAGTGACAAAAACGTGATATATATACACATAAAAACTCTTGTGTTCATAAATTCCACACCAAACTCACTTAGTACTGTTATGGCCATGTGCTCATCCCGATTCATGAACTTTTCAGAGAAAGAAAAAACCTAAATCACCTTGAGACGACACCATCTCTAAGTTCATATAGGTGAATTTCTTCTAGTATCTTTGTTATATTTAAGATACTTGTCTTAAATAGACTAAAATTCATTAAGAGTTTTTGATTAACTCAATCCTCAAACTGTAACATTACTTCGGCACTTTACATCTTAGATAGGGCTTATTTATTAGTGCTGATATTTCTCTATTTATCAATAATTTGTTTTTCTTATTGAACCTAATAACTAGTGATTGACTAATATTAGGTTGAGTTGCCATCATTGATAATATATATTTTTTAACTTAAGGAGTTTTAGCCCATCTCTTTAGATGTTGATTTCACTAAGTCTCTGGCCAAAGGCTTAGTAAACGGATCCGCTAAGTTCTTATTTGATTTTACAAAAGTAAGTGAGATAATTTCATCTTTAATTAGATTCTTTATATAATCATGTCTTAGACTAATATGTCTAGACTTTTCATTGTATGTATCACTATATGCTCTAGCTAAAGTGGCTTGACTATCACAATGCATAGACATAGAAGATAAGTTCTTTGATGTCAAAGGAATTTCTAAAAGAAAATCCCTTAGCCATTCAGCTTCTTTCCCTGTTTTTGCCAAAGCTACAAACTCAGATTCTATAGTTGATGTGTAATTAAAGTTTGTTTCTTGGATTTCCAAGATATAGCATCTCCTCCTAGGATAAACACCCAACCAGTAGTAGATTTATTGTCTCCTACACTTGATATCCAACTGGCGTCAGTATATCCTTCTATGACAACAAGGAATTTTGAGTATAATAGACCAATATTCTTATTTTTCTTAAGATAACCAAGAACTCTCTCAATGGCCTTCCAATGCTCATAGCTTGGGTTGCTAGTAAATCTACTTAATTTACTAACAGCAAATGCTATATCTGGTCTTGTACATTGAGCCGCATACATAAGACTACCAATAGCACTTGCATATTCAATTTGAGCTAAACTCTTCCATCATTCTTTAGAAGCTTGATACTTTGGATCAATCGGGGTACTAGCTTCCTTAATTTTTAAGTGGTTGAATTTGTTCAACACTTTCTCTATATAATGAGTTTGGCTCAAAAAATAACCCCCGCTATCTTTAGTTATTTTGATACCTAGAATGGTATCTACATGTCCAAGATCCTTCATTTTGAATGTGGAAGATAGAAATCTCTTTGTTTCTGTGACACCTCTCATGTCATTGCTCACTATTAACATATCATCAACATACAAACAAACAAATATCACATATTCATCACATACTTTTTATAAAAACATTTATCAGCAATGTTATGAACAAAACCATTTGAAAGAATAGCAAATTCAAATTTTTTATGCCACTGTTTGGGTGCTTGTTTTAAACCATATAGTGATTTAACAAGCTTACACACTTTATGTTCATTTTCAGGCAAGATGAAGCCTTCTGGTTGTTCCATGTAAACCTCTTCATTAAGATCACCATTTAAGAATGCAGTTTTAACATCCATTTGATGAACATGAAGATCATGGATTAATGCTAAAACGCAGCATCTCTAGAATACATAACTTCCTTGTAAGTTTTAGGATCATCTTCAACTTAAAGAATAAAAGGAGTTGTTCTCATGACTTTTTTTCTATTTCCTTCTACTAAGTAAAAGGAGATAAGTTGAGAGTCAATCTCATCATGTCCTAATTCTATTGCTTTTCGTATTCTTTTGCTTTTACGAGGTTCACTAGGTTGTTGATCTTCAGTCTTAGAATATGTCTTTAATTGTGATCCTCCACTAATAAGAGTTTGAGATTTATTTTCTGAAAAAAATTTCACATCTCTGGATTTTATTATTACATTAGACTCTAAATTTAATAGTCTATATGCCTTGCTATTTATAGAATAACCTAAAAAAGCATATCTAATTCCTCTTGGACCCAACTTGGTCCGTTTGGGATCATTATTTTTGCAATATGCAAGACACCCCCATACTTTGAAATATCTTATATTGGGTTTTCTTCCTTTTCATAATTGATAAGGAAAAATTTTATTTTTTTTAAAGGAATTCTATTAAGAATATGATAAGCAGCAAGGAGAGCTTCACCCTATAAATTGAATGACAATTTAGCATTTAATAACATTACATTAATCATTTCAAGAAAAGTTCTATTCTTTCTTTCAGCCAAACCATTTTGTTCAGGTATTCAAGGTGCATAACATTCATGAATAATACCATTTTCTTCGCAAAATATATTAAAATCGTTTGAAAAATATTCTCCTCCTCTATCACTTCTAAGAACTTTGATTTTTCTTCTTAATTGATTTTCTACTTCAGCTTTATAAACTTTAAACATTTTAAAAGCCTCATCTTTATGTTTCAATAAATAAACATAAGTAAATCTTGAGCAATCATCTATAAATGTGATAAAATATCTATTACCACCTCTAGTTAACATACCATTTAGTTCATATATATCTGAATGTATAAGATCTAATAATTAAGAATTTCTTTTAACATTATTAAAATGTTTCTTTACCATCTTTGATTTAACACATATTTCATATTTTTAAATTTATCAACATTATCACAGGAAATTAAACCACATTTAATCATTCTCTTCATAATGCTAATTCCTACATGTGCTAATCTACCATGTCATAAAGAAACATAATCAACCATATAAGCAGAAACATCATTATTATTAATAGCATTATCAGCAATATATAATTTGACCATTCCATCACATGAATAGCCTTTTCCAACAAAGACACCATTATGGGATAAAATCAGTTTTCCTGCTTCATACACAGATTTTATTCCAGGTTTTTTCAAAAGATCCCCACTAGCTAGATTCCTATTCATTTCCCATTTGAATCTCATGTCCATCAATTTCTTCATGATAGGTTTTAAACAGTGATCTATCATAACAAACATGGACTGTGGCACACGTATCATGCCACCAGCCATGAATCTTGCCTTGACAACATTGATCTCACTCACAGCAGCAATAATCTTTTCACTGTCCTTCACGGAGTTCACCTTTGCCTTTTGGTTAGCTTTCTTCTTAAACATGCAATCATGAGCATAATGCCCAAATTTGCCACAGACAAAGCATGCTCCCTTGGTCACCTTTTGGTTTTTAGATTTCTTAAACTTTCTTTAATCTTTTTTAGGACCCAGAAAATTTTCTTTATTTTGGTTGCCTTTATTGGCCTGTGAGAGCTTACTCACTACATTTGCCTTAGTGAGGGCTTTAT
Source organism: Calamus simplicifolius (assembly GCA_900491605.1). Classification (NCBI taxonomy): domain Eukaryota; kingdom Viridiplantae; phylum Streptophyta; class Magnoliopsida; order Arecales; family Arecaceae; genus Calamus; species Calamus simplicifolius. The sequence goes on from UESW01004129.1 coordinate 869,327, forward strand.
AAGAATTTTATTCTTATCTCTTTCCCTCGATTCCTCTTCGATTCGTAGGTGTTTCTGAATATTTTTCAAAGAAAAATCTTTAGAATTATGAAGTAACTTTTTTTTTTCTGTAGCCTTTCCAAGAAGATGGTAATTTTGCTATAATGGCATCAACTTGGAAAGATTCAAGAAGTTCGATCTTCACAGCTCTCAGTTTGTTCACAATAACTTGTAATTCATGTACTTGAGGCAAAATAGGTTTTTCATCAAGCATTTTGAAATCAAAATATTTAGAGATCAAAAATTTCTTTATACCTTTCCTCAGCCTTATATTTGAATTCTAATTCTTTCCAGATATCTCTTGCAGATGGATTATCAGTGTATAGATCATAGAGACGATCTGATAGGGCATTCAAAATATGGCCACGACATATGAATTCATCCTCTTGGAAACATGCTACCTTTCTCTCTTTAGAGTCCTTGTCAGAAGGTTCTGGAATTGCTTCAAGATCAGGATCAAGAACATAGAAAATCTTTAGGGCTGTCAACAGAAACTTCAATTTATCTTGCCAGCGAGTAAAATTAGTCCCATCAAAACGATCCAAATGAACAAGGTCTTGGTTCATCACTTTGATGGTGGCTTTTGCAGTATCAATCTCCATAACCGCATGATAACGCTTTAAGAATGTTGGGAAGAGATAATCTTTTTGGATTAGATAAGACTGAAATGTTAGGGATAAGAGAAGACTTTAAACACGTATGTATATGCTTTCCTTAAAGCGCTATTTGTCCTCCCCCTCTCTTCGGAGTTGCTTCTGGGATTAATTCTTACAAATAGCTTTTAGGATATGATAAGCCTTAAGAGAATTTGCATCGAAGCAACAGTGAAAGATCTCTAAGGAATCAGAACACAGTATTTTTGGAGAAGAGATAAGATAATGGAGATTAGATTGTTCTCAGTTCTATTTGTCGTTAGTTTTATAGACATGAAGGTACCTTTTCATGAAAGAACGGAGCCCTTTCAAGTGATATATCCATTTGAATCATAACATATATATCCTTTTAAGTGATATATCCGTTTGAATTATAACGATTGACTTTGAAAGCACCTTTTCATGAAAGGACGTATCCCTTTCGAGTGATATATCCTTTTGAATCATGACATATATATCCTTTCAAATAATATATTCATTTGAAATGTATTTAAATATATATCACATGCACATGCTTCGTAATCATTTTTATTATTTATTTTTTTTTTTTTATAATTGAATAATAATTCCAACAATGCCTCCTTTGTTGACCTTTGCACGGTTCTGTTTGTACTGGTGGTAGGAATAAATCACAGATGTCTTTTTCTTGTATTTGTCTTTCTTCTATCATGTTAAGAAACATATCAAGTTTTACTTGCTTTGATCAGCACGTATGGAACTTTGGAAAGGTCACCTGAAAGCAAATCTGGCGTTATTAGATGTGCTTCCAGGCAAATTGATTGACTAAGACATGGATCCAGAGGCCCAGGGCTAATAAGACTCGTATAAGGAATGATAATTCGAGGTTTTGGAAGGAAATCTTTTCTTCATGCATGCTGCTACTTGTTGACGTTGCTTTTGTTTTTTTCGGTTGGAATCCACGTCTTTTCTTTGGGATTGCTTTCTTGCGTGAATGTCTGAAGTGATGCGCTGGCATCATTATCCTTAAACTTGTGTCATTATCTCTTACCATACTTTTCACTGCACAAATAGTAAATTCAATTTGGAAAATTGTTATTTGGCTGATGGCGTGAGCAGAATCATAGTTCCCCTCGTGCCATCACTGTCACCCATGTATGTATGGCAGAATGGAAGCAGGGAGGTATATGTATGCATGCATGCTATACTCTGTGTAAAGTTAACATTGTTCTCTCTCGTCTCCCTGCAGATACATGATGTGCATACATACATGAGGAAGTTTCTCCTCCTCCTCCTCTTTTTTTTTTTTTTTTTTTTTTTTACGGTACCTTTTTTTTCTTTATTTTAGATAAGATTTTTTTTTTTAATACAATGTTAAAGCCCCGAATACAGCTTATGCATTCGGTAAGAATTTTATTTTTTCGTCTTTGGATCATAATTCGATATTTATTTACTTTGAAAAAAGTATTTTATTTATTTTTTCTCATCAATCCGAATTTCAATCCGAAACTCAATCCAAACCTGATTTTTAAAAATAGATTTAGGGTTGAGGTTTTACAAATAGGGTTAGGGTTAGGTTGACATTTTACAAATAGGATTAGGGTTAGGGTTGAGAAAAACTCGAGTTTCATGAGCACGAGTTGCACCCCTAAGTTTTTGTGCCTTTACATTTATGCATCCACATCAATGAGCATGGGCACATGCACACACAAGCATGGTATGTACTCTTCATTTTTATTCTACAGCAACTATATGTAAATAGATCACGTCAGACTGTCAACCAACAAGAAACTACGGGATCGTTCTTGGTAGCCCCTTCTAGATCATAATATGTTATAATAAAATTATAAATTATTTTAATTTATTATATAAATATAATTTTGAAGTTAAAATATTTAAAAGTTAAATAAAATATTAAATCTTTACAAGTAATGGTTTTAAATAGAAAAAAAGCATTTCAAGTAAATATTAAAACATCTAACTGAACTAGAAATCGAGATAGAATGAAATATGAGACATATCGTTCCATGGGTTGCCCTGAACATATTACATTTCATTTGATGCTAAAAACTATTACAATATTTATTTTTCGCAGAAAGTTTTGTAAGCATTAAGCTATGTGACATAAGATAACTCTCCTAAATGCCTCTTAATTTTCTAATCTTTGTGAAGGAGAGATTTAGTCCAACTGCCAGTGACTTTGCCAGCTTGGTACGCTGGCACTTCAAAAACTACCATAACGTGTGGTTCCAAAAGGTTTTACCATAATAAGATATAAAACAACGAGAATTAAAAAAACATCATCTATATTATTTTGTATCTGATGACGCTCAATCATCTCTCCTGGACGTCGGGAACGAAGGCTCTTCTTCACCAGGTTACCTGCAGAAAAGTCCCAGGACCGGAGAGGGTTCTCCGGTGAGATCCTTCGACGCCCAAGTTAGCAACTGAGGTCACAGCAGAGGAGCTCGAGAGAGCTCTTGGAAAGGGAAGAGATCTCAGCAGGGAGAGATCTCTGAGAATTAGGGTATCAAGTGTGTAAACTTGCGTTACCTGGTTCTCGACGTGATTTACCCTTTTATAGGGATTGACGCTGGCACGATCACGTGGGTTTTCGTGAAGTCAGAATGTCTACTGAGCCCTTGTGTGAATCCGGACTGGTTGGTGGGCTAAGTCCCATCAGCCAGCGGGGCTGTTGGGTAGTTGGGTCTAGTCCCATCAACAACGTTACCAATAGGTTGTTGGATCCGGCGCTGTTAGGCGGCGCACGTCAGAAGTGGCGCCCTGAACTGATAGGGCCATGCTGGGGCTGATCTGGCGGGAACTGGGACACCTTGACCCTCCCGGGGGAGTCAAAGCTGGATCCGGCTGGCCAGGGGCGAGCCGTCGGTCTTGGAGGCATCGGTCTTGGAGGTGTCGGCCTTTGGAGCCGTCGGTCTTGGAGCCGTCGGCCTTGGAGGTGTCGGCCTTTGGGGCCATCGGTCTTGGAGCCGTCGGCCTTTGTGGCCGTCGGTCTTGGAGCCGTCGACCTTTGGAGCCGTCGGCCATGGAGCTGTCAGCCCTTGGAGCCGAGGTGGGCCGTTCAAAATTTTTTTTTATTTTCCATGGGGTCAACTGGCCCCATCAAATGCCCCCACACTCCTTGAGCTTGTGCACCCCGCATCAGCTAAGCGAGAGGAGTGTAGAACTTTTACCTTGGCATCTGCTCTTTCATGTTAACTTCAACCATGATTCCTTCTAGGTAGGGAAACCCCCTTTCCTCTTGCGCTGCCTTGTATGGACGTCTACGTGCCTTCTTTGGCTAGCTGAGGGCAGCTAGTAATCCTCTCCAACGTGGAGTCTGGAAGCACTTTGAACCCGAAGGGTGACCTGAGAGCTGAGAGTCATCAGGTTCCTTTTGAACCACCTCGGGGGTGTGGGAACCGCTGCGAGGGGCGACTCAGCCGGGTACGGAGCCTTTAGGGTCTTAACCTACTCGAGGGCAACGCCGCGCCAGGGCCGAGTGGTGTCTCGTGGGCTGCGATGCCAGTGAGCTCCTTTTGAACCATCTTGGGGGTTTGCGTGCCGTCCAAGTGGCGACTCAGCCGGGTACGGAGCCTTTAGGGTCTTAACCTACTCGGGGGCACCGTCATGCCGGGGCCAAGTGGTGTCCCGTGGGACGCGATGCCAGTGAGCTCCTTTTAAACCATCTTGAGGGTTTATGTGCCGCCCAAGTGGCGACTCAGCCAGGTATGGAGGTTTTAGGGCCTTAACCTACTCGGGGGCACCGCTGTGTCGGGGCCGAGTGGTGTCCCGTGGGCCGAGATGCCGGTGAGCTCCTTTTGAACCATCATGGGGGTTTGTGTGCCGCCCAAGTGGCGACTCAGCCAGGTACGTAGCCTTTAGGGTCTTAACCTACTTGGGGGCACCGCCGTGCTGGGGCCGAGTGTGTCCCATGGGCCGCGATGCCAGTGAGCTCCTTTTGAACCATCTTGGGGTTTGCATGCCGCCCAAATGGCGACTCAGCCGGGTACGGAGCCTTTAGGGTCTTAACCTACTCAGGGGCACTGCCGTGCTGGGGCCGAGTGGTGTCCCCTGGGCCGCGATGCCAGTAACTCCTTTTGAACCATCTTGGGGGTTTGTGTGCCGCCAAGTGGCGACTCAGCCGGGTACGGAGCCTTTAGGGTCTTAACCTACTCGGGGGCACCGCCGTGCCGGGGCAGAGTGGTGTCCCGTGGGCCGCGATGCCGGTGAGCTCCTTTTGAACCATCCTGGGGTTTGTGTGCCGCCCAAGTGGCGACTAGCAGGTACGAGCCTTTAGGGTCTTAACCTACTCGGGGGCACCACTGTGCCGGGCCGAGTGGTGTCCCGTGGGCTGCGATGCCGGTGAGCTCCTTTTGAACCATCCTGGGGGTTTGTGTGCCGCCCAAGTGGCGACTCACGGGTACGGAGCCTTTAGGGTCTTAACCTACTCGGGGGCACCGCCGTGCCGGGGCTGAGTGGTGTCCCATGGGCCGCGATGCTAGTGAGCTCCTTTTGAACCATCTTGGGGGTTTGTGTACCGCCCAAGTGGCGACTCAGCCAGGTACAGAGCCTTTAGGGTCTAACCTACTCGGGGGCACCGCCGTGCCGGGGCCGAGTGGTGTCCCATGGGCCGCGATGCCGGTGAGCTCCTTTTGAACCATCCTGGGGGTTTGTGTGCCGCCCAAATGGCGACTCAGCCGGGTACTTAGCCTTTAGGATCTTAACCTACTCGGGAGCACTGCCGTGCCAGGGCCGAGTGGTGTCTCGTGGGCCGCGATGCCGGTGAGCTCCTTTTGAACCATCCTGGGGGTTTGTGTGCCGCCCAAGTGGTGACTCAACGGGTACGGAGCCTTTAGGTCTTAACCTACTCTGGGGCACCGCCGTGCCGGGGCCGAGTAGTGTTCCGTGGGCCGCGATGCCAGTGAGCTTCTTTTGAACCATCTTGGGGGTTTGTGTGCCGCCCAAGTGGCGAATCAGCCGGGTACGGAGCCTTTAGGGTCTTAACCTACTCGAGGGCTCCGCCGTGCCGGGGCCGAGTGGTGTCCCGTGGGCCGCGATGCCGATGAGCTCCTTTTGAACCATCCTGGGGTTTGTGTGCCGCCCAAGTGGCGACTCAGCCGGGTACGGAGCCTTTAGGGTCTTAACCTACTCTGGGGCACCGCCGTGCCGGGGCCGAGTGGTGTCCCATGGGCCGCGATGCCGGTGAGCTCCTTTTGAACCATCTTGGGGGTTTGTGTGCCACCCAAGTGGCGACTCAGCCGGGTACAGAGCCTTTAGGGTCTTAACCTACTCGGTGGCACTGCCGTGCCGGGGCCGAGTGGTGTCCCGTGGGCTGCAATGCCGGTGAGCTCCTTTTGAACCATCTTGGGGGTTTGTGTGCCGCCCAAGTGGTGACTCAGCCGGGTACAAAGCCTTTAAGGTCTTAACCTACTCGAGGGCACCGCCTTATCGAGGCCGAGTGGTATCCCGTGGGCCGCGATGCCAGTGAGCTCCTTTTGAACCATCTTGGGGGTTTGTGTGCCGCCCAAGTGGCGACTCAGCCGGGTACGGAGCCTTTAGGGTCTTAACCTACTCGGGGGCACCTCCGTGCCGGGGCCGAGTGGTGTCCCGTTGGCCGCGATGCCGTTGAGCTCCTTTTGAGAGACTTGACGCAAGGGAAAACAAGCTGTGGCATCAGAAGGGGCCTTCTTTATTACTCATGCTTTTGGGAGTACATCATTGGTAATACTGGCGGAGGTTGCCCGAATTCCAGGTACGTGGAATGGGTTTCCCATCAAGTTCCTCTAATTTGCATGCCCCCCTGTGAAGTGTTTCGGTGATGCGGTAGGGACCCTCTCAGAAAGTACGTTACTCGGCAACTCCTCTCCCCTCGGCCGTTAGGTGCAGAAGCTGATCCCCAGGATACCATCCCGATCGTCCGCTCCGTGGGAGTGTTGTCGACGGTGGCTTGAGCTGGTGGAGGCCCCATGATGGCCGGCAGCGGCTGTGTGTCTTTGGACATACTTGCCGAGGTAGCCCCGCTGGATGAGCTCCTCGATGGCCCGCTTCAAGTTGTAGCATATCGGTGTCGTGGCCGTAGTCCCGGTGGAATCGACAATAACGACTTCTATCGCGGGGTGCACCTTTCTTCATGGGGGAGGACGTTGGAGGTAAGGCTCGCCCTCGATCTCCATCAGGATGTGGGATCGAGGGGCAAGGAGAGGAGTGAGCTTACTCTCGTCGGGGACAGGGCTTCGGCACCTGTTGTTGGACCGGCGAGTGGGTCAGATCGGCGATGTCGGGGAGGTCCGCTCGGCTCAGGGCGAGCAGATTTGTGGCTGGAGCTCTTCGAAGACTCCCGGCGGGTGAGGTCGGCTTCATCCGCCCGAATATACTTCTGAGCTTGGAGGAGGAGATCGGAATAAGAGCTTGGGGGCTTCTTATCCAAGGAGAAAGTGAAGCGGGACGGGAGGAGTCCCCGCTTCAACGCCAGTGCTGCCACCGCGTCGTCGAGATGATAGACCTCGAGGGCGACGGCCTTGAACCGGGACACAAAGTCCCGCAGAGACTCTCCCTCCTTCTGACGAACGGAGAAAAGACTGTTGGCTACCCTTGGGATTCGCCGGCAGGCATCGAAGTATGCCAGAAAGGCTTTCTCCAGCTTTCGGAAGGAGTCAATGCTGTGCGGGGGCAGGCGTGAGTGCCATGCACGGGCGGCCTTCCGCAGAGTAGCGGGGAAGGCCTTGCAGAGAAGGGCGTCTGAAGCGCCCTGGATTTGCATCATTGCTTTGTAACTCTCGAGGTGATCGAGAGGATCCGTTGTACCATCATACGGGTCTATCTGAGGAAAGCGGAACCTGGAGGGGACTGGTTCCTCTAATATCCGGCAGGTGTAAGGAGGACGAGTGTCGAACTCTTCCTCCGGCTGATGGTTGATCTTCTTGGCGAGCTCGTCGAGGCGCCTGTTGTACTCCTCCAGGCGTTCCTCCGCCTGGCGGCTGATCGTCGGGGCCCTCCGAGATGGCTCGGAGGAAGAAGAAGAAGAAGAGGCAGAAGGAGATGGAGACGGAAGTCGGGACTTCCGCCTGGGTTCCTCGTGATGATGTGGCTTGGGAGGAAATTCGTTGGGGCCGTGGTCAGGGGACCGTGGCCGCTTGGAGGGCTCGCGTCGAGGCTTCCTAGGGGAAACTTGACGTTGGCCGGTCTCTCGCCGACCGGCCTCCCACCGAGGAGAACCTCCCCTCGCCGACTGTTGACTGGCGAGGGGAGCAGTCTGATGCTGGGTGGCCACAGACTGTTGTTGCTGGAGCTCGTGGACCATGGCGGTGAGATTCTGGACTTGCTGGAAAAGAGTCGCCAGCTGCTTCGCTGTTTGATCAACGGCCTTCGGCGGCGGGCAGGCAACTGGAGGGTTGATAGCAGGTGGATTGGCCTCCTGCTGCCTAGCTGGCGGGAGGAGCCCCGCCGGACAGCTGACGGAGGCATCCCGAGCTCGCGTCACCACCATGGCTTCTTGAAGAGAAGAAGGGGAGAGAGATGTAGCTCAGGGAGAACGTTCGCTACTTTTTCTTATCCCCCTACCTGGCGTGCCAATCTGATGACGCTCAATCACCTCTCCTGGACGTCGGGAACGGAGGCTCTTCTTCACCAGGTTACCTGCAGAAAAGTCCCAGGACCGGAGAGGGTTCTCCGGTGGGACCTCCGACGCCCAAGTTAGCAACTGAGGTCACAACAGAGAAGGAGCTCGAGAGAGCTCTTGGAAAGGGGAGAGATCTCAGCAGGGAGAGATCTCTGAGAATTAGGGTATCAAGTGTGTAAACTTGCGTTACTTGGTTCTCGACATGATTTACCCTTTTATAGGAGCTGACGCTGGCACGATCACGTGGGTTTTCGTGAAGTCAGAATGTCTGCTAAGCCCTTGCGTGAATCTGGGCTGGTTGGTGGGCTAAGTCCCATCAGCCGGCGGGGCTGTTGGGTAGTTGGGTCTAGTCCCATCAACAACGTTACCAGTAGGTTGGATCCGGTGCTATCAGGTGACGCGCGTCAAAGGTGGTGCCCTGAACTGATAGGGCCATGCTGGGGCTGATCTGGCGGGAACTGGGACACCTAGACCCTCCCGGGGGAGTCAAGGCTGGACCCGGTTAGCCAGGGGCGAGCCATCGATCTTGGAGGCGTCGGTTTTGGAGGTGTCGGCCTTTGGGGCCGTTGGTCTTGGAGCCGTCGGCCTTGGAGGTGTCGGCCTTTGGGGCCGTCGGCCTTGGAGCCGTCGGCCTTTGGGCCCGTCGGTCTTGGAGCCGTCGGCCTTTGGGACCGTCGGTCTTGGAGGCGTCGGCCTTTGGGGCCGTCGGTCTTTGGGGCCATCGGCCATGGAGCTGTCGGCCCTTGGAGCCAAGATGGGCCATTCAATTTTTTTTTTATTCTCCATGGGGTCAACTGGCCCCATCAGTATCGAACAGTAATCAGATCTAATTTTCTTAATGTAATGAGCTTTGAATTGGACAGAGAGCAGATTCAGAATTTGAATCAGATTTTTCTTAATTTCGCACCATTTTGTTTAGCTGAAGTTTATGATGCTCTTTTTGTTGAAGCAACAAGAACTCAATTTCTATCTAAATTCTTAATTACGTTTGAAGTTGACCAAACCATGAATATTAATTATAAAGGAAACTTGGTCTATGGTCAACAAGGATAAATATGATCAAGTTGAACACAAACTCAATGAAATCAAAAGCTACCAAAACTTGCTCCAATTTCTAACCAAATGGGGTCAGGAAAGCGACATTGAGAACTGGACAAAAGGAGTCAGATCCTCGCCCTTGCATTTGATTCTGGAACTAAAAATTGATGCATTTTTTGGTTTGAATGCATAATGTTTTAAAGGCTACAATATTTTGACACTGCAACATGGACATGCAATCAAGTTGCTGTCGGTTTGGTGATATGAAAAGGTCAAGCCTTGCATATTCCTAGAAGTTTTGTTGTAATGTACAAGTGGAAAGAACTATAGGTTAACCGAATAGGTTTATTCCAGCCTAACATTGGTGATGTAATTTTTACCCTTGAGACATTTGATTGTGGGATAAGAAACAGAATAGTTCCTATTCCAGCCAACGGCAGCCCCTTATCCTAGTTTATACTGGATCGGATTAGTTTGGTCAATGCCCCCTAATCCACCTCATTGCAGCTTTCCCTGGTTAAACTATTTCATGGGGATGGATGGAATAAGTTATTCCTGGGAAAGGAGGAAACGGAATTTCAGTGTCAGCTTATTCTATCTCAAGGCAACCAAACAGAATAAAAAATATCCTGTATGCAAGAAGAACAATGACTAACAAGGATAGCTATTCCAGGCTTCGCAAACAAATGCATTCATGCAATCACTTTGACAAATTTAATGCACTAAAAATATGAAAGATTAAGAGCAATAAAGGCTAAAGATATCCAAAAGCCAAGGTTATTGAAGTCTAAATGTAGTACTGGATGCATACGCAAGAGCTAGATCGTGGTACAAAGTCGAAAGCTTATGATTAACGCCTATATCAAAACAAAGGTGAAATAAGTTACCAAGTAAAAAACTATAATCTCGAGTATATCCAGAACTTAGTCCAGACCTGTTTCACCATCGCTGGTAGGGTCTTATTTTTCCTTTGGAAAGATGGTTACATCACAAATCCTGAACAAGAAAACAAGCTATTTGTACATATAAAATGAGTGACAAGAGCAGCAAAAACAATGTATTAACAAATAATTACCATCTAGCTAGTAGTTGATTTTCAGTATTAAATTCATTTGAGCCAAAAACTAGAGAAATGAAGTTGATTTTCAGTATTAAATTCTTACACAAAAATAAATAATATATAAAATAATTGCATCTAATCACTTAAAAATTTGTTATGATATGAAGAGCTATTCTTACATAATAAACATAAAATCCAACAAACTTCAAAAGATTCATCATATTTTAATATTTTAGAATTAGATTAGGGTCAAGTTCAAAACTAATTAAAGACTAATGCTTCATGTTTTTTCAGACTTAGGCCTTGTGTCAGAGTTTAGCCCAAGTTAAAGTAAATATCCAAGTCTATCTCGAGTTTTTATTTTTTTTTGGCTCTAACTTTAGGTAGTGTTTGATCGAAAAAATATTATCCATGGATAAGTGTATGGAATAGAGTTTATCCTCTGGCTATCCCTAGGGATATTCCTTGGCTATCCCATTGATCATATCAAATGCAAAAAGGTAAATCCATAGATAACTTTTTTTTACTCTTATTTGGAGGGATAACCAGCTATTCCTGCATTTTCTAGGAAATAAATTGAGGGGATAACCCATGGTTAACCATAGATTATTCCTTTGGTTAACTTTATTCCCAGCTATCCCTTATAGCTATGGCTTTTGGGAATAAGAGGGATATCCCCTCTTATTCCCTATTTCAAACACTACCTTAAGTCCGGACACAACTAAATCAGCTTGGTACTAACGCATGACCTGACCTAAAGTGGGGCCAGCCTGACTCCATTTTCAACCCTAGTTGTTGGTGACTAGCATAGACCATCTTGCATAAAATATGTACAACGGTGCATTTTTGAGTCACTCATAAAACACACACCCCATCAATCACAATTGGGATATTTGCTTGCCATTCAAGTTGAATGCTGCCACTCAACAGAGTCCTGGACGTATGAAACAAGATTTAGATCAAATGGGTCAAGATGGCCCACCATCTCATCCAAAGTAATATTTGACTTGAGTTTATAATTTATCAATATCAAAACAGATGAACCAGGTTAATTTATTTGAGGCAGGATGAATATTTATTTGTTTTGATTAAAAATATCTCCATTTCTTAATTTACCAACCGAACAGACAATTGTCATGATATATAAAAGGAAGTTCTAGCAGGCAATGACAAGAATATTCACATGAAACCTCTTTGGAAAGTTTGATGGCATCTAATTTCCAGATGCATTGCAGCATGCCACTAGTAGGTTACTGCAATAATAATTGGCAATTTGTCCTAAGGTCCACCAAATCAAATAATTAAGGTATACAAAATTAAAGAAAGATCAACAAAGAGGAATCAAGGATTCAGAATGTTGAGTAGGTCCATGCCACATATAAAACACCATTAATTCTACCTAACTCCTCTAAACTATATATGTATTTGCATTTTCCTCTTAAACTTAAAAAAGTATAAATAATTATCTAATTATAATTTAATTTAAACTTTATTACTGTCATTTATTAAATAGTAATTAATGTACTGTTACTTGACTACTTTTTAGTAATCTTAAATAGATTTTGATTAAATTAGATTTGATTAAAATTATATTTATTATTTTATGATAATTTTAAACTCTGCTGATTCACTTTTTAATAGTCATGTGATCATTTTTTTTATAAACTGACAGTTATTTAAATAGTACGAGACAGAAGTGTAAATTAAATCATAATTAAAATATTAATTATATTTTTTTAGTTTAAAAAGAAAGTGTAAATATATCATAATTCAGAGAGTTAGGTGGAATTAAACTATAAAATGAGATATCGATGGTTCCATTGGATATTGAAACAGTTCAAGACCAACAATGGTTCTCGGTAATAGAAACATCTAATTCACGCTGATCCAATGATTCTATTGATATTGAAACTGTTCCATAATACGGCAGATAAATAGACATTATGTCAAAATCTGGCTACTCAAAACTATTTAACTTCAAGTTTTAGCCCTCTAAGAGATCTATATCCACGACCAAGCCCAAAGCCATCCTAAGATGCCTAACACTTTGCATGAAACTTGTAAAATATTTTATAATAAAAAAACATAATTGATGTTACAAAAATTTCAATTGGAGGACGCGCCGGCTGAAGCCGTCCCAAAAGTTTCCAGCGAGCTGGTTTAGCACCTGCAGGAACTGGCATACGACGTTTATCCACCATAAAATTTCCTCTCCTATGAGCTGATTTAGCGCCCGTAATATCTCAAGAATAATTTATATTAAAAGTAAAAGTATATTATATATTTTGTAGCTCAGGTTAATTTATTATTTATTAATTTATTATTTAAATTTTTAGATCATATGATTTCATATCTGCTAAGAGATTAATTGGATCAGTAGGTAGGCTCGAAAGATTACAAATGATATCAAAGTCTGATCAAAGTGTGCAGAAGTTGATAGACATGAGGGTTATAAATAATATCAGAGTCGACTTGAGGGTGTGAAAGTTATGAGTATGAGAAAAGGACTATTTATGCTACGATGGTAGAGTTTCGTCATAGCATGAAACTGTCCTTGCAGCATTAACGATCCGACTTGGAAGAGGTTTTGGCTACTTATGGCATGCGGCGAAGATTGTAATATCTTAAGAATAGTTTCATTTTAAATAAGAAAGAAATATGTTATGTGTTTATAGCTTAAGCTCATCTGCTATCCATTAATTTTTATTTGAGATTTTGAATCACATGATTTTAAGTATGTTAACAAATTAGTTGAGCTAATAGATGAGTTTGGAGCGTTACATGAATGCAAGAGATTTCAATAAAAACAAATAAAGGAGAGAAGGCTGGAGAGATGCGGAAAAGAGGGATAAAAGTGAAGTAGAGCCCTCATCTGCGAAACCTGATATTTATCTTCCCTTATGTTAGGTTTGCATAGACGTACAAGTAAAAGGAGAGTGGTGATTGGCAGCGCATTGGTGTACGTTCTTTATCTCTTGGAAGCCTCCACCTTTAGGTTTGTCAAAATCAATTTTGATAGGAGTATTCGAGATAGAATGGCTGGATCGCTTTTTGTGATCCGTGGGTCAGATGGATCGATGCTGGCAGCTGGTTGATTCGGCCTTCTTGACCTTTTAGTGCCACTAGCTGAGTTATATGCTGCGTGGGCTGGTATATCCTATGCGATCCGTAGTCTTGGCATCTGCAGGCTAATTATCGAGGGGATTCTATTACTGTTGCTTGCTGGCTACGACAGGACCCGAGCGACCTTCTGTCTACTAACTCTTTGATCTGTGACATTCGAACTATGCTTCATCATGCTTATAGTGCCCGTATCCGGTATATTTATCGAGAAGCTAACCCAGCGGCTGACTAGATTGCTGTCTGGATGGCCCACCACTTCGGACCTTGGAGCTAGAAGCAGGGTGATATATGCACGTTGGTTCTTACTCAAATTTTGTACTCTGATATATTGGGCTTGACTCATCCTAAAATGATGTGATCGTCCGTTTGTAATAAAAAAATAAAAAATAAAAAAGAAAAGAGTGGGAAAAATGTATGTTGCTACCTATGGTGCCAGAGATTCTGGGGTCAAAAGAATTTATGGTATAAGCTTAGGATTTTGCAGCCTATTGAGGGGAATAGTTACAATTTTGCGTTTCAGCTTTGGGGAGACGTAGCTAAGCAGCGGCAAAGTCAGAATTTTTTCTTAAAAAACTAAATTATGGTATAATTTTTATTAAAAGAGTTAAGAATTAGTTTTATTGTTTTTATTTAAATCATATTTTTGTTAAATATTACTAAATTATTATATGAGGAAAAGATAATTAATCATAAAATACTTTATTAAATTAAATAATAAATTTATCTATTGTATAAATTTTGATTGGACATTAAATTACTTATTTCTCAAAATTAGTATAAACTGACTTTATCATATCATTTTATTATATATTATAGTACTTAAATTTTTCTTAGGAGCTAGTTTTATTGTTTGCTGATGGGCAAAACTCTAGCAGTTGCTCAAGGCACATGAAAGCCTAGCATGCAAAGCAAATGCATAGAACAAAAGTTTCCATTTTAATGAAGCATTTCAATGAGGCCTTCTTCAACTATCTTTATCTTAAAGTTTTCTTCTTGCATGTTACAGGTAGAATCTTGAGCTTTAATATTAAATTTAATATAAATTAAATTGCCAAAAAAGATGACTATTGATTTTATACTAACTCATTGAGAATTTTTATAAAAATTGTTAATTTGAACCATGAAAAATTAAGGATTACTTGATGCCATCAAATTGAATTACTAAAATTGATTGATTCAATTAGGTGCATCAGGAGCCCCCTCCTTCTTATTCTCTCTCTCTCTCTCTCTCTCTATATATATATATATATATATATATATATATATATATATATATATATAGAGAGAGAGAGAGAGAGAGAGAGAGGGGGGGGGGGGGGGATAAATTTAGCATATTCGAACATAGCCAAATCTAAATTCGATCATTTCTTTTATTCTTGAATTTATACAACTAATTTTAAAAATAACAAAAATAAAATAGTTTCAAAATCGATCGAATTTTGAAATTGATTATGTTTGAATGTTATCAAATCTATCTCATATGATATCACCTAAAACCGATAAACTCATATTTATACCTATTGTGAATGTTGCAATGAGCATACCTACATACATACATACATACATATATATATATATACACACATATGGGGATCATGATACATGATAATAATTAGAAGGCCAGTAAATAAGCTATTATTTGCTCTATAATTTGTTGGAAAAAGTTTTAAATAAATAAAATAATGGGATAGAAGGATGGAATGCCTCGTTTTCCCTTGTTTTGCATCGTTGGTTTGCTTGCCAACGTTCATAAACGTCCAAAAATAATTTAAATAATTTAATTTTAAGCCATTTTTAACATGATTTGGGGCTAACGGCTATCAAACTTTTAAGGCCATTATGGGCCGAGCCGTTGGAGCTTTTATGGGTTAAGCCTATAAATACGGACTCAAAGATTAAAGATGTAGTAGAATTGTTTTGAGTAGCCTCATCAATAATTATTTCATTTTATTTTTATTTTTTATTAATCTTTTTTTAAGCATCTGAAGGTAATCATTGAATTGCATCTTCACGCGATTGTACTTGTAGTAGGAGGATCGGGTCGATTGTGCTCGTGGTAGGAGGATCGGATCGAGCCGGATTGTTGTACCTTTAGGATAAATCGCCAATAACGTCAATAACAAGTACGAAGGGGAAAAAATCTGATCCTTAGGGCAGTATCTAACACGTCTCAATCCTGGTTTGATTCATATATTCTTTTGTTTTTTACTTTATTTATATATTTAAATTTCTATAATATATTTCTAGCAATTTCTAGGAAGAGATTTTCTCATTTAAGTATTTTTTCTAATAGCTAAGGATCAGATTTTTTCTTTTCTATAAATTGTTAGATTTTGTTTTATAAGTTATTAAAAAATTATTCTTTGAGTATGCATATTTTTTATGAATATATAATGTGCATTTATAGATATATACATATGCATACTAGACAGACATATATACATGTATCGACACATATATTCATAGATATATTCAAGCAAAAGAATCCTTATATAATTATAATTATATATATATATATATATATATATATATATATATGAATGTATTATTCATGTAGAGATGTCTGGGTAGATACATGCTATACATTCTAACCATGAATTTTTGGGTCAAAAATGTTGCTAATGACTCCATAGCATCGGGAATATCTTCTGGGTTGAAGAACATCTTGTTTCATTCCATTCCAGGTCAGGAGATACGTTTTTGGAATCTTTCTTTTTTGCAAAGGAGGAAAAAAAAAGGAAAAAGTGTAGGTGTCTTTTTTATGCTTGCCTTGAGTTTTGTAAGTGAACCTAAAACAATTTTATTGGCATAAAATTGGGATGGTAGTAGCATGTATGCCTATGTCAGTAGAATGTAGTCTTGCTTTATACATCACTTACCATACAGCTACAAAACTTAAAAAATTCTATGATATACATATGTATATATATATATATATATGTATGTATATATGTGTGTACACACATGCTTGCACTTGTGCACATGATATATGCATGCTTGTATATATATATATATATGTATTATATGTGTGTACACACATGCTTGCACTTGTGCACATGATATATGTGTGCTTGTGTGTAGATATTTTCACATTATTTCATTATTTTCAAGTGCAGCTATTAGCATATAACTGTATTCTTATATAAATGCAAAAGTCTTCTTATTCTAAATAAGTGTTTTATGTTATAATGGTCATTGAGAGATTACACCATGTTTTATTTTGTTTCAGTTTGAAAGTTGTGATCTCCTTTAGTTATACATATATATTTTTTGTATGGCTTTATCTTGAATATCAAGCATTGCCAAGCCATATGTTTATAAGACAAATAAAAAAATGATATTATTTTCTTAGAATTTATCAAATCCAAGAAGAATTTGGCAAATCAATTAATCAAGGGATTATCTAGGAGTGAAGTCCTAGATTCATCGAGGGAGATAGGGCTTAAGCCCATTATTTCGTCA
The DNA here is from genome assembly GCA_900491605.1 of Calamus simplicifolius. NCBI lineage: Eukaryota > Viridiplantae > Streptophyta > Magnoliopsida > Arecales > Arecaceae > Calamus > Calamus simplicifolius. The sequence goes on from UESW01004129.1 coordinate 886,281, forward strand.
CCAGCAATGGATATCCAACCTATGTGATTGAGATCCCATAAATGAAGTTCAATGTGGTAGAAACGAACTGATTGAGTAATCGTGTTAGAGCATAAATTTTAAAAAAATTTTCATCCCATCCCTATGATGAGTGCTTTTATAAAGTGACAAAATAAATTTGTGTAAGGTTGAGTCATACTCTTAGTGGATCTGAGGTAGGTTATCTGCAGGTATTGTCACAAATACCCTTGGAGGATTCACCTATATAAGAATAGTCATATTAGGCCGTGACTAAAGGTTTGGGCTAACCTTAAAGAATTCTCATAAAAAATTAAGGTACTAAGCACAAGGCCTTTAATTTAGCCCAATTGATACTGTGTGTGATTGGTAGAAGCCTGAGTCAAAGGACCTAGTTCAAGGTCTAATCCACTATACAATCAACACTAAGTGAGGTTCAAGTCCACAAGACACCTCACCTATTATGCAGTATAAGATACCCTAAAATTTTTATTATATTTATTTTTTTAAAAACTTTTGTGGGGATTGTTAGAAAAAGTTTTAAATAAATAAAATAAATGGGATGGAAGGATGGAACGCCCGTGAGTTGATGCTCACAGCGTTTCCCCTCGTTTTGTGTTGTGAACGTTGGTTTGCTCGCCAACGTTATAAACGTCGGCTTAAATAATTTAATTTTTAAACAATTTTTAACGTGATTTGGGGCTAAAGCTATTAGGCCTTTAAGGCCATTATAGGTCGAGCCATTGGAGCTTTTATGGGCTAAGCTTATAAATACAGACTTAAAATTATAATTTTATTTTATTTTTATTTTTTATTAATCTTTTTTTGGACATATGAAGGTAATCATTGGATTGCACCTTTACGCGATTGTGCTCATGGTAAAAGGATCGGGTCGAGTCGGGTCATTGTACCTTGGGGATAAATCGCCAATAACCTGCACGAAGGGATGAAAATCTGATCCTCAGGATAGTGTCTAACATGCCTCGATCCTGATTGATTATATTCTTTTATTTTTTACTTTATTTATATATTTAAATTTCTATAATATATTTTTAGTAATTTCTAAAAAGAGATTTTATCATTTAAGTATTTTTTCTAACATAATTCACACGTGTTTCATTTAATGAAGATATAATGATGCTACAATTACTGCAAAATATAGAGTGGAATATAGAAATGAGAGATCCTTTGGCAGAAGAAGTAGTTTTAACAAAAAAAAAAAAAAAATTCGAATAAAGTTATGATGGTTAAAATCATTCTAAACGATGAGGCCGAGACTTCAGCAATGGGTGCTTCGAGAGTGGGCCTCTCCATTTACTTCTCACCATCCCTGCTGTGGCTGAGGAGAAAATGGAAGGAAATTTTTTTTTTTTTCTTCCCACAATTTTTTTTGTCATAATTCGTGGGAGAAAGAAGAAAAAACTACGTACGGCTCTTCATTGAAAAAATAAATACTGATATTTATTTTCGACCCTTTTTCTTCGGAAAGAGAAGTCCATCGTGCGCGGCAAATGGGCTTCAGTGGAGAAAACAACCAGCCACGTGGGTTGGTAGCCTGTGCTTGTCTTCTTTTGAGCTCTGCCGGTCCCACGTGTCTCCCGTGATTCACACACATGCCTAACCGTCTTTTGCCCTCTGCCGGCCCCACGTGTCCCTAGCGATTCACACGCATGCATGCATGCATGCATGCATTGTCACCCCCACATCCCCATCCATCTCCATGACTTCTCGTCCATCCACGTCCCCTCCACAAGCGAGCCAGCTGGTGCCGAGCTGAAAGCTGTTTGCTGTTCGGACGAAGACAGCGGATCCGGTAGAGGACCAACCGTATCGGGGGTTACAGATGCTCCTCGGATCCGGGTCTATTCGAACCCGCTCACCTTCCGGTCAGCTTTAGTTTGAAATTTCGCGCTGGATGATGCTAGTCTCGGGTTGGCCAACCGGTCGGAACGTTTGGACGGACGGGGAGAAGGGGACCGACCCGTGGGCGGAAGTTGTGGGAGGTGGTAAGATCACATGCTGGTGGTGTGATCCAAGATGACGCCTGGTAGTGGGCGTATATCATTTATTAATTTTAAGTACGTAGATAAGCTAAGACGGCTAAACCATGAGAGGGTCCATGGGGGATCCAAGGTAGTTGATAAAATAGATCAAAAAGGCAATAGAAATATATATAGAGTTTGACCTTCTTGTCTAAATAAGCTAGTTTATAAGACCATTTTGTATTACTAGTTTATTTAGGATAAATCTACTGATTTATTAATTTAATTTAGTCAATTGTAGGAGAAAGGGATTGTTGTTTTCTTCTCATGATCTTCGATATAAATAAGGTGCAAGTTGGTTATCAACCTATGCCATTGTTGTCAAATCCTAAAACTTTTATCAACTTTATGACTATATAAAATATAAAAAAGATATCCTTAAATATTAGGTGAGGCCAGAGTTGGTTGCAAAGATAATTTTAACAATTTTACAATCACAAGGATAATCTAATTTTGATGTGAGACTTGAATAAAGCTTATTTGGGGTTTAATAACCTAATGAGCGGTATGCATGATAGATGAATAAACATTGTTAAAACTTTGCTTGAATTGAATTGAGAAATGAATTTTAGAAGGTCACTTTCAAGTTTTAGAATGTATTTATCATGATCTAGATTTTACGTTGATAATTAACCATTAATGGGTGGTTGGATTAGCTTTTTATCAAGACTCTACTAATCTTTATATTTTGATTTCTTGCTTCAATAAGATATTAACTAGTGAATATGGATTGATGGGGATAGAAAATTCATTGCATTTGAAGGTGATAAATTTTAAGATTAATGTAGTCAAATAAATTTTAAAAGATAAAAATAGTCAAATTCAATTACTTTCTCTCATAATTTCATTGTATGATTCATTAGCTTAATTCCTCTATAATTTGCACAATTTTGAATATCTTCTTTATTTTTGTATATGGATATTAATATACTTTTTCTTTAATCTTTTGGCATTCTTTTAGTTGCTATAATCTGTTAAATAAATTGGTTAACCACGTGACTCCAATTTCTCCTAAGCCTTTTCAAATCTCAATAGAAAAAAATATAAAAAATATCCTCAAATATTAGGTGAGGCAAGAGTTGGTTGCAAAGATAATTTTAACAATTTTATAATTGCAAGGATAATCCAATTTTGATGTGAGACTTAATCGAATAGCACTTATTTGGGGTTTAATAACATTATGAGCAAGATGCATGATAGATGAATAAATTTTGCTTGAATTGAATTGAGAAATAAATTTTTAGAAGATTACTTTCAAGTTTTAGAATTTATTCATCATGATCTAGATTTCACGTTGATAATTAATATTAATAGGTGGTTGGATTAGCTTTTTATCAAGATTCTACTAATCTTTATATTTTGATTTGTTGTTTCAATAAGATATTCACTAGTGAATATGGATTGACGGGGGGGGTGAAAAATTCATTGCATTTCAAGGCGTTAAATTTTAAGATTAATTTAGTCAAATAAATTTTAGAAGGTAAAAATAGTCAAATTCAAAATTAAAATCACATCCCTACAAGAAAAAAAGTAAAATTATGCAAAAAAAAAAAAAAAAA
>UESW01004129.1:893346-989116 GCA_900491605.1 Calamus simplicifolius
ATTAATTAATTTTTTTATTTTTTTATTTTTTAAATTAGAGTTTTTTTATAACTTTATTTTTTGTTTTTGTTTTAATTTTTTTTCTATAATGTATCTATACATAAATTCTATAAAAAAAAAAAGTTGTGTGACCTGGTTAATATCCATTCAGCTTTTTTTTTTGAAATTTATGTATAAATATATTTTCTGAGTGGGTATCGTAATTTTATAACTATGGTGTCATAAATTTATAACTGAGATGTAATTTTTTTTGCTTTCTGTATGTGTGTCTTTATTTTATAAATACGGTATCGAAAGTTTAAAACGGGAGCTGTGTTTTAATTTTATAACTACGTTGAATGTCATAATTTTTTTTCGTAAAATTATTTTAATATTTTTTAATAAATATTATATGTATATAAACTAATAAAAAGGAATGATGTGGACCTGCTGCATCCGATATGATGTATAAAGTCTTTTCGTATTTTTAGTTCTCTCTTCTTTCAAAATTTGATGGGCTTCTGCTTTGAGGAGCGAGCGAGAGACGTGGCAAAAAGCCTCACGGAGGGGCAAAATGGCACTGCTGGAGCGCACGTGGCCACGTCGACCATCACATGGAGCCATCTTGATCGCCATCTCCCACCGCGGCCCCAACTCGATGCCGCCCGGCCTCGCGCTAGCTCCCCTCTTGTTGGCAAAAGAGGCTGCCACCATGTGGCCACGGCCCCAGAAACCCCCCAACCCCAGCGAAAGCAAGAGGAGGGCGCAGCGCGTCAAAGGGCTTTAGAGCTTCAGTTTTATAGCCCACATGGGAGACACGGCCTGTCTGAAAGGATACGGAGAGCCGGAAAGGGAGGCCGAAAGGCAGGGAAGGGACTGCCTGCGATATTATGCTCTCCTCCTCCTCTTTCTTCTTTCTTGGCAGAGAGATGGTGATATGGAGATGATGGGTGAAAAAGATTTCGATGATTCTAACAGTGTGATATCAGCATGTGGCTTGTCGGCGGACACTGGTCTGGTTAATATTTCGTGTGGTTTTAATTTGTTCGGATTAATTTCAGGGGCAATGATCATGGTGGATCAAATTAGTTAGGTAATTATGTATATATAATTTTTGACAAGCGATTTGATTCTACAAAGTATTAACCTTGCTTCATTCTCTAATTATACTAAGCCTTTGTCTTAAGCAATGACTTGACTCGATCCAGTATGAGGCTTGATTTGGATGGACATACAATTGAGGATAGGGATCAGACGCTTTAAAAAAAAAAAATAATCAAGAAATCAAGAAAAAGATGCCCTAGTAGAAATATATATAGTATAGTGTTTGAATTTTTTTTTTCATTAGCTTTTTTGTCGTTTATAGGAATGAAGATGAAAATAAAGATTATTTTTGTTTATGTTGGTTAAGATGGGGTGGAAATAAAAATAAATATATTCTCCCTTGTCTCATTCTTATCCTGTTAGTTTTGTACTAAGTAATATAGTATTTTATATATTTTCATTATATATATATATATAATTATTTGATATATTAATATTTTTTCAATTCTAATTTCTTTTTTCATTATCTTTAACTTTTCAATCATATTGTTAATACAATATATAATTTTATTAAAACTTCATATATGTCCTAGGAGAGGCAAGGTGGACGAAATGAGAAGGATGAATATGAACGGATGAGGATGGCAAATTTACATCCCTTACAAAATGGGGTTTAAAGATAAGGATGAATAAAAAAAAATTATATTCATGAGAATGTGACAAAGATTGAGAATTTTTTTTTTAATAGAGAGGTACAAATTATGGTTCCAGCCCCAATCCATCCTTTGTAATTCCTATTATAGTCGAGGTTCGTGCATGTCTGAGCTCCGCTTTCCTGTTTTCTGGTGTGCTTTGCGATTCGTGCTCGGCTTCTTCCTGCGCTGATCTCCGGCGATCGTCTTCGCCCCCGACAGCGGCTTTTGCGGAGGATCTCCTCTGTGTTGCTCCCTCTCCATCTATGGCGTCCGATGGTGTTATGGGAGCCCGTGGTGATGGGCAGAAGCCCTACTCGTCAGGGTATTTCTGGGTCTCATCGTCTCCGGCGCCGACTGAAATCTCTCGCCTGGAATCAGTGTTCCCGGAGGTGGTCAGCATTCCAGTTGATGAGTTGAAGATTGAGATGTGGATTGGCAGTCGCACGCTCTCATTGTTAGATCTTTCATGAAATGGATTCCAGCGGAGGCTTATGTGAGGGAATTTCGCCGTGCCGGAATTCAGGGAGAAATCAATCCTGTTAGCCTGGCAAATCGATGCCATATATTCCGTTTCGAAGACCCGAAGGCTACTGATTTGGTGATTAATTGTCCATGGATCATTAATGGGCAAATTATAGCAATGGAAAGGTGGAAGCCGGAGTTCGTGCCGACTGCGGATGCCACCCCATTTGCCCTGATCTGGCTACGATTACCAAACCTTCCTATGGAATTTTGGAAGGAGGAGTTCCTAAGGAGGATTACTGAGACGGCTGGCCAATTTCATTATGTTGATCCGTCGACATTGGCCAAGAGCAGAGGAAGCTTTGCTAGAGTTTGCTTGCGGATGGATCTCCGGCGTTCTCTCCGGCCGGGCATCCGAGTTCAGGGCATCACTCACCCTTCTGGCAGCAATTTTTTACGAAGCTCTTGAAGGATTTTGCTCCAGTTGCGGATCTCTTCACCTGGAGGGCCCGTGCTCTGTTTCGGCTGGATCAAGCAGGGCTGATGAATCTGAGTCCCCTGTTTTCGGATCTTGGTTGACTGCCGTTCGTCAACGCTGGAATGTCTCAGGCTCGCCGGGGGAGTTGAGGAAGAAGCCTTCATCTATGTCTAATCCGGTTGTTCCCGGCTTTGACTCAGCGGCTCAGAAGGGTAAGGAAAAGCAGCGTTCTGTGGCTTCTGGTGTTGACGAATGGAGGACGCCGTCCAAGGTTGCTCGCCAGAAAGCCTCATCGTCGGCGAAGATGGTGGTTGGCTTGGACGCATCCTCCGTTGTTGCTGATGGTGAGAAGCAGCAGACTGGGATGAAGTCTCCTCCAGGGATCGCCTCTGTGCCGGTTCCATTAGCCCGTGCCGGTACTGTAGCAACTGAGACATTTAAGCCAAAGGAAGGTATTAAGTTCAGAAATGCTGGAGATGGATCCAAATCCTATATTCCTATTTCCAATCCTTTCTCTTCTTCCACATTGGATAAGGGTTGTGGCAGTGAGCAAGGTAGCGGGGATGCTTTTCCGGGCCCTTTGAAAAGGGCTCGACCTGTTGAGAACCTTGCTCCGAGAATTAACCCTAAAAATGTAAAAGAAAGGGCAAAGGTAAAGTCGCTTTGCCAAAGAACGTGAGGCTGCTCGTTACTTTCCTGTCATCCCGTCATTACTGCAGTGCTCTTCTGGAGTTGATCAGGAGGTGAGTCAGCCTGGCACTGAGATGAATGTAGGTTTGACTGTGGTGGTCTCAGATGAAGAAATTATGACTCGGCATTCGGTCAATCTTGCCACTGCTGCGGATGGACCAAAGACTGACTCTCTTTTGATGACTGATGGGGGTACCCCTTCCAGTCAGTGCCTTCCTGATATGGTTATGATGGAGGACCAGGGAGGGGTCCCAGCTTCCTCCAATAATTAATGAAGATTCTTATATGGAATACTCGAGGAGCTCGAAAGCCAGCATTTCGATCCTCTTTTAATAGATTGATGCAATTATATAAGTTTGACATATGTGTGCTGCTGGAAACCAGATTGTCGGGTGATACTCTGACCCGGCTTCGGAGACAGATTTCCGATCTTGGTCTTCGTATGCGGTGAGGCTGAAGGGATGTCGGGGGGCATTCTGGCCATATGGCGTGATTCTGCAGTTTCGGTTGAGGCTTTTCATCAATGCAACCAGCAGATTGGTCTTCTTATCTCTATGGGATCCTCTGACCCCTGGCTGCTTTCAACAGTTTATGCAAGTACGGATTATAGAGAAAGATGCATCCTGTGGGCTGAGCTTCTTTCTCTCCTTGATCAAGGGTTCCCTGCCATTATTGCGGGAGATTTAACTGTATTACTGAGGCTAAGGAAAAACGAGGGGGTAGACGGGTCTCGGCCTCAGCTGATATTAATGAATTCAATTCCTTTATTCGGTCTTCTAATCTGATGGATCTGGGGTATTCTGGAACCCAGTTTACTTGGTGTAATAACCGTCAGGGCTCAGCTCGTGTTTGGGAGAGACTAGATAGAGCTTTGGCTACGTCCCAATGGCTTCATATGCATCCTGCGGTCACAGTATCCCACCTGCCCAGGATTGCTTCGGATCACTGCCCTATTTTGATCTCTACTGAGACTGATGTGCACCAGCCAAGACAGTTTAGATTTGAGCATTTTTGGACAGTCCATTCGGGGGCTCGGTCCATTATTACTCAAATCTGGCATCTTCCTATCAGGGGCAATGCTATTTACCGTCTTTCACGTCGTCTTATGCTGACCAGACGACGCCTCTCCAAATGGAATAAGCTTGAAGTGGGGAACCTGGATAGACAGATTGAGTTGGTGGAAGCTGATATTACTGCTCAGGGTAAGGAGGATCTGGATGGATTCTTCTGGAATCGGACCTTTTCTCTCTGCGAGATCTGCTTGCTCGTCACCATTCGCTGCTTCGCCAGCAGGAGATGTTCTGGAAACAGAGATCTAGAGCGCAGTGGATCTGTGAGGGGGATCGTAATACCAGATTCTTTCATCAGGCTACATTAAAGCGCCGGGCAGTGAACAGAATTCGAAGACTTGTTGACACTGAGGGGATTGATCAGGAGGATTTCCATTCTATTCGGGATATGCTTCTCCAGTTCTTTCAATCCAGATGGGCTGATTCCTCTACTGATGGGGACCCAGTGGTCAGGGTTCCTGATTCCAGAAGGGTTTCCACACAGGATAATGAAAAGCTTTGCAGACCTGTCACTGCTGAAGAGATTCGGGAGGCCCTTTGGGAGCTTGGTCCGGACAAGGCTCCTGGGCCTGATGGTTTTCCTCCCCTATTCTATCGCCACTATTGGGACATCATTGGACCAGAGGTTATTCAGGCCATTCAAACTGTCTTCCAACTGAAGCAAATTCCCTTGGAATGGAACCGGACTCTTGTTACGTTGGTCCCCAAGCTGACCAACGCCTCTCTTCCGCAGCACTTCAGACCTATTAGCCTTTGCACTACTCTGTATAAAGTTTGTGCTCGCCTCCTGGTTGACCGTCTTTGGATTGTGATCCCCCGCCTTATTTCTATAGAGCAGGGGCTTTTATTAAAGGGCGTTCTATATCGGACAACGTCCTCATTGCTCAGGAGTTCATGCATGATCTTCAAAGAGCCCCTGTGAAAAGAAGTCTCATGGCGGTGAAGCTGGACATGGAGAGAGCTTATGACAGAATGAGCTGGACCTTCCTGAAGCGCACTCTCCAGGAGTTCGGTTTTGATGATCTTTTTATTGAATGGATTATGGCATGTATTCTGAGGCCTTCCTTTTCTCTGCTCATCAATGGGAGCCCTACTGAATTTTTCCACTCTTCTGTGGGTTTGAGACAGGGATGTCCATTATCCCCCTTGTTATTTATTCTTGGTGCTGACGATCTTTCTCGTGCCTTTAATCTTGCTCAGCAGGAGAACCGGATTATTCCATTTATGGCTGGGAGAGAGGGTCCCTGGATTTCGCATCTTCTTTTTGCTGATGACTGTATTCTTCTGGGGCAGGCTTCTATTGTTAACGCTGCTTCTTTTCATTCTATTCTGCAGCGTTATTGTCAGGCATCGGGACAGAGGGTAAATTTTCTAAAGTCTTCTATCTGTTTCAGCCCCAAGACCCCCAGATCTACTAGGGATGCCATTATGGAGTTATCAGGTATCACAACTCGGTCGGATCACTTCAAGTATTTAGGGATCCCCATTACTGGTAGACGGGCTCGATGTTCCGACTTTGCTGAAATCGAGCGACGGGTCCGCCAGCGTATTGAGGGATGGCAGATGACTAGTCTATCTATGATGGCTAGAATCACTATCATTCGTTCTGTCCTCTCTTCCCTTCCTGTGTATCTTATTTCGAATGGTGTAGTGCCGATCACTTGTCTGAGAAGGATTGAGAGATGTTTCAGAGATTTTCTTTGGGCTTCTTCGCAGGAGGGACATGGTATTCATCTTATTGCTTGGGACAGGATCTGCATGCCTATTAATGAAGGTGGACTGGGGATTCAATCCTTGATTGTTAGAAGAGAAGCTCTTCTTGCCAAACATGCCTCACGTTCCTTTGGAGCCTCATAGTTTATGGAGTTCTGTGATGCATGCTAGATACGGTGACTGGATTTCTGGTTCGATTATTATACCGTCCCGTGGATCCTCTTCCTACTGGAAGGAGATGTGTAGACACAGTCAACTCATTATGCACAATATCTCTTGGATGATTGGTGATGGCTGGTCTATTGATGCTGTCAATGATTCCTGGATCTCCGAGCTCCCCATTATGCGGTGGCCCTCCTTTATCAACATGGATATTCCCCCTAACCTTAGGGTTAAGGATCTTATCTCCTTAAACCCCCGCTCATGGCACATACCCTCGGTGATTGGGCTTTTTGGGGAGGAGCTTTCTCATCGGATTCTCTCGATGCCTCTTCTACCTGACTCCTCTGGTGACTTCAGGATTTGGCAGCGCTCTTGTCTTCCCAAGGCTCCTATTCGGGACCTTATGGATATATACAGACCGCAGGCTCAGCATACGGAGGATGCAGCTTGAATTTGGAAGCTTCCTGTTATCCCCAGGGTCCAGTTATTCATCTGGAAGATTCTTTGGGATTGCCTTCCTACTTGCTTCCTTCTCTCTCGTCGGGGTTTGCCTATTCAGCCGATCTGTCCTCTATGTAGGCAGGTGGATGAAACTTTGGACCATGCTATATTTTGTTGCTCCAGAGTGAGAAGAATCTGGACTCTTATGGGCTATCCTAGGGATATGGAGGATATGGCTTTCTCGCGTTCTTTGTTCCTTCAGGACATCCGTAGTGGTCCTATGAGCAAGCGTGGTCTTTGGTCTGTGACTGCTTATTATATATGGATGTCGAGGAATCAAATCATATTCTCCGACGATAGGTTTTCCTTTCACAGGATTGTGAGGCAGATTAGATCATTGACTTCGGACTGTGCCCGTGCCTCTCATGGTGTTAATTTTGATTCCTCTGGCCTCTGGGGATCCCCTGCTGTCTCGACAGCGAACCGTCGTACGGTTTTCGTCTCTTGGGAACCCCCCCTCCAGGGTATGTCAAAATTAACTTTGATGGGAGCGTCCGCGACAGAGCTGCTGGATCTGCTTTCATCATTCGGGGCCCGATGGGAGATCTTTTGGCTGCGGGAGGCTTTGGATCCCTGGACTCTACTGTTCCTCTGTCGGAGCTTGGTGCTGCTTGGGCAGGGCTCTCTTTTGCTGTGAGGATCCTCCATGCTCCCAAGATCATGATTGAGGGGGATTCTATGACTGTCATTTCTTGGCTATCAAAGGAGAGTTGTATAGATGGTTCCTCAAATCCGATTTTGAGGAACTATTGGGCTATGATGCGGGAGCTTGATTCAGCCCAGATTCGCCACACTTATCGTGAGGCTAACTCGGCGGCGGACTGGGTGGCGTCGTTTGCTGCTCAACATGCGGGTCCTTGGAACTGGAAGCCAGGCGACCCATGTCCTATTCTCCTTCAGCAGATTTTATTTTCTGATGCTTCTGGGCTGACTCATTCTAGATTTATATGATCGCCCGTTTGTAACCAAAAAAAAAAAAATTCCTATTATAGTCTTGATGAATTATAATTATTAGAAAGAAAAAAAAGGTATCACATCATTAAACTAGAGCTTAACACTAAGTAATGACAATTTCATGGCATTAATCACACCACGTCTACAATTAGCACTCAATCTCTCTCTCTCTCTCAAATTATTTTAACACTTTTGTTGACACCAAGTCGTCTTCCTCTAACGTCAGAAAACGGAGGTCCTTCTCCTCGAAGAGCTTATGTAAGAAAGTCTCTAGAGATCGGTTGCACCGATAGGGACCCTCCGGCGCTCAAGTAAGTAACTTGGGAACAGTTAAGAAAAGAACTATCAGAAAAGATAGCTAGAGAGCTTGAGTTTTCGATCCCCTCCCTCGTTGTGAGTGTGGGCTTTTATACCTGTTTGAGGATCCCTTTTTTCGCTTCCAGAATGTGGCTGATTTCGAGGTGCCCTTGTCCGGTAGCGGACAAGTGGCCGGCCTGACAGTGACAGATCATAACCGATATTGAGCATATCAGAGGTGTCTTGCTCCGCCAGCCGCCTGCTAGGCGCAGCACCACCGATGGTAGGTGAGCCCAGTCGTATCAGGCATGCACCATTACGGGTTATGGCCACACGCTGCTGCAAACAAGTAGTGGGCTACATGGCCGCCAGAGGTGGTTGGTGGGCTACATGGGTGTATCAGGTGACACAAGGTGGTAGGACATGAGGTACGAGGTCGAGGCCGAGGGGAGGCCGGGTCCGAAGCCGAGGCCGAGGGGATGCGAGGACTGACTCCGAGGGAACATTGGAGGCCAAGGGGGGTCCGGCAGCTGAGGGGACAACGGAGGCCGAGGGGACCTTGGTGGCCAAGAGGGGCCTCGATGGCCGAGGGGTCCTCGAGGGCCGAAGCCGAGGGGAACCCGGAGGCTGAGGCGGGGGCTCCGTCAGTTACTTTCTCCGTTAACCCTAACGAGGTCTGATCAGCCACATCAGATGCCCCCTCATCCCTTAGATGAAGCGGGCCCACCCCTGCAAGGTGAAAGGGGTGTAAACTCAAGTGGCTAATCCCGCCGTGCCGCCAACTGCTGAAGGGCATGCGTCCCTTGGTGTAGCGATGCCTTAGTGTGGGTGACTTGGGCTCTACAACGGCACTGTCCCTGCTGGCCATCAGATCTGCGAAGATCTACCTCGAAACGGGGGCATCCTCTCGAAACCTACGAAAAGCCACCGCTATCATTGCCATCATGGTGCTGACGCCAGCGTTGCCCTGCTATTGGTCGAAGGCGGAGCGTCTCACGTGCTGGGCGCCTGCTGAGGCGACTCCGCCTATAGCGGGAGTCCGTGTGGCCTGGATAGGTGAGGCAGGATGATTTGAAATGGATAAGTCAGGATAAAGGCTTCGAGTCTTGTCCCAGTTCCTCCGAGAGCTCGCTCTTGCTGCTCCTCTTTCGATCCAGGTCAGTTCTTTGATCATTTCCAACCCCCTAGCTCCCCCATCGAACTTCTCTGATGGCTTCTTCTACCTCCTGGCCTTCATCTGCATCTCCCCGAATCAGATTTCTTCCTCGAGGCTTCGTGCCTCTTCGTCTCCTACCCCCTCATGGTCCTCCTCCACCAATGACCCGGAGGACCACATTCCTCTTATCCAGCAGAGGGTCACCGATAGTGTTTCGGCGAGGAGTTGCTCAGCGGCCACCGACACCTCCTCGAGGGTGAGGGCAGAATCCCCGATGGGGACCACCTCCACGATAATGGGCCAGGATCTGGCTAACATCATGGCCCATTACCAAATCCCTAGGAAAGTAGGGCTCTTCTTTCCGACCCCCGACGATAGGGTTGTGTCCTCCCGACCCGGTAAGATAGCCATTTATGAAATCTCCCTCAAGATAGGTCTTCGGCCACCCTTCCACCCCTTCTTCCTCAACCTCCTTGACCCCTGCCCAGTTGTTTCCGAACTCCCTTCGGACCATCTGCGGCTTCATCGTCCTCTGCCACTTCCATAGCCTCGAACCTCGAATCTTCCTCTTCCACTGCTTCTACACCCTCCGGCAACAGTCGGATTGGTGGTTGTTCCAGCCTCGGCCCAGCCGAGCCTTAAAGCTTTACCTTCCCTCCTCCGTCAAGGGATGGAAATCCCAATTCTTCTTTGTCGACCTCGACAAGGTGAAACCGAGGTGGGGGAACCTGGACCTCAGGCCCAACAAGGACTCATCAGTATCCCCGGGGGACAGGGAAGCACTGGGGCAGCTGCTGACGGCCGAGGTCCCCAGGTGCAATCAACTCCTGTCGGAGGACAATCTCCGACTGACATGCGTTTCCATCCGGAGCGGTGAGTAGCAGCCGATCCGATACTTAGCCCGTTCTCCTTTTTCTTTTCTTCTCTTTTTTTATTTACTAACTCCGACTGATGACATGCAGTGATGAAGGTCCCAACCGAGATGCTAAGGAGGGCGGCCGTGAAGAAACGCCAGGCAGAGATCGCAGAGGGAAGGAAGAAAAAGCCCCGCCCTCAGGCCCCTCCCCTATCGCCCATAGCTAGGGTGCGGACGAGGGGGCCGGCCCCTCGTCACCCCAGCCAGCCATCCCCTAGAGTGCCCCACAGGCAGTCCCAGTGGTGGACCTGACTACCAACACCCTGCCAGAACCAAGGGCCGCAAACATCACACCCAGCACCAAGCCGACCACCGCCGAAGCCGAACCAATGGAACCCATGACCGAGCCACCCCCGGAGGGTGGTGCCGCGGGCAGGAGCACAGTAGCATCATAGCCCTTAGCTTCGTCTGACCCCGAACGGAGGAGGGCTAGGGCGAGTCACCTGCGAGTCTCCCTCACCTACAACAGTCACACTACCGAGCGACTGATGGTGAGGGTGTGCCTGCCAGAGCTCCAAGCGAAGTTCTGCCAGCAGGATGCCCTAGCGATCTACCAAGACGCCTTCGCGGCACACCTTTGGGTGAGAACTCTCTCTGGTTTCCATTTAATTTTATCTTTGTTTATTGTACTGATTGCCTTTCTGGTGTAGGCGGTCAACTCCCTAGCAGCCCTAAGGGACATCACTCTCCAGGCCATCGTGCCCACCAGGCGGTTATGGAAGCCGTGACCTGGGTTGAGGAGGCCGAGCGCGTCCTGGAAGCGGCCCGAAGGGAGGCCAAGGCGACCGAGAGGGCGCTGGGGGCTGCAAGGAGAGAGGTGGAGGAGGCCAGGAAGCAGGAGGCTGCCCATCTGGAGCTAGCTCGCGCCACCGAGGCCGAGCTAGCAGTCTACCGTCTCCAGCTGGAGATGGCTAGGGATGAGGCCAAGGAGTCTGAAGGCTGGGCGGAGGGCACTGAGGAGATTGTGCGGAGGGCCGATGGCTCCGCCCGAGCGGACGAGGCCATGCGGAGGGCCTAGGCGTCCGAGGAGAGGGCCATAGCGACAGAGATAGTGGCTGCTGAGTCCGTGGAGCGATTCAAGATCTCCACCGCCTTTGTCGAGGAGGTCGTGGAGGGGTCCACCGAGGTGTATCTTCAAGGCTTCCGAGATGGAAAGGAGAAGGCCGCACGGGTCTCAGGGAATGCCGAACTCCTGGATCTCGAGCCGGATGCCTACGATGAAGCGGAAGACATCCCGGTTGACAAGTCAGCGCCGGCGGACGCCTAAGAGCCCCCCTCAGTGGATTTTGCTTTCTTTTTGTATCAAAGTCTGACCTAGTCAGCATTTTGTAAGCACTTTTTTGGTAATGAGAATATTTTTTTTTGAATGTGCAATGAACTTGTAACCTCCCTCAGCTCACCGACGTAGGACCCCTAGGGGCTGTGTCGACACTGGGGTTAGTATCCATCTGTTCAATGCAAGCAAATCCGTGACTTAGCTATGTAGGGCCAGACCCTAGTGGGAGTGCCGAGGTCAAACTTGAGCTTCCACCAGTAAACCTGAGGTCGGTGCTCAAGTGCGGGCCTGTAATGCCGGCCTGCCGTAGTGGCTTCAGTCATTGCCTGATATCAAGTCAGCCCCATGCTCCAGGTGATAATCGAAGCAGGGTCTTGGTGCTGGGTTGACCTCGGGCCTGTGCGCCGATGGTGCATCGGCCTTTGGTGCCGATGGTATATCGATCTTGGAGTGTCGAGCTGGCCTCGGGCTTTTGAGTGCCAATGGTACATCGGTCTTTGGTGCGATGATACATCAGTCTTGGAGTGCCGAGCTGGCCTCGGGCTTTTGAGTGCCGATGGTACATCGATCTTGGAGTGCTGAGCTGGCCTCGAGCTTTTGAGTGCCGATGGTACATTGGTCTTGATGCCGATGGTATATCGGTCTTGGAGTGCTGAGCTGGCCTCGAGCTTTTGAGTACCGATGGTGCATCAGTCTTCGGCCGATGGTACATCGGTCTTGGAGTGCCGAGCTGGCCTCGAGCTTTTGAGTGCTGATGGTACATTGGTCTTTGGTATCGATGGTACATCATCTTGGAGTACTGAGCTGGCCTCGGGCTTTAGAATGCCGATGGTACATCGATCTTCGATGCTGATGGTACATTGGTCTTGGAGTACCGAGCTGGCCTCAGGCTTTTGAGTGTCAATGGTACATCGGTCTTGGAGTCCCGAGCTGGCCTCAAGCTTTTGAGTGCTAATGGTACATCGATCTTGGAGTGTCGAGCTGGCCTCGGACTTTTGAGTACCGATGGTACATCGGTCTTGGAGTGTCGAACTGGCCTCGGACTTTTAAGTGCCGATGGTACATCAGTATTTGGTGCTGATGGTACATCGGTCTTAGAGTGCGGAGCTGACCTCGGGCTTTTGAGTGCCGATGGTACATTGGTCTTGGAGTGCCGAACTGGCCTCAGGCTTTTGAGTGCTGATGGCACATTGGTTTTGGAGTGCCGAGCTAGCCTCAGTCTTTTGAGTGTCAATGGTACATCGGTCTTCGGTGCTGATGGTACATCGATCTTGGAGTGCCGAGCTGGCCTTGGGCTTTTGAGTGCTGATGGTACATTAGTCTTCGGTGCCGATGGTACATCGGTCTTGGAGTGTCGAGTTGGTCTCGGGCTTTTGAGTGCCGATGGTACATCGATCTTCGGTACCGATGGTACATCAGTCTTGGAGTGCCGAGCTGGTCTCGGGCTTTTGAGTGCCAATGGTACATCGGTCTTGGCTTTTGAGTGCCGATGGTACATTGGTCTTTAGTGCCAATGGTACATCGATCTTGGAGTGCCGAACTGGCATCGGGCTTTTGAGTGCCAATGGTACATCGGTCTTCGATGCCGATGGTACATCGGTCTTGGAGTGCCGAGCTAGCCTCGGGCTTTTGAGTGTCGATGGTATATCAGTCTTCGGTGCCAATGGTACATCGATCTTGGAGTGCTGAGCTGGCCTCGAGCTTTTGAGTGCCGATGGTACATCGGTCTTGGAGTGCCGAGCTGGCCTTGGGCTTTTGAGTGCCGATGGTACATCGGTCTTAGGTGCCGATGGTACATCGATCTTGGAGTGCCGAGCTGGCCTCGGGCTTTTGCTGAAAAGACAAGCTACTCGAACACATTTTTAATTAATATAGAATGTGAGACAGGAGTCTAAAAGAATGCAAATGCACAACCCAATATAAAGAAGGGGTACATTACTGGTAGTACCGACGGAGGTTGTCAGAATTCCAGGTTCGGGGGAGCAGCTTCCCATCTAGTCCCTCGAGGCGGTATGCTCCATGGTAGAAGGCTTTGGTGACTCGATAGGGCCCTTCCTAATTCGGCGACAACTTGCCTCCTTCCGTCAGCTTCGAGATTTTGGCCCGTCTAAGGACTAGATCTCCTGGCAGGAACGTTCTTGGATGGACATGGGCATTGTAGTACCTGGCGGTTCGCTGTTGATAGGTGGCCATCCAGAGTTGCACTCGGTTACATACCTCTTCCACAAGGTCGAGGTTGGCCCGCAACTAGTTCGGGTTGTCCCCCTCGTCGTAAGACCCCATCCGAGGGCTCGGGACGCCGACCTCCACAGGATGACAGCCTCATATCCAAAGATGAAGCTGAAGGGAGTCTCTCTGGTGGGAGCTCACAGCGTTGTGTGGTAGGCCCACAGCACGTTGGAGAGCTCCTCCACCCATCTCCCTTTGAAGTCGTCCAGCCGCGCTCTAAGTCCTTGAAGGATGATATGGTTGGTTACCTCGGCTGCGCCATTGGTCTGAGGGTGATCGACAGAAGTGAACCGTTGATGAATGCCCAGCTCGGTGCAGAATCCTCTGAAGGGTGCATTGTCGAACTGCCGGCCATTGTCGGTGATAAGGGTATGCGGCAGTCCAAATCTGCATATTATAGACTTCCAGAAGAAGGATCTCACCTTGCCCTCGGTGATCTTAGCCAGTGCCTATGCCTCGATCCATTTGGTGAAGTGGTCGACGGCTACCAGCAGGAACTTACGCTGGCCAGAGGCTGGGGGAAACGGTCCCAGGATGTCCATCCCTCACTGAGCAAAAGGCCAGGGGGCTCAGCTGAGAGGTCGGCTATTGCTGGATGTTGGCATACCACTGGTAGCTATCACACCTTCTAACAAGCTCGGCGGCATCCTCCCTCATCGTTAGCCAGTAGTATCTTTGGTGCGGGGCTTTGTATGCCAGAGCTCTACCCCCAAATGACTCCCACATATGCCTTCATGGATCTCCCGCAGGATGTAATCAGCTTAAGGACCGGGTATGAGAATGACCTTTGGTAGAGCTGCCCGTCCATCATCAAGAACTTTGGAGCTCATCGCTTGAGTAGCCTGGCCTCAGCGAGGTCTTTGGAGAGGGTGCCATCGGTAAGATACCGGACATAAGCATCCATCCAAGTAGGCTCCTGTGCGACCGGCAAAGCTTCTTCTGTGGCTTCAATGCTCGGGACCTCTAAATGCTCCACATACATTATTCCCAAGGCTCTGTCGGCCAAGGTAGCTAGACGGGATAGTGCATCAGCTCTGGCATTCTCTCCTCTGGTAATGTAACTGACATGGAAGTAGGCAAAATGGGAGGCCTGGGATTGGACCTTACTTAAATAACCGGACATGGTTGGGTCTCGGGCCTCGTACTCCCCAGCAACTTGCCCAAAGACAAGCTGAGAGTCAGTGAAGGCCCGCAGATGCCTCGCTCCGAGCTCCTTGGCCAACTTCATCTCCGTTAGCAGGGCTTCGTACTCTGCTTGGTTGTTGGTGGCAGGGAAAAGGAATCGAAGAGCGTACTCCACTGCCTCTCCCTCGAGCTTGCAAGAATGAGTCCGGCTCCACTTCCCTGGGAGTTTGATGCACCATCTACATGAAGGATCCAGTCCTCTCCTCTTGCTTCCAACTCCGTGGGGGACTCCGAGTGCGGCTCTTCCGGGTGCTCCTCGATCTAGGTGCACTCAATCAGGAAATCGGCTAAGATCTGGGACTTCATTGCAGACCTCGATCGGATAGACAAGTCAAACTCCCCCAGCTTGATGGCCCACTTCGCAAGTCGGTCGGAGGTGTCAGGATGGCATAAGATTGCCCGGAGGGGCTGGTCCGTGAGCACCACAATTGGATGAGCTTGGAAGTAGGGTCTGAAGCGTTGAGCAGAGACAATCAAGACGAAGATAATCTTCTCGGTTCTGGAATACCTGGTCTCCACATCGTGAAGCACCTTGCTGGTATAGTAGACTGGCTTCTGCATCCCATCAGCATCCCTACGGATAAGCACGGAGCTGACGGCCTCGGGGGAAGCCGCAAGATACAGGAAGAGCTTCTCCCCACTCCTTGGCTTGGACAGCAATGGCGGAGTGGATAAAAACTCCTTTAACTCCTCGAAGGCTTTCAGGCACTCCTTCGTCCACTCGAAGCCATTGACCTTGCGCAATGCCTTGAAGAAAGGCTGACACCTCTCTACCGACTTGGACAGGAAGCGACTCAAGGCTGCTACTCTCCCAGTCAGGTACTGCACCTCTTTCTTATTAGCCGGTGGCCTCATATCCAGAATAGCTCGGATCTTGTCAGGGTTTTTCTCGATCCCCCGCTGCGTCACCATGAAGCCCAAGAACTTGCCCACTGTAACCCCGAAGGTGCACTTGCGGGGGTTTAGCCTCATCTGGTACCGGCAGAGATTGCCGAAGGTCTCCACAAGGTTGGCAACATGGTCAGTAGTACTGATACTCTTAGTCAGCATGTCATCCACGTACACCTCCATGTTGCGCCCGATCTGGTCCTCAAAGACCTTATTCATTAGCCTCTGATAGGTAGCCTCTACATTCTTTAATCCAAATGGCATCACCTTGTAGCAGTATATCCCCTTCTCGGTCACAAACGAGATAGCTTCTTCGTCCCCCGAATCCATCTTGATATGGTTGTACCCTAAGAAGGCATCTATAAAGCTGAGGGTCTCATGGCCGGATGTGGCATCCACCAGCTGGTCAATCCGGGCAACGGGAAGCTGTCCTTGGGGCATGCCTTATTGAGATCAGTGAAGTCCATGCATATCCTCTAGCTCCCTCTAGCCTTGTGGACCATCACAACGTTGGCTAGCCAGTCGAGGTAGTGGACCTCTCGGATGTGGCTAGCAGCCACTAGCTTGTGAACCTTCTCATTAATGGCCTTCTGGCGGTCGAGGGCGAAGCTCCTCTTCTTCTACCGGACGGGCCGGCATTCTGGTTTGATGTTGAGCCGGTGGATGATTACCTCCTTGGGGATACCTAGCATGTCGGATGCTGACCATGCAAAGATATCGGAGTTGGCCCGCAAGAAAGCAAGAAGCTGGTCGCACGCCTCCTCCGGAAGTAGGGCTCCAACCTGGACCACCCTCGTCGGGTCCTCCCCCAGTGGGAAGGTAAGCAGGTGCTCGGTCGACTCCCCTCTCCTCTTCAAGTCGCGGGGGTCGAGCGATTCTGGTGCGAGCGGGCTGGGGGCCATATGGTAGCAAAGTGGTAGCGGGTTCTTCTCCCCCCGCATCTCCTCGACTCCTTCATTGGTAGAAAACCTCACAAACAGCCTTTTGGTGGAGATGACGACATCCAGAAGGTTCAGACCGGGTCTCCCGAGGATGGCATTGTAGGCAAGGGAACCCGGACAACTAGGAAGCTCATGAAAATCGTGCTCTGACACGGTGGCATCCCGGCCGTAACGGGAAGGGTGATCTCTCCATCAACTCTCACAGAATCTCCAGTAAAACCCATCAAGGGTGTGGTGATGAGCCGAAGGGAGCCAGGGGATAAGCTCATCCAAACAAATGCATCATAACTCAAAACATCCACAGAGCTTCCACTATCAACCAGAATTCTTTTTACAGGATGCTTAGCGATCGTCATAGATACGACGATGCTATCATCATTCTTATTAACCACTCCCTCTAGATCCCTTTTAGAAAGGGAATTACAGAATCTAGCTCCTCCTCCCATGGCCTCTTGGATGTGCTGCCTGCCCCCCAGGAGATCATTGCTACTGTCTTCTCGATTGGGGCATTGTCGATGTTGGCCATTGGAGGCAGGGGCACCAAAGGACTAGGTGCACTCGGGTTTCCCCTCTAAAAGAGCTTCCCCAGGTGGCCACGCTAGATGAGGTCCTCTATCGCCTTCTTCAACTAGCAACAGTTGTCAGTGTCGTGGCCGTGGTCCCGGTGGAAGCAACAGTACAGATTTTGTTGCAGGGGGTCTTCGGGTTCAACAGAGGAGGGAGCTGAAGATACAGCTCGCCCTCGATCTCCGGCAAGATATGAGATATCGGGGCGAGCAGGGGAGTGAACGGACCATCCCTGGGAGCAAGAGTCCGGGGACGGTTGTCTGGTCAGCGGGGAGGCTCAGGCCTCTTGGAACGAGCCTCAGCAGGCTCGGGATGAATATGCTTCCTGGCTAAGCTTCCATCTGCCTCGCACTGGAAGGAGTCAGCCTCATCGGCACAGATGTATTTCTGTGCCTGGCTCAGGAGTTTGGCGTAGGAGCTGGGCAGCCTCTTGTCGAGGGAGTAAGCAAAACGGGAGGGGCGGAGCCTTCGCTTCAAGGCCAAAGTGGCCACAGAGTCCTCGAGGTCAACAACCTCGAGGGCAGCTTCTTTGAATCGGGCGACAAAGTCCTGCAGGGACTCGCCGCTCTTCTGCTGGATGGAAAACAGGCCATCCGCCACTCGGGGAATCTTCTGGCAAGCGTCAAAATGGGCCAAGAAGGCCCTATCCAGCTGACTGAAGGAGTTGATACTCTGCGGCGGCAGACGTGAGTACCAAGCTCGGGCTGCCTTCCTTAAGGTGGCGGGGAAGGCGATGTAAAGCAAGGAGTCGATTGCCTCTTGGACCTGGATGAGAACCTTATAGCTTTCCAGATGGTCTAGGGGATCGGTGGTTCCGTTGTACGGGTCCAACTGAGGGAGGCAGAACCGGGTTGAGATTGGCTCCTCCATGATACGGTGGGATAGCGGTGGTCGGCTGTTGTAATCCGCCTCCGGTGGATTGGTGATCCTGCGGTTGAGCTCCTCCAGCTGCTGGTTGTACTCATCTAGCCGGCGCTCGGCCCGACGAGCTATCCGGCCATCAAAGGACCCCTCCTTTGAAGATTCTGAGGACAGAGAGGAGTGACGGCGGTGCAGACGGGTGCGCTTCGCCTCCTTCCCATGCCGCCACTTGGGAGAAGCACTGGCATGGCGAGAAGGAGACTGTGGCCTCTTAGAGGCTTCCCGGCGATGATGCCTGGGCGAAGCACGGCGGTGACAAACCTCCCGGATGGGAGACCTCCATCGGAAGTAGTGCTGGTTGGGTTGAACCACCCCCGGGACCGATGAGGGTGGCTCCAGCTGCCGTTGCGCGGTGGCCGGCTGCTGTTGCAGGACCTGGACTGCCACCACTAGTGGCTGAACTTGCATGGTGAGGGCGGCGATTTGATCATCTTGGTGCTGCTGCTGCGGCGGTGGTGGCAATGACGGTGCGGGAGCACCGGCCTGAGGAGCGAGGGGGCCGGCCTCCGGCAGGTCAATCCTCGGGTGATGCCCCCGGCGTGGCTGGTGGAAACCTCCTGCACTTGCGTTATCACCATCTTCTTGAGTACTCATGGGAGAAGAATCTGCAGTTGACTGGTTCGAAGCTTTCTCTTTATCTCACCCCCCTACCTGGCGCGCCAATCTGTTGACGCCAAGTTGCCTTCCTCCAACGTCAGGAAATAGAGGTCCTTCTCCTCGAAGAGCTCCTGCAAGAAAGTCCCCGGAGACCGATTGCATCGGTGGGGACCCTCCGACGCTCAAGTAAGCAACTCGGAAACAGTTAAGAAAAGAACTATCAGAAAAGATAGCTAAAGAGCTTGAGTTTTTGATCCCCTCACTCGTTGTGAATGTGGGCTTTTATACCTATTCGAGGGTTCCTTTTCCCGCTTTTAGAAGGTGACTGATTTCGAGGTGCCCTTGTCCGGTAGCGGATAGGTGGCCGGGCTGACAGTGACAGGTCGCAACCGACATTGAGTATGTCAAAGGTGTCTTGCTCTGCTAACCCCCTCCAGGTGCGGCGCTACTGGTGGCAGGTGAGCCCAATCGTGTCAGGCGTGCGCCGTTATGGGTTGTGGCCACGCACTGTTGCAGACAAGTAGTGGGCCATATGGCCGCCACAGGTGGTTGGTGAGCCACGTGGGTGTGTCAGGTGACACAAGGTGGTAGGATGCCGGGTCCGAGGCCGAGGCCGAGGGGACGCAAGGATCGACTCTGAGGGGACATCGGAGGCCGAGGAGGCTCCGACGATCGAGGGGACATCGGAGGCCAGGGGACCTCGGTGGCCGAGGGGTCCTCGGGGGTCGAAGCCGAGGGGAACCCAAAGGATGAGGCGGAGGCTCCATCAGTTACTTTCTTCGTTAATCCTAACGAGGTCTGATCAGCCACATCAACTTTAATTAACAAGTTTGGAAGGTAACTATTTTTTTTTTTTTTTTTTTTCTAATGAAGCATGACATTAATATATGAGTGTGATAACTCTTGATTTCTTCCTTTGGTACAGGAACAAAATATCTCTACGTTAATCGGTGCATGGCATGTGGGTCACCACCCACTGCAAGGCAAAGCACAGAAGAAACAGAAAATTAGGGAGGACAAGATATCCACCGCTACCCGATAGCTTCCCACACTGCATAACAACAGGCCTTCCAGAGGGGAACAACATTTCGTCTTCATGGGGGAATAGGGTACGTTGTCCCTGTCCAAAGGGTAATGTCTCCTGGCCTGATATCCACAGCTCATGCACTTGTGGTCTGGGGAGTTTAGAGGACTAATTTGCCAATAAAAATTAAAAATTGTACGTATCCTATGACCAAAAGATTCGTCATCTTATGGCGATAGTCCTTGCGGATTTAGGGAAGCCAAATCGTGTCGCTTTTAACGCATGGAGAAAGGAAACGAGTGTTCTAGGATTAGGCCACGATACCTCTTTGGCGTCGTTTCTATATAAATTAGTGAAATATTATGCATGTTGAAAGATTTCCAATCTCGAGATCCCTTTCTTCTGCCACACGTACCATGCATGAGTCTTATCAAATGAATAAGATGTCTGGCCATCTAAACGGGCCTTAAATTTATTCGCAAGCTTTGGTTTTGTTGTTTTCTAAGTAATTTATTAGATATCATGCAGATAAACAAGAGTAGTTTAGATACTTTCGCTGGAGAATGAACCCACTTTGCTTCGCAAGCATGCATTTGCTGAAAGAGGTCAAGTGTGGCAAGTAGCCGTAAACAATGCCTTGAATAAAGCCAAAAGCCGAGCTTACTTATTATTATTATTATTATTATTATTATTATTATTATTATTGACAAAACATCCTGAACCAAAATCATTAACTCTAAATTGTATCGAAAACGAAATTAGGATGAACAGCATATATATATATATATATATGGGCATCTCAACAACTAAATTAATAAGCTACTCGTGAACCACACATAGCACTAAGGTAAAGTGCATGTAATCCAATTAACATATAGTAGATACCATCTAAAAAAATATTCAATGGCCTGCGGTAAAGGGAAAAGCTAGCAGTCCCTTAGTTATCAGTTATCTTCATGATTTGGTGTTAAACTTAATTTAAGTGTTGTGTCATACTTGGACACCATTCCTTTCATTAAAAAATACAGCAGGCTTTTTTCGACCAAACTTGATTTCATGGCAGCCCTCACAACAAGATTTCGTTAAATTGAACTTCAACAAGATTTCTACATATCAAATCAGTCTTAGAATCTGTCATTTCTGTGTACCAAATCAGCCTTGGGATCTACCATTTCTGCTCCCTTGACTAGCTATTAATTCTACTAACATCCCCTCTCAAATTGATGCGGGGCGATTAAGAAGCATCAATTTGTCAATTAAGAACTGATGTCGAGGACGAGAGAAATCCTTGGTGAAGACATTAGTAGTTTGGTGTTCAGTAAAAATGTGTAGAAGAGTAATCTCCTAACGAGCAAAAGCTTCACGAATGGAATGACAATCCACTTCAATATGTTTGGTGCGCTCATGAAAAACAGAATTGGCAGCAATCTGAATAGCACTATATAATTTCAGAACAAGCAGACGACATAGCCCGATATTCAGACTCAGTGGATGACTTCGATACACGAGCCAGCTTCTTACTCTTCCAAAAAATGAGGGCGTTGCCAAGAAACATACACCAACCCGTAACATAACGACGAGTATCCGCATAACCAGTCTAGTCAGCATCACTAAAACCCTTCAACTGTAAAGAATTCTCAGAGGAAAAAAAATAAGCCATGACCAGATATCCCTTTGAGATATCGAAGAAGACGACGGACAGCGGCCAAATGTGTCTGGCATGGAGCCTGCATAAACTGACTAACCTGCTGAACGTAGGCATGGGCACTGGGCCGTGCCGTGGCAGGCACGGCCCAGGCCCATCGTGTCAGAAAAATTACCGTGTCGTGCCTGGCACGGCCCATTAAAAAAAAATCAAATTCGACACGGCCCGTGACCCATCAAGAAATGGGCCACGGGCCGTGCCTGGCACGGCCCATCACGGGCCGTGCCTGGCACGGCCCAGCAGGGCCATTGCTGGGCCGTGCCAAAACGGCCCTTCTGGGCCGTGCCATGGCACGGCCCAGCAGGGCCATTGCTGGGCCGTGCCATGGCACGGCCCAGCAAGGCCGTTGCTGGGCCGTGCCATGGCACGGCACGGCCCAGCAAGGCCGTTGCTGGGCCGTGCCATGGCACGGCCCAGAAGGGCCGTTTTGGCACGGCCCAGCAATGGCCCTGCTGGGCCGTTTTGGCACGGCCCTGCTGGGCCATTTTGGTACGGCCCAGCAATGGCCCTGCTGGGCCGTGCCAGAACGGCCTTGCTGGGCCATTTTATAGGCCGTGCCAAGGGTCGTGCCATGGCACGGCTGGTGCCAGGAGCACACTGTGCACCTAGGCACTAGCCAGCTGATCGAAGCCATGATCCTGATCGGCGATGATGGATCCGACGATTGCGATTGATCCAAGCCATGATCCCGATCGACGATGATCGATTAGATCGTTGCGATCAATCCGATCGGAGACGATCCAACAGTTGCGATTGATCCAAGCCATGATCTCGATCGGGGATGATCAATCCGATGGTTGCAATCCATCCAATCGGAGACGATCCGACGGTTGTGATCGATCCAAGCCATGATCCCGATCGGCGATGATCAATCCAATAGTTGCGATCCATCCGATCGGAGACGATCTGATGGTTACGATCGATACAAGCCATGATCTCGATCGACAATGATCGATCGGACTGTTGCGATCAATCCGATCGGAGATGATCCGATGTCTGCGATCGATCCAAGCCATGATCATGATCGGCGATGATCAATCCGATGGTTACGATCCATCTGATCGGAGATGATCCGACGTCTGTGATCGATCCAAGCCATGATCCCGATCGGCGATGATCAATCCGACGATTGCGATCCATCCGATCGAAGATAATTCGACGTCTGGATCGATCCAAGCCATGATTCCGATCGGCGATGATCAATCCGACGGTTGCGATCAATCCGATCGAAGACGATCCGACGGTTGCGATCGATCCAAGCCATGATCTCGATCGGTGATGATCAATCCAACAGTTGCGATCCATCCGATCGGAGACGATCCGATGGTTGCGACCGATCCAAGCCATGATCCCGATCGACAATGATCGATCGAACTATTGCGATCCATCTGATCGGAGATGATCCGATGTCTGCGATCGACCAAGCCATGATCCCAATCAAGGATGATCGATCCGACGGTTGCGATCGATCCGATTGGAGACGATCCGACGGTTGCGATCGATCCATGCCATGATCCTGATCGGCGATGATCGATCCGACGGTTGCGATCCATTCGATCGGTGACGATCCGACGGTTGCGATTGATCCAAGCCATGATCCCGATCGGCGATGATCGATCTGATCAGAGACGATCAGACGGTTGCGATCGATCCATGCCATGATCCTGATCTGCTATTATCGATCGAACGGTTGCGATCTATCCAATCGGAGACGATCTGACGATTGCGATCGATCCAAGCTATGATCTCGATCAGCGATGATCGATCGGACCATTGTGATCAATCCGATCGAAGACGATCCGACATCTTCGATCGATCCAAGCCATGATCCCGATCAGCGATGATCAATCCGACGGTTGTGATCGATCCAAGCCATGATCCCGATCGGCGATGATCGATCCGACGGTTGCGATCAATCCAAGCCATGATCCCGATTGGTGATGATCGATCGAACCGTTGCGATCGATCCGATCGGAGACGATCCGACGGTTGCGATCGATTCAAGCCATGATCCTGATCAGGGATGATCAATCCAACGGTTGCGATCTATCCCATCGAAGACGATCCGACAGTTGCGATCGATCCAAGCCATGATCCCGATTGGCGATGATCGATCCGACGGTTGTGATCCATCCGATCGGCGATGATCCGATGGTTGCGATCTTTCTATTTTTTTTTCTTACTTATTGTATTATGTTCTAGAGGTTAGGCCTAGCCCCCCTCCCTTCTGTACCATTTTAATTTTAAATTAATAAACTGGTAGGGGTCTGTGCCAAACCTCCCATCATTATGGTGGCTTTATATTAATAAAATTTTTTATTCCTAATAATTTTTTAATTTATCAAAAAAAATATATTTTTTATAAATTTTTTTATTTGAGCTGTTCATGGGCCAGGCCCCAGGTGGGCCGTGCCTGGCACGGCCCAGGCCCACCTGGGCCGTGCCTGGCATGGCCACCTGGGCCGTGCCTGGCACGGCCCACCTGGGCCGGCACGACTCAAGCCCACCTGGGCCGTGCCAGGCACGGCCCAGGTGGGCCGTGCCGGCACGGCACGACGGGCCAGCCCAGGCCCGTCATGGGCCGTGCCGTGCTGGGCCAACAGAAAAAATTTTTTGAGCCCGGCACGGCCCGGTAAACTGGGCCGTGCCGGCACGGCCCGGTACTGTAGCAGTGCCGGGCTGTGCCTGGCACGGCCCATCAGGGCCTGGGCCGTGCCATGCCATGGGCGGCACGGCCCAGTGCCCACCTCTAGCTGAACGATAAATGAAATATCAGGTCGAGTAATGGTCAAATAATTCAAACTGCCCACCAGCTGCCGATACATTGAAGGATCATATAAGAGATCACCATCCGCCTGACGCAACTTCAAATTGACCTCCATAGGTGTAAGAACTGAATTTCCGTCTTGAAGGCCTGCTAAAAAAAGAAGTTCTTGGGTGTACTTATGCTGATGTAAGAGCATGCCATTTGGGCAATGGTGAACCTCTAGTCCAAGAAAATATCGCAGTGGACCAAGATCTTTCATATGAAATGAAGATTTGAGACGCTGTTGGAGCTGCTCAATTAACTGGAGATCAGATCCAGTAATCACAATATCATCGACATACACAAGAAGTATAACAATCCCAAGGCTAGCTAGTCTTGCGAAAGAAAAGAGAGGAGTCATACTGACTCTAAGAAAAAGTGAAATCCAGTAGAGTAGTACGAAATTTTTCAAACCATGCCGGCGGTGCCTGCTTCAAACCATACAAAGACCGCTTTAAGCGACAAACCTCAACAGAAGAGGAAGGAAACAAGCCAGGAGGAGGAGACATAAATATTTCTTCCTTCAGATCACCATGTAGAAATGCATTCTTCACATCCATTTGGTGAAGCGACCATCTTTTCGAAACAACAATGGCCATGATAGTGCGGACAATAGTCATTTTGGCAACGGAGCGAATGTTTCCTCATAATCAAGCCCATACTCCTGTCTATTCCCGAGTGCCACTAGATGAGCTTTATGTCTTTCAATAAAGCCATCAGCACGTAGCTTGATGGTGTAGACCCATTTACACCCAATAAGTTTAACTCCAGCAGGATAAGGGACGATGTCCCAAGTGTGATTGTCCTGAAGAGCCTAAATTTTGTCCTGCATAGCTTGGCACCAACACTCTTGAGTAGAAGCCTGAGAATAAGACTTAGGTACAAAAGTAGTATCAAGAGTAGCCTAAAGAGCCGAAGAAGAAAAACCATACCAATATGGGGGCCGGGAAATCCTAGTAGACCGTCGGCGCTCATGCAAGACAGGATCAGGTGGCGGTTCAGAGGAAGGAAAAGGCAGTGGGTGACGTCGTTGATACACGATATCGGGCTTAGAAGGAGTACGAGACACATCATCAAATGCAGGAAGTGAAATAGAGGGAGAAACAAGATTAATACGAGATGGAAAGAAATATTGATTTTCAAAAAAAATCACATTGCGAGAAATACGAAGCTTGTTAGCATTTGCATCATAACACACAAATCCTTTATGAGAGTTACTATAACCAAGAAAAGCACACTGAACAGATTGGGCAGAAAGCTTGTGACGTTCAATGGGAGGTAAATGAACAAAACAAACATAACCAAATACATGCAAAGAATTATAATCAGGAGAAACACCAAACAAACGAGAATATGGAGAATCAAGATGCAAGGTAGGAGAAGGTAGACGATTAATCAAATATACAGTTGTAGATAATGTTTCTACCCAAATTCTAGAAGGTACAAAAGATTCAAGCATCAATGTACGAACAACATCTAAAAGATGTCTATTCTTACGCTCGGCGATGCCATTTTGTTGAGGGGTGTAAGGACACGAACGTTGAGAAAGAATACCCTTCTGTTGGAGAAAAGATTGAAAATCATGAGACATGTATTCTCCCCCAGAATCTGAGCAAAAGATCTTAATACAGATAGAAAATTGAGTTTCTACATAGGCAACAAAAGTTTTGAAGGTTGAAAACACATTAGCTTTAGAACGAAGAAAATAGACCCACGTGAAATGACTGTAATCATCAATAAATGTTACAAAATATCGTATTGAGCATGAGAAAGAATAAGACTCGTACCCCAAACATCAGAATGAATAATATCAAAGCATGTAGAAGCACGACTACCTTGCAAAGAAAAGGTAAAGATTTGCTTTTGCCTAGTTTACAAGGAGCACAATCAAAAGACAAGGAAGAAAACTCATTTGTATTACTCAAATAACCATATCTCATAAGATGCGTCAAAATTACAGAGTTGGGATGATCAATTTCTTATGCCAAAGATGGCTATTATTATTAGTAATAGCAGAACAACCAACAAAAATTAAACGAGAAATAAAAAACGACTGAAGAGAAAAAAGACGTCCCACTTTAGGCCCTTCGCTATCTTCTGTCCCGACGCTTGATCTTGCACACGACAACCAAAATGATCAAAATGAATAGAACAATTATCTTCTACTAATTGTCCAACAGAAATGAGATTAACAGATAAATTAGGAGACACAAAAATATTAGTAAAGGAAGACCCCATATTTTCAATCGTAGTAATGGGAAGAGTATTGCCATCTGCAATCTGAATATGTTGCTGACCATCATACTTACGAACATTTTGTAAAGCTGCCAAACTTCCAGTCATGTGATTGAAAGCCGCAGAGTCAATTAACCAAGGAGAAGGAAGGAGATGTTTCTTGCCTTGGAGACCAAGAGCAGAAAGGGCAGAAATAATCATATGTTGAACCTGCTCGGGCGTAATATTGGAAGAAGAACTTGTAACTGTGGGCAGAGTGGAAGACATAGAAACAAAAGCGGACTGAACAATAGTATGAAAAGCAGGAGCAGATTTATTCTAAGGGCGTACACGATAATCCTTAAGGATATGACCCTCCTTCTTGCAATAATTGCAGAATTTCTTGCTGTAATATTTGGCAATATGCCAATTTCCTTGCAACTATAACATTGTGGTGGAGATCTAGATCGTCCTTTGCCTTGAGCAGTGTATGTCATATTAATCATCTCAGAACTATCAGTGTTTTGATCAAGGCCAAGCTGTGAGGCGAGACGTTGTTCTTCACGCAAGAGTTCACCCAAGCAATCCTTCAAAGAGGGGACATGTGTACGATTGATTAACCTAACTCGTGCACTTTCAAACTCGGGTCTGAGCTTCATCAAGAATTGATCCCCTTGGCTCTCAGAATGAACCGCTTGTAGGGCTGCCAAAGCTTCTTTGGGAACCTGATAATGCACCAATCCAGAATAATCACTCCATAAATTAATAAAACAGGAATAAAATTGCTCAATAGAAATATTCCCCTGGCGATAGTTTCCAATGTCTAACTCCAATTGAAACTTTCGGGCAAGATTATTTTGATAATAAATTTGCCGAAGATAATCCCATATTGCCTTAGCAATAGTGAACCCACGAAGATTGTTGATCATATGAGGTTCAACAGAGCCGAGCAGCCAGGAAGCAATTTTGGCATCCTTGCTTTTCATAAACTAAGCTCCTTGGAATCAGTTGGAGCCTTAGAAGACCCATCCAAATGACCCCATAACTCCTTCCTTTCACAAACATCCTGAATTGGAATTTCCAACTGGTGTAGTCTTGCCATTAAGGCGAATAATAGAATTTTCTCCAGTCATAATAATAAAAAATTGATAGAGCAGAGAAATCACAATAGTTACTCTTCAGAATCTATCGACAGCTACCAAGCAACAGAAACCAAGAGCTGACAGTCACCAAGCAACCCTCAAGAAATCAAGAATTTAGAAGCTAAGAGAAAACCATGAAAATAATTGGTGGCTTTGATACCATGTTAAATTTAGGTTTTGTTCTCCATACCCTTCTTGTGAGGGTTGCTCACTTTATATAAAAGCTGTCGGACTAATTACAAGGCTAAAAATCAGCCATTATACAAGATACACATGATTATGTAAGGTAAGAATAAACGTCTATCAATTCTATGCATATATAATATACTCTACACTTATGGCAATGATGGGCTAATTTTCTGCCTAAATAACTCTCCCCTTGATGCGCCCTTGGTTGGCCAATTTGAATGTCAAAATTCAAATTCAAAACTCCCGCTTAACTGGTCTCTTTGACTTACCGAATCAGTCTTGAAATATGTATTTTTGCATATCAAATCAGCCCTGGAATCTGTCATTTTTACGCATCAAATCAGTCTTGAAATCTACCATTTCTGCTTCCTTGACTAGCTCTTAATTCTACCAACACTGATTTTGTAGTTAATTTGAAATCATTATGAGGATGTCTTACTTAATTGTTATGGCTATTTCATTGCAAACATATTCTATACCTAATGCTGAAGCCAGTGGAGTGTGGCACGGTGTGAAACTTATCCTTCAGTGGATGCAAAAGGATGAGATTGTGCTTAAAGGTGACTCTTCTACCATAATTAATTATTTGGATTAACAGCAGGTCTAATTGTTTACATCTTTACCCCAAGGAGATTTATAATGTCATCACAACCATTCCCAATTCCAAATTGCCAGCATGGATATATGGAGAGGCAAATCAAGTGAAGTGGGTAGCCAAAAAAAATAGCAGATGGCCATGTGGTGATCCACAGAATTTCCTCTTCAGCTGGTGCATATTATCGACCCTCCTTTCCATGAGCATTAACTCTCTCTCTCTCTCTCTCTCTCTCTCTCTCATTATCATAAAAAGATACACCCAACGGCGTACAGCTTTTGCCCTTCTGGTCGATATAATTGACGTCCATTGTAAACCCTGATGAGCTTTTGATAGGCTTGTCTTGCAACCATAGCATGGAATATGGATTAGAAGGGGTTACCTCTAGGTTACGTCCTCATCACATCCCTTGAAATGAAAAAAAAAAAAAAAAAAAAAATCTGGAGAATTCTCCCTTCAAAGAGCTTATGGACCATCTGAAAAATGTTAAGAGAAACTTGCAGGAGTGGTCTGCTATTTTGTTTGTTTGCCTCAGGGTGGACAAGACTCATTGGGAAATTTGGGCCACAAATTTAAACTGCATCAGTTAAATGAAAGTAGAATTCAATCCTAGCTAGCTCTCAGATACAATAATACTTCAGGAATTTCCACCCGGCTAGCTGGCACTATCATTTACTTATTTTTGTCCACGATATATGCATGTCAAAACCTCTTGGAATCCGTTTCTTGAAGCAAACCAACAAAAATGTTCATGGGATGGGACCAGCCATTTTGGCATTTTCCCCCACTTCTAGCTCTCTACATCCATCATCAATCACAGATCCCCAACCCACCTACCATATGGTGTATAATGCCATGGTTTAGAGTTTAAAACTTGCGAACATTGGGCCACCGTGGTATCATTAGAATCAAGAGCTTAGGCACAATGTCTAGCAGAAGGATTGATGTTTCCTTTAAACATGTACATATATGATCCTAAGCTTCATCAGAACTGAATTAACTTCTTCTATCTCTTATTTCATTTATCAACGAAATGTGAGATAACTTGCCACCATTTCGTTTTAAAAAACTAAAAGCAGAACGCAGTAGTACCATCATTTATCTTAAAATTGTCCAGGCTTGCAAGCATAAGGTTTTATGCATACCATTATTAATGACGAGCCAGCAGGCGTAGTTTGTCATGACTAAAGAATTACAGCCTTCTTGCTTGAGCAAAACATGTGATTTAATTGGCCTCTTGCTTGATTACCAGCTAGCTGCTGTATTCTTCTTCAACAATTTTATAGCAAGCAAGAAGGCAAGAAGCTTGCCTTCACGAGACCCATCGAAGCATAATAATGGAAATAATCTTTCGTCTTGCGTGAGTATATATTAAAAGGGAACAAATCTTATCCCAACGTCCAGATTAAGGCTTCTTCCACCTTGTAACCACATGAATTGACAACAAGCTTGCAAACCCAAAAGCATCGATCCCTTTCATTAATTAAAACACCTCGGGGTATCCAACAGAGAAACAGAAGCCTAATAAGTGTCTCTCTCGTCACACCTCTCCTCCTTGAGCCACCTAGCTCGAGGGGACCCCGTGACAAGTATCAATGAGCTGGACCGAAGGTGGAAGCAAGGCCCCTCCAGCCTCCAGGCCTCATAGAATACATGGTTTTGAAAGGGAGAGGGAATAATCCAGGGTGTTTTGATGAGAGAAAGGATGGGAACAGTAGCAAATAAGGCAGGGATAGGAATGGGATCAGTAGCCCGGGTGTTCAAGGAATCATGTGAGTCCATGTGCATTGAGTTAGGAGCCCATCTCTCTCTCTCTCTCTCTCTCTCTCTGGGGTCTATGACTCTATCCACTTCCTACCTACATCCAAAAACATATAAAAAGGCCTCCTCTCCAAGGCCATGGGAAGCACTAGGCTCTTGTACTTGGCCACCAATTTAAGTCCTTCAAAAGGAGGACAAGAAGGGGTCTTGCTTGCCTAAAGCACTACTCCAGAAGCCATGGGTGCCTCCTCCCCAGAGTCCCGCCTCTTGGTCCGCGGCTCCACTGACATCTCCCGTCATCCAAACCGGCCGCCACGCCGTCCCAGAAGAGCGATGAGCCATGTGGAGAAGGGGGTTCGAGCCCTGCGAAGGCTCGTGCCAAATGGCGAGTCCATGGAACTCCGCGGGCTCTTCAGGGAGGCCACGGACTACATTGCATGCTTGCAGGCCCAGATAAAGACGATGCAGATCATGGTCGAGGTGTTATCAGAAAGCTCCGGCAAGCTACCATCAGCTGACAAAATCCAGCAGCGGCCACAAGAATAGATCCCAGTAGCTAATTTGATCGTGATATATATAGTCATGAGCAGCTATGTATTTAGATTTGTTTTGATGTTATCCATGTCTTGTTATTCGCTGTTGCAATGCCTGCAGGTTGGTGGTTAATTTTGTATCCTATCCCCATTTAATTAAGCCCAAGTTTGGCTGGGATTAATTCCTGTGAAATGTGGTGGTGGTTTGGGGCCTCGACATTTTGTTACTCTGAAAACCTGTCCCTCCCTTCGTTTTTAATCCGTTCCGAATTGAAGGCAAAAACTTTGATTTATATAGTTGAGATTTTGAGTTTTGAAACTTTACCATTGATCAGGAGTCCTCAAAATTTCCAGTCTTTTGTTTTTAATGACTGTTGCTGATATTACTAACAAAATTGAGCGCTAATTTGGAGCCTTAAACATGACATTCTAGCACGTTGAGTATAATTTGGATGAGGAGTGGTAAAAAGATGGCAGACTAATGGCACAAGCTGGTTGCATGGTTAGTTGCCAATTGGACGATGTCCAGCTTCAATGACTGCTAGGTTTTCACAAGATGGGTGCCATGGAGCTGCAGATGGTTGCCAAGTATATAATCGAATACTTCATATGAATAAGATAAGTAGTGATATCCATCTCGAACAACAATTTAGGATGTGTCATGAAGAATTATTCTACTTCAATTTTGCGTTCCTTAACGTGTGGATTGACACGCATTTACCATCGACAATTGCCAACTTATGCTACGTTTGGGGCATTTATCGGAAAACAGCTATCCATCTCGGCAATTGTCAACTATTGTTGGCCCTTTTGTGTTATGAAAAAGTTTTTGTACATGCTTCGATGCAGCAAAGCTTATATCGGTCTTATGCGCAAGCTCACACCGAGGGGCTTGCCCATGGATCCTGTATCACTGATGCGCAAGCTCACGTGCGAGTAAATCATCATGGCCATGATGTACAAAGACCCTATGCTATTCTTTTGGGTCAAGTCTATGATCCTGTGTTCAGCCTATGGCGTGCACTGGCACGGTATACAAAGACTTTTCCTTATGCTATTCTCTTAGGTCAAGTCTATGGACCCTGTGTCCAGCCTATGGGCTTGGCACTCGCTAGTAGTTTCACGCCTTCTCTAAAAAAATTACAGCCATGGTGATCCATTGAAATAAGAATAGCTCGAGTAGCTGGTTGATTTTCTTCCAAAAGGTGATAATATGTAACGAATCCTGAAATGCCAAACATTGCCGGTGAAGTGTTATGAGATGGGCTGAGCTAAAAGCTTTGTTGCTGATATGTGACTCTAAACCCCTCCCTACCACTCGAAATTTAGGTAAAGATTTTGATTTGGATGTAATGAGGATTCTTTCTGAGATTAGGAGTCCATGGAAGGTACATTAACTATTGTTACCCAGAAGAGCTAGAATTGCTCCAATACAACATTTTTTTCGCGCTTTGGCCCTTGAGGATGCTGCTGTTAGGTTGTTCGCTATGTTCTCTTACTTTTGGATATGTGAAAGTTAGGCCCTATTTTGCTAAAAAGAATCAATATTAATTATGTAACACCTCAAGTTTATCTGTCAAACTAATTAACTTCGTAGATTGATCAAATTATATGGCTCAAAAAATTAAGTAGAAATTAATGGCTAGTAAGTGAACTTGAATCATAGGTACTGTACATGGGTAATTTGATGTTATTTGTAACGGTTTAAGCTTATCTTTTTGCCCAATTAATTTCATTAACGTGCCAAAATCTTGTATGACCCAAAAATTTGAGTCGAGATTAAGGATAGCAAGTAAATTTGAATCATAAGTACATAAAATATTTCTTTTCATAGAACTAAATTTGGATATCACATGTTATCTAGTTATTCTAATAACTAGGATTAGTAATGGTTCTAAATAGGATCTTAGTTTCTAGATCTTAGGTCGTATGTAATATAAGTTTTTAAAATAATTTGCCATAACTTAAGTTTGCAAATCAAGATCACTTTGACTTGAAGAGTTTTTTTATAGTAAAAAAAAAATGTAGAATGCAACAAAAATATAGTAAAAGGAAGACCTTAAAAAAAATTTGCAAGATCTCAATAAAGCAATATTGATAAAAATATATCATTATTTGTATATTTATAAATTTTTATAAAAAATATGCATTAAAGAGAAATAAAAAATAATTTAGAACATAGCTGATCAATAAACTAATAATAAATAAATAGAATCATGAATTTACATCATATAATATTTTAGATTAAAAATATAACTTTTTAATTATTTAATTTTTTCCTTCGTCTTCCTTTCTTAGTTCATCATGCATTTTGTGTTTATTAATTTTTCTTAGTTCATAAAGTCATAACTTTATGTTGTGCATCAACTTCTACCGGCATAATATATTCATGTTTCACATTCTAGTTTTTTTCCTTGTACTTTAATATTTTATCTTCTATAATAATTTTTCATATTTATTAAATACATTTCATTTATTCTATCTTTGCTCTTATTATCATATCATATTATATAATTAAAATGGAGGAACAACTTATGTTGAGATCTCCATTTGTCATTTGCACTGGATAAATAGTATATTTTGGATCAGATACATCCAAAAAAAATAAATACGCAGTGAATATTGGATCAAACAAATAATATATTTTGAGTCTTTATCAATCAAAAGCGCGCGCGCGCACACACACAATGAATGTTGAATAAAGTGTGCCTGTACGTGTACTTTGATACTTTACCTCACAACTCCTGCATCATATTAAATTTTAATTAATACAAGCTTATCAAAATAAATTATCCGGTAAAATTCTATATTTGCGTGTGATCTTTAATAATAAAAGGTAATCGGCCACCTTCATTAAAGTTAATTTTAATAAACTCTAAAGATGAAGGCTCTATAAAAACGAGTGCCAGCGCGTCTTTGAGGATTGTGCGGTGCTTTGAGGATCGTGCGCGTCTTCTCTCTGGTTCTCTCTGTTAGAAGGGCTTTAAGATTCATGCTTAAGTCTTCTTCTCCTCCGATCTCCGACGATCGCTCATGTCTCCATCTGAGCTTTTTCGGTTTTTTCTTCCCTGCTCCCCCAACCATCCATGGCGTTTGATGGAGTAGCCAATGGATGGGCTTCCGGAAGGAAGGGGATGGCGTCCAGCTTCCACTGGGTTTCTCCGGCTCCATCGCCGGCTGTGGTGGCGAGGTTGGAGGCCTCCTTTCCAGAAGTAGTGGGTTTCCCTGTGGCGGAATTGGAGTCTGAGATAGTTGG
The DNA here is from genome assembly GCA_900491605.1 of Calamus simplicifolius. Classification (NCBI taxonomy): domain Eukaryota; kingdom Viridiplantae; phylum Streptophyta; class Magnoliopsida; order Arecales; family Arecaceae; genus Calamus; species Calamus simplicifolius. The sequence goes on from UESW01004129.1 coordinate 927,293, forward strand.
ATGGCAGTCAAGGCCATTCTCGTTCGGTCTTTCCAGCGGTGGGTTCCGTCGAAGCTTTCCTCCGAGAGTTCAGGCGCACCGGTGTTCAGGGGGACATCGTCCCTATTAGTTTGGCATTCAGATGCCATATTTTTCGGTTCGCAGATCCGAATGCCTGCACCTTGGTGTTAAATCGGCCTTGGACTGTTAATGGCCAAGTTATCGGGACGGAACCATGGAGGCCGGAATTCATCCCGGCGGAGGAAGCCATTCCTTCGGCTCTGGTGTGGGTGCGATTGCCAAACTTGCCAATGGAGTTTTGGAAGGAGGAGTTCCTCAGGGCGATTTTGGAGACAGCGGGGAGTTTCATCTGTGCGGATGCTCCCACTTTGGCGAAGAACAGAGGGGGTTTCGCTCGGGCCTGTGTACGGATTGATCTCCGTCGTTCTCTCCGGTCGGGACGCGAATTCAAGGAATTCACCATACTTTCTGGCAGCAGTTTGCGTATGAGAGCCTGGAGGGGATCTGTTCTCTCTGTGGCTCTATTCACTTGAGCGGCCCTTGTTCCTTGTCGTCTGGGACTGCGGATGAGGTAGCTGCGTCCAGATCGATCTATGGCCCCTGGATTGCTGCAATTCGTCAACGGAAGATTGACTCTGATCCCCTTCAGGAGGAGAAGAGGAAGCCTCACTTGACGGCGCAGGGGGCTTCCAGCAGTTCTGCTCCTGCACAGCAGAGTCAAGGGGGGCGTCGATCGGGTGCTGAAGCTGCAGAGGGTTGGTCTTCTCCAGTGAAGGTTGCTCGCCGGAGGGTCTATTCATCTTCTAAGGTTGTTTTGATTCCAGACTCTGCTCCAGTGAGTGCTGTGAGTGAGCTGAAGCAGGGAAGTTCAGACTACAAGGGCGTGCCGGGAGTGGTCCCTTGTGCCGGGATCAATGCCTCTAAGCTGGGTTTGAAGGAGGCTGAGTTGCAGGGATCCCCAGGGAATGGCCTGATCAATCCCCTGCCTCCTAAGTTCTCTGAAAGTTCAGGATCAGCGACTGTGTCGGGAGTTGCCCTCTGTGCCGGTTTTAAAGAAAATAATAGGGCTTTGCTGGAGACAGTCTCATGTGCCGGCTTAAAGGAAATTCAGAAGGGCTTTTTGGATACAGTTAAGAGTGGTCCCCAGTGACTGAGAAGTCTAATTCTCTGGTGAACAAGAACCCTTTTGTCTCCCTCGGGTCGAGTTTGGCCACTGGTACTCTTCAGGGCAGTCGGGATGCTTTTCCTGGTCCCCTTAAAAGGGCCAGACCAGTTGATTGCCCGACGCCAAGGTCAATCTCTAAATCCGAGAAACGTAAGGGGAAAGGAAAGGTGGTTATACCTACAAGCACTGGGGTGATAATCGGTTCTCCTGATAGGATGACCCTGCCCCCCTGCTATCAGAAAGGATCCATGGATGTTCATGAGGTTGCCTTCACATCTCTGAAAGCTGCTATATCTGACTCCCCTTCTGTCTCTCGGGTAGATGGATCCCCTACTAAGGAGTTGTCTGAAGAAGTTCTCATGGAGTCAGTTCTGCAACCAGGTTCCAATGATCCGGACCTCGGTCAGATGTCGGATCAGGATCTCCAGTTGCTGTGTCCTGACTCGGGAGACCTTTCAGATTTGGTTATGATGGGAGCTCAGGATGGGATCTGAGGCATCCTTGCTTCTCATCTATGAAGATTATTATATGGAATGTCCGAGGAGCATTGAAACCATCATTTCGATCCTCCTTTGATAGGCTCTTGCAGATTCATCATTTTGATATTTGTATTTTGTTGGAAACTCGGTTGTTGGGCCTTAGCCTTCAACGTTTCCGGCGGCGAGTCTCCCGTGACTGGTCTTCCTATGCTGTGGAAGCTACTGGGCTATCTGGAGGCATTATGGCTCTCTGGCGGAACCCTGCCATCCGTGTTGATGCTTTTCATCATAGTCATCAGCAAGTAGGCTTGGTCATCTCTGAGGGGTCTTCTCTGCCTTGGCTGCTTCTGGGAGTCTATGCCAGCACTGATTTTCGTCAGCGGCGTGATCTCTGGTCGGAGATTCTCACTTTATTAGCCCAGGGTTTTCCGACTCTTATTGCTGGTGATTTCAATTGTATATTGGATGCATCTGAGAAGCGGGGGGGACGCCGATTTGCAGAATCTCCGAATTCCATGGAGTTTCGTTCATTTATCTCCTCGGCGGGTCTTATTGATTTGGGATTTTCTGGGCCGCAGTTTACCTAGTGTAACAACCGAAGCGGGTCTGCTCGGGTGTCGGAGAGATTGGATCGGGCTTTAGCTTCTTCATCTTGGATGCAGTCCTTTGCCTGTGCTACTAATACTCACCTTCCGCGGATTGCATCGGACCATTGTCCCCTTTTCATCTCTACTGAGCGATCATCTTATAGGAAGGGGCCCTTTCGGTTCGAGCAGTTTTGGACGCATTATTCTTCTACCAGGTCCTTGATTAGGCAGGTGTGGCATATGCCAGTAAGAGGAAATTCTACTTATCGTTTCTCCCGCCGTTTAGAGCTTGCTAAGCGCAGACTATTATGGTGGCAGAGAAGAGAGGTGGGGAATCTAATGCAGAATGTCCAGGCTGTGGAAGCTGTTATCTCTACTCTTCAGGCTAAGGAGGATGAGGAGGGTCAGCTATCGGAAAGTGATCTTCAAGCTCTTAGGATGAACTTGGCTATGCATCATTCGTTGCTTTGGCAGCAGGAGATTTATTGGCGTCAGCGGTCTCGGATTCAGTGGTTAAAGGAAGGTGATCGCAACACCAGGTTCTTTCATCAGGCCACTGTTACCAGGCGTGCGGCCAATCGAATCAGGCGTATTAGTGATGCAGAGGGTACTATTCTGGAGGATGAGGGGGCTATTAGTGAGCAGGTTTTTCATTTCTTTCAGTCTCGCTGGTCGAAGGTCTCTGGCTCTGACTCTCCCATTATCACTGGTACTCGGGATGTTAGAGTTTCAGATAGCGAGAATGCTAGCTTGATTCGGGAGGTCTTGGCGGAGGAGATTCGTAATGCAGTTTGGGCTCTGGGACCTGATAAAGCTCCGGGCCCAGATGGTTTTCCGCCTTTTTTCTTCCGCTTCTACTGGGATATTGTAGGGCAGGATGTTACCTCGGCTATTCAGTCTGTTTTCTCTTCCAGACATATTCCTCCGGATTGGCAGAGGACATTTCTTGTCCTGGTTCCTAAAAAAGCTAATGCTCTGCTTCCTCAACATTATAGGCCGATTAGTTTATGTACCACTCTATACAAAGTCTGCGCCCGTATTCTTGTTACTCGATTGCAGGGGGTGATTCCTAGGCTTATCTCTCTGGAGCAGGGTGCCTTTATCGTGGCCGCAGTATTTCAGATAATGCTCTCATTGCCCAGGAATTTATGCATGACCTCCAGTGCGCCTCTTGTCGACAGTCTCTCATGGCTGTCCAGCTTGATATGGAGAGAGCTTATGACAGAATGAGTTGGATATTTCTGCATCAGTCGTTACAGGCGTTTGGTTTTGATGATCATTTCATTGAGTGGATCATGGTTTGTGTCCAAGGGCCCACCTTTTCTATCATCATTAATGGCAGTCCGACTGAGTTTTTTTCCTCTGCTGTTGGACTCCGACAGGGATATCCTCTCTCTCCATTTCTGTTTGTTCTGTGCGCCGACGACCGTCTCGTGCTCTTAATCAGGCGGTTGGAGCATCTCTATTACAGCCTTATATGTCGGGGCCTCATGGACCTCCTCTAACCCATCTTCTCTTCGCTGATGACTGCATCCTGCTTAGCCCAGCTTCTGTTCAGAATGCAACCACTTGTTCTGCTATCATTCAGGCTTATTGCCGGGCATCGGGCCAATGGATCAACTTACAGAAATCTATTCTCTGTTTCAGCCCATCGGTCTCTCCCCGCTGTCGTGCCGCTATTTCCCATTTGTTAGGGATTTCGACTGTCTCAGATCGTCTGACCTACCTCGGAACCCCTCTTACGGGACGCCGGCCCATGCAGCAGGACTTTGGGGACCTTGATCATCGGATCTCTGCTCGGATGGACCAGTGGCAGGTGTCGGGCCTTACTATGATGGGGCGTATCACTTTAATCCGTGCTATCCTCACATCGCTCCCTATCTATCTGTTATCCAATGCTTTGATCCCGACTATCTTCCTTCGCAGGCTAGAGAGACGTATTCGGGATTTTTTGTGGGCATCTATGCATGGAGGTCATGGTATTCATTTATTGGCCTGGGACATGGTCTGTTTGCCGATGAGTGAGGGTGGGTTGGGGATTCAGTCCCTGGTGCTCCGTCGTGAGGCTATCATTGCAAGGCATGCTTCCAGATTCCTGTTGGACCCTCACTGTTTATGGAGTACAGTCATACGTGGTAGATATGGTGGTTGGACTTCGGGTTTGGAAGTTAGTATCCCTCGTGGATGTTCCTGTTTATGGCGTGCCATTTGCCGGGCCGCCCCGACAGTCATGACTGATATTCACTGGATGATCGGGGATGGGATATCAGTTGATGTCGTTCAGGACTCTTGGATAGCTGATCTTCCCTTATCTCGATGGCCGACTTTTATAAGCTCTGAAGTTGATCCCATATGTTTCTTCTCTGATCAGATAGGAGAGTGCTGCTTGGAACACTCCTATGGTTCTTCATTTATTTGGGGCTGAGCTTGCTCATCGGATTCTGGCCATGCCTCTTCCTATTTCTGAGGGCCGGATCACAGGCTGTGGCGTCGATCCTGTCTTCCTTGTGCTCCTACTAGAGATTTGGTGGCCCGCTTCCGTTCTCAGGCCGCAGGTCTTAGAGATATTGCTTGGATATGGAGGTTGCCTGTTCACCCAAGGATTCAGCTCTTCTTGTGGAAGATTAAGTGGGATCGCTTACCTACTTGTTCTCTTCTGGCTGGTCGGGGCCTCTCGATATTATCTCTCTGTCCGATATGCGGGATGCAGGATGAATCTATTGACCATGTTCTATTCTTATGTTCTCGTGCATCTCATATATGGCAGATGATCCATTTTACCCCATGGTCGCTGGAGGATGGACCAATCCGGCTCTCCTTTCTGAATGCTCTTCGATCGCCTTCTTAGTATGGATCTTATTCTCAGGGTGTATTATCTGCCTACGTGGCTTATCATATTTGGCTGACAAGGAATAAGATTATTTTTGCTGAGGAGACGGGCTCTCCTCAGGCGATCATCCGTCGTGCTCTCTCTCATGCAAAGGAGTACACTCGCTGTTATCTTAGTGTTCATACTGACAGACCTGGCCACTGGGACTCCCTTGCTGCTTTGGCAGCGAACCGGACCACGGTTTTCATCTCTTGGGTGTCCCCTCCTCGGGTTATGTCAAAGTGAACTTTGACGGCTCTGTCTCTGATCGTACTGCTGGATCTGGGTTTGTCATTCATGGGTCGAATGGACAGTTACTAGTAGCTGGCGGTCACAGCTCTATCGACATTTCGGTTCCTATGGCTGAGCTACAGGCGGCATGGGCTGGTATCACACATGTTGTTCGACATTTGGGCTATCGTCGGCTGATTATTGAGGGTGACTCACTTATGATTATCAGATGGATTATGCGGGAGGGGGACTCCTATTCTTGCCTTAATCCCCTGATTAGAGACATTTTAGTCACTCTACAGTCTACTAGTACTTTTCAGATTCAGCATATATATCGGAAAGCCAATGCTGCGGCTGATTATGTTGCTTCTGCTGTCGCTCGCAACCCTGGCCGGTGGATTTGGCATACTGGGATCCCTTGTTCTGTCTTATTACAGCAAATTTTGTACTCAGATGTTTCGGGCTTGACTCGCGCTAGAGTGGTGTGATCGCCTGTCTGTAATAAAAAAAAAAAAAGGCAATCGGTCAACACCAATAGACTATTTTATAATTATTATGTCATGTAAAATTTCAAATTTTCCTTCCGCATTGCAGCAATAAACAAATTTTCTTCGTATCTAACGAGCTCATATCACATAAATGATTTATACATAAAGAAACATTTTAAAAATACTAATATAAAAATAATTTTATAGATAATTTTAATAAAAAAATAAATAAAAAGTTAGCCCACATATTATAACACCAGGAGTTTCTTTTTAAAAATGTGAATAAATTTATCAAAACAAACCAAATCTACTTACACGGTATATCTTATAAGGCTTTAGGTTTAGTTTGATTGATATTGATATTATATATTTTTATCCTAAAAACTAAAAAGTGATTGTCCGATAAGTTCAGCATCATAGCCGAAATTAACGTTGTCCACTTTTTCTTCCTATTTAATTTATACTTTATATAATATAATAATATAATATGTAATATTTTAAAATATATATTAATAATATTGTAATATATATTATATATAATATGAATTATATTATTAATATAAAATAATATATATTAATTATAACATGATATGATAATATTTATAATTAATTATTATAATAATATATAATGTATTAATTATTCCACCGTNCCTCCACCGATCCTCTCCTCCTCTCCCGGCGGAGCTCCTCCTCCCCTCCCGGAGCACCTCCTCGGCGGTTCTCCGGCCAGGTGAGTCCCATTTTTTTTTTTTTTACTTACCTCCCATGCTCTCCGGCGGGTTGTCCGGCATGGGAGCTCCCATGCCGGCGGCGGTCCGGCATGAGAACGAGGAAGGGAGCCGGCGGCCCGCCGGCTCCCTTCCCCGTTAAGTTTTTTTTTTTTTTTTTTGTGAGTGCCGGCGGCATTCCCGCCCGGAGCTCCCTCTCCGGCGGGTTGTCCGGCGGGTTGTCCGGCATGGGAGCTCCCATGCCGGCGGCGGTCCGGCATGAGAACGAGGAAGGGAGCCGGCGGCCCGCCGGCTCCCTTCCCCGTTAAGCATTTTTTTTTTTTTTGTGAGTGCCGGCGGCATTCCCGCCCGGAGCTCCCTCTCCGGCGGGTTGTCCGGCGGGTTGTCCGGCATGGGAAGCATGGGAAGCATGGGAGCTCCCATGCCGGCGGTCCGGCATGAGAACGAGAAAGGGAGCCGGCGGCCCGCCGGGTCCCTTCCCCGTTAACTTATTAATAAGTTTACTGTGGGTTACTTATTAACCCACAGTAAACTTATTAACCCACTTGCACACAACACTACTGAATTTTGGCAATTGCACTTATTGGCTTGTCATTCTTGGTCAATTTAGTCTTATAATTCATCAATGTAAATATGAATTTTTTGTTCAGTTTCGTCATATAACTTGTCTTCTTGATTTGCATTTTGATTGACGTATATGCTGATACTCAGTTTCAGATATGGATGCTGGTTCCTCGCGATTTAGACCCACGGCGTCAGCCAGAAGACGTCGTGCCGGTCATGCTGAGGCCGAGGTTCCTGCTGCACCATCGCCCCCTGCTGAGACAGTAGACGAGGACATGCCCGCTATGGACGTTGAAGGTGAAGCTGTCGGGCCATGTCCAGGAGGTCCAGAGGATGAGTCTGTCCTGAGTAGTTTCAGGACACATATAGCAGCCTCGATCTGGAGGCAACAGGTATTGTTTAATTGCTATTGCATTTTACTTTCTTTAATGTATCGTTACGATACTGTGATATAAATTATTAATGGCATTTATATTACAGGAACGGGCTCCACTGAAGTGCATGAACCATGCTGCCAAGGTAGCTGAATGGCAGTGGTGGGCATCAGGGCAATCGAATAGGAAGTTCAGGGCAATCGTAGAGCAGTCTGGCCTTATAGATCTAGTGCACTCCTCTTATCGGTTCACCGATAAGATTCTTGTCTCGGGCTTCGTAGAGAGATGGCAGCCCGAGACGAACACCTTCCATCTACCCTATGGCGAGATGACTATTACATTGGACGACGTAGCCGCCATCTTAGGGATTACTGTCACGGGTTCCTCAGTGTCATGTGAGAGGATGAGCGATCGGGATGCTGAGGACATACTTGTTGAGCTATTGGTGTGTCAGATATAGATGCGCGTCAGGAGGTTCTATCTGTACGCGGTCAATCTGTTAGGTTAGAGTGGCTGAAGAGTCATTTTCACACTGTATCTGATAGAGATAGCCATCACAGGATAGAGTGTGCAGCGCGGGGGTATTTGCTATTTTTGATAGGGTGCACACTCTTTGTTGATAAAAGTGGAACGAGGGTGCCTATAGCTTATCTTGCTCTATTTAGGGATTTGGATAGAGTGAGCTCATATTCCTGGGGTGCCGCTGCCTTGACTTTCTTGTACCGTCAGCTGGGGATTGCGTCTAGGGCATCAGTTAGACAGATCAGTGGATACATGACGCTGCTCCAGGCTTGGATTTATGAGCATTTTCCAGATCTCACTCCTCATCCATCCCTTGATTATACTGATGCGAGGCCCCGCGTGCACCGTTGGCATCCTGGCACTCCATCACGTACCACGATGGATCATTTAGTATTTCTTCGTGAGTCATTGGACGTTATGAGGGCCGATCAGGTATGTACCATGATGTATCGCTTGTATATTTAAGTTTTTTTAATTTGCTATATATGAGCTAGCTGGGTATTGTTTATATGTTGCAGGTCATTGGGATCCCCATCGTCATCAGCGAGCTGATCGTCCGTTTCCTAGACATTGCATTCTTCAGTGGATGCCTGAAGTGTATGGATGTCGTAGAACCCTATCATCCTGAAGTGTATCGGCATGGGAGCTCCATGGCCAGCACATCTTATCAGGAAATAGGCAAAAAAAAAAAAAAAAAAAGATGCAAGAGGTGCTTACAGGCCAACAAAGACTTTGAAAGAATTAAAGCAAACGATCATGGAGCGATACTCTACTCTCAAATGAATTAATTGATAATTTGGAATTTGGTCTTCACATACCAACTAATGAGGAAAGCTTAACTTGGTCTTAAAAAAAATACGTTATTAACATTTATATCCATATATTATTGATAGATTGAAATATAAAAATAATACAAATGGATATCATTTGATCCACTTTCACCTCTAGCCCTCTTGCAATATCTTGCCCTTATCCAAGTTATTGACGTTGGAATTTGATCTTCACATACCAACTAAGGAGGAATGCTTAGCTCAATCCAAAAATAATATATCATGTCACCCACCTCATCTTTCATGAAGTTCTTTAACTCTCAAATTAGCCGAGGTGTAGAATAGGAGTCTTAGAGCTATGGGCTTCGAGTTCTAAAGACTAATGAAGAAAAGCCTTATGCTGCTTGGACGGGTATTTCTTATGCCGCTCGGATTCTTCATGCTCATAAGCTCATGATCGAGGGTGACTCTATGACAGTCATTTCCTGGCTGCTGAAGAGAATTGCTCTCATTGCCTCTCTAATCCAATTATTAGGACATTTGGTCTATCTTGTAGGAGGTTGATAGCGCCCAGATCCGTCACATCTATCGTGAAGCCAATTCGGCGGCAGATTGGGTAGCTACTTCAGTGGCCTAGCATGGTGGTTCTTGGATCTGGAGGCCGGACACCCCACGCCTTTTCTTTTGCAGCAAATTTTGTACTCGGATCTATCTGGATTGATTCGCATGAGACTTGTGTGATCGCCTGCTTGTACCAAAAAAAAAAAAAAAAAGCCTTTACTTGCATGGTGAAGGGGCTATATTTATAAGTATCTGAAACCATTACGTTGGAGTATTCGTCTGTGCAGTTACCAAAGTCTAAAAAATGTGATCAATTCTTATATATTATCATCATCATCATTATTGTTATTTTGGTAGAGATTAATGTGCATTATAATCCAGAATCAAGTAAATTGATTAATTTTGCACATTTCACCCAAGTTGATCCATTTCATCAATAAAGTCACCCCTATGTATACCGAGTAATATATTTTTTTACATCATGTATGATAAACACTTATTCATACATACATACATACATACACACACACACACATATATATATAGACACACACATCTTTTTGCTACAAATTTTGCATCCTCTGATATAAGAACCATACCAAGCTCTGACACGATTTATGCATTCTAAATACCTTCCTTGAATTATCATTATATCTATTAGAAGTTAATGTACATGAGGAAACATTTAAATTTATATAATAACTCAGACTACAAGTCAATCACAATTTGCACAGCTTAAGGTATACAAACTTGTTTACATGATTTAAGAAATTTTACAAATTTTACTATCAATAAATATATAGTTTGGGGGGAAGTTACAAAATTTGTTATCATCATAGAACACACAAGCATAATATACTTTTAGCTATTGATACTTCCAACATGTCATACATACAAAAGCCACATAAGACAATTTCTCTTCAGATTCTCCTGTAAAACAAGAAAGTAATGAGAATGAAAGCCCAAAAGTCCTTGATAACCATAAGTATTTGTTAAAGGTTTTAGGATGGCATTTATAAACAAGGCATCTTTTAAAATGCAACACTTTCATAGAATAAAACTAGGGATGGCAATGGCCCGAGGATGCCCGGGCGGTCTATACTGATTCTCATCCCCATTAGAAAAAACATCCCGTTCTATACCGGTTCCGTCTCCGTTAGGAAAAATATCCCCGTTTCCCGCCTTGATAAGCCATTATAGTTAATGGAGAGGGGATGGGATATCCAGCCGGAGTAAACGGTACCCATTTGGCTATTTACATAAAAAAATAAAATTATTTTATTAAATTTATAATTTATTAAAAATTAAAAAAATAAATTTTTTTAGGATGAGATGGAGACTAATCAAGAACAGCCTTGATGATATTGATACATATAAGAGATTCTTCGGAAGAAGAGAATGAAAAGTGAGAAAGAAAATAATAGAAAAATCAGAAAATGAAGATTTCCAACGCAACAACCGTAAAAAAAGAATATATACATTCAAATTTCAAAGCAAAAAATAAAGAAATATCTTTCTTTAAAAATAAATAAAAAAATAGATGAGCGTACAAGAGAAAGAAAAAGGTATTGACGGACGTCAATGGGGCAGCGATTGGCGAAGATAGACTATGGACTAATGGAGCTAAGTTCTCGTCTGATTCAAAACTTCAGATTGGCTACGTGAAAGAAGGAAGAGTAAGAGACGGTTACATGAAAGAAGAAAGAGCAAGAGTCAGAATTATATATATTTATTTATTTTTAATTTTAAAATTTTAATATATAATATATATATATATATATAAAATTTAAATATATTATATTAAAGTTAACGATGATGGAGATGGATAAACGGGGATTGAACGGAGAATACCATCCCGATCCATTTAGCCGTTAACGAAAAATCTCCGTTATCCGTTAAGCTATTTAGATCTAAGATTTTTCAATCTGTTAAAATGGTACGGACGGGTAAACGACCAAATAAAAAAATTATCATCCCTAAATAAAACAAGAAGATTTTTAATCAACTAGTCTCATTTCAAATATAAGATGTATCAACAAAAACAACGTTCAAAATGCTACTCTTTATTAGTTACAAAGTCGTAGGAGTTTTCAACCAACCATCGATGGAGTTTACTAGAGTAAATCACTAATTTCAGCCTATTTTTGCACTGGCTAGGCCACTACACTTTTTAGATCATATAAGGAGTAGTAAAATTTTTTGGTCTTTCATCCAAAATTTTTTTTTTTATTGTTTTTTGCTTCTTATTCCTGGTTGACATTTATTCCCATTCCAAAACATTTTTCCACCCCAATTTTTTCAAATCCCATTCTTATGTCGCTTGTAAGCCACTGCAACATCTTACCTTATCTAAAGTTATTGTCCAACTAGGCATCCATTGCTAGTTTGAGCAATATCTAAGATGCAAACCCTAGATATCCTCAGAGACAAGTCCTAGGAGGTGAGGTTCTAGTTATTTGTGCCAACCAATCTAATAAAAAGAAAACCCTTCATAGGAATAAGATGCCAATCAATTATACTGATAATTATTACTAAGATCTAAAACATGCTAACAGGAACCTCAATAGAGAATAGTGTATAACCACCTATTATATCTATAAGAGTTGTAGATGGTCTATAACGTGAGTTGCATACGTGCTATCTTAGTGTGCCTAGTGTGCAACCTAGGATTGTATGACTAGTCTTAGGTTGGCACCATATGGATTAATTATATAATGGCTAGAAAAGCTGTTTTTGGGCAAAGCTTCTCATATCTTGTGCCCCTCATGTGCTATGTGACTTCAAAATTTTGAATATGAATGCTTAAGATTTGGTGGGAAAAGTTGTCCATGTGAACGAGGGCTAACTTTTCTTAGGCAACTTTAGTTTGAAAGATTTGAATTTGGTCGGCAAAAATGCTTTGATAACATGAACGTTCAAATTCAGAAAGTCACCTTTCTTTTGAATCAGCTTTGTAATTTGGACCTTGCAATTAACAAAATAGAAGAGGGCAAAATAGCTGAGTTATTTTTCGAGTGATTTATCCAAGCTAATAGCTGAGTTATTTTTGGAGTGATTTATCCAAGCTACGTATAACCATAGCATCACTATTTGGACGATGGTATATGCCCTTGTTGGGTGACCAGCCTTGTAATTTCTTCTTGTATTATTTAAGAAACATACAGAAAATTTGTAGAGTTAACATATTGTCACATGTTTCTATAGTGAAGGTTAACCACACCAGAAGCATGAGAGGAAGATGGAGCCAGAACAATGGAAGGCAAAATCACATGCCGCCTAACCCCCGTGTTTCTTGTCCGCATCTAATTCCTTCTATACCGGGTAGACCTTTGTATACAGTACTTGTACGGCCTTTTCTACTCTAGAGATGTGTTGTGATGCCCTTTTCAATAGTTTCACATCGAAAAATTGGGAGTTGGTTGTATGGTTTATAACCAGTTAAAAAAAATAGACAAGTACTGTGAGCCCCGGATCCTCACCATGTGAGGATCTGTCTTCTTGGACCGGAGGAGGGGGAGGCGCCGCAGCCGTACCGCACACGGGCGGCTCCCCAGCTCCGCCGGTCAAAGAGGGCGGCGCCCCTCTTCTCACAAGCGCTGAGGAGGCCCTCCCCGCGCTACTATAAATGGGGAGGGAGGAGGGAGCCTTCCCCTCCACCCACCACCATTAATGAGCTCAGGTAATATTTTCCCCCTTCCTCCACTGTTTCGGCAGAGAGATGAGTAACAGAGAGGGAATCGGGAGGGATTCCTCCCGTTCCCATGCCGGCCGCCTCGAGGCGGCCGGAGTGGGGCAACGGAGGGCTGCCGGGCCGGGCTACGGTCGGCAGCCTCCACCGGCGCCGGGGCAGTGTCCGGTGGAGGTCCGGCCAACCGTGATGGCCGGCCGTGCCACCGGCATGGGTAAAGGCCGCGGGCAATGGAAAGAGAGAGAAATAGAGGGAGAAAGAGAGGGGAGGAGCTCGGCCGCGGCGGCCGGCTCCGGGCCGGTCGACGGCGGCCGGGCCCCTCCGGGAAGTGGCCGGCGGCGGCCCTGGCCGGCACAATCCTTCCCCTATTTGATCGAAACAGGGGAGGCGGGGAGGAAATGGCTCAGCGGGCCGGCTGGGCCATTCCCCCCTTTTGGGCCCTATTGGGCCGTTTCACGAGCCATTTTTGGGCTGCCATTTGAACCCTGTATTGGGCCAAAAATGAAAAAATAAAAATATGCCCCGGATCAGTGTTGATTTTAGTTTCTGGGGGTATTTTTATTTTCCCATTTGGGCTTATGTAGTGGGAGATATTTAAGCCCCAAGTTGGCCCCGGGATTAAAACTGGGTAGAGCTAAAAACTATTTTGATATGCTACTTTTGGGGACTAAAAATTGGGAAAATGATGCTGTAGGTACCCAGATATTCAAATAGCTGGTTTACGATTTGGGATTTGTGTACTGAGGAGAGTTTAAGGAAGTCTTCTATGACAAATACTTCCCCAATAGTGTGCAGAGGCAAATGCAGTCGGAGTTTATCAAACTAGAGCAAGGAAATCTCTCTGTGGCGCAGTATGAAGCCGAGTTACCCGGTTGGCTCGGTTTGCTTCAGACATAGCGGCCACTGAGAGAGCCAAGATCATCAAGTTCACCGAGGGACTGAGGCCTAGACTGATGCAAGCAGTCAATGCCTTTGAACTCTCCACATTCAGCGCTGTAGTGAACAAGGCCCTGGTGATTGAGAGGGACATGGGTGTGGTCCATAAGCAGTGGGAGCAACAGCAAAGGAAGAAGAAGGGGCCTCCTTCTGGCCAGTCTTCAGGTCAGGCCAAGAAGAAAGGTCCTTATCAGGCCCCCTCAGGACCAAAGAATACGAAAACTCGTTGCCCTCAATGCGAAAACTCCCACCCAGGCAAGTGGTGCCGTGGGACGGCTGGTGCCTTCTTCATATGTGGGCAGGTGGGTCACAAGATGGCCACTTGTCCCCTTCGAAGGGATCAGCAGCCTCCTACGGATAGAGCAGAGGCCAGCAGCAGTAACCTAGGACCCAGGAAAGAGTCTTTACTCTCACACAACAGGATGCTGCCGCTTCCAACTCCGTTGTACAGGTATAATTAAAGTAGGCAATGCTTATGCTCAATTCTTAGTAGATCCGGGTGCCACGTATTCATTTGTATCTAGCTCATATCTCGCCAAGGATGAATCTTTGACACCCGTTCCCCTAGAGCATGAGTTGCACATTGCTCTCCCAAATGGTGATGTTATGAGGGTAGACTCAGTATGCAGATCTTGCCTGATTAACATGGGGGATAGGAGATTGAAGGCCGATCTAATCGTCCTCCACTAAAATCCTTTGATGTTATCCTTGGGATGGACTGGTTGGCCTCCTATCATGCTTCAGTAGACTGTTTCAGGAAGATGGTGATCTTCAAAATTCCTAATCAACCTGAATTCAGTTTTACTGGAAGTCAAGAGCATCTGGCCTCGGTGTTCGTGTCAGCACTACAGGCCGCAAAGTATTTGAAGAAGGGTAGCCAAGGGTTTCTTGTTGTGGTCAAAGATCTTCAGCAGGATGAGATCAAGTTGGAGGATATTCCAGTGGCTCGGAAATTTCCTGATGTATTCCCAGATGATTTGACCGAACTACCCCCAGATCGGGAGGTTGAGTTCACTATTGATTTGGCCCCTAGCACTGGACCTATATCCAAGGCCCCGTACCGTATGGCCCCAGCTGAGCTAAAAGAGTTGAAGAGCCAATTGCAGGAGCTCCTTGACCGGGGATTCATCAGACCTAGTGTATCTCCTTGGGGTGCTCCAGTATTATTTGTCAAAAAGAAAGATGGAAGTCTTCGGCTCTGCATTGATTACTGAGAAATCAATAGGGTAACAGTGCGGAACAAGTATCCTCTGCCAAGGATTGATGATCTATTTGATCAACTCCAAGGAGCTCGGGTATTCTCAAAGATTGATCTTCGGTCAAGATACCATCAACTCAAGGTCAAGGCTGGGGATATGCTTAAGACAGCATTCAGGACTAGGTATGGCCACTACGAGTTCTTGGTGATGCCGTTTGGGTTGACTAATGCCCCGGTAGCATTCATGGACTTGATGAACATAATCTTTAAGCCATACTTGGACCAGTTTATGGTGGTGTTCATTGATGACATCCTGGTGTATTCTAAAAGCCAGGAGGAGCATGTGGACCACCTGAAGATTGTTCTGCAAACTCTTCGGAAGAAAAAGCTTTATGCCAAGTTGCAGAAGTGTACTTCTGGTTGAGCCAAGTATCATTCTTGGGTCATATAATATCTAAAGATGGCATATCTGTGGATCCAAAGAAGATTGAGGCAATTGTTAACTGGTGTAGGCCTTCCAATGTGTCTAAAATAAGAAGTTTCATGGGGCTGGCTGGATATTATCGCAGATTTGTGGAAGGCTTCTCTCGCATTGCTCTACCCCTGACTCGCTTGACCCAAAAACAAGTGAAGTTTGACTGGACTGAGGAGTGTGAGAGAAGTTTTCAGGAGCTGAAGCAACGCCTAGTATCAGCCCCCGTCCTTACCCTTCCGTCAGGATCTGGAGGATTCACCCTATTCATGGATGCTTCTCGGAAGGGATTGGGATGTGTTATGATGCAAAATGAGAAGGTGATAGCCTATGCCTCCAGGCAGTTAAAGCCATACGAGCAAAATTATCCTACCCATGACCTGGAGTTGGCTGCCGTGATTTTTGCCTTGAAGATTTGGCGGCATTATCTATATGGAGAGTCATGTGATGTGTATACAGACCACAAAAGTTTGAAGTACATCTTCACTCAGAAGGAGTTAAACTTGAGACAGAGGAGGTGGATGGAGCTACTAAAAGATTATGACCTAAACCTGCACTATCACCCAGGGAAGGCCAATGTGGTAGCTGATGCCTTGAGTAGGAAGTCCTCCTCGGAGTTAGCTTTTATGATCACTTCTCAGCCTCACATCCAGAGGGACCTTGAGAAGTTGGAGGTTGGATTGCGAGTACAGTGGTTCGATGGGCTGGTGGCAGCATTCGTACTCCAACCAACTCTGTTAGACAGGATCAAGTCCTCCAGAAAGAAGACTTGGACCTGCAAAAGATTAAAGAAGCTGTGAAGTCAGCGGTTCAAAATGAATTTTCTATAATGGAGGATGGATCCCTGAGATTTGATGGAAGGCTCTATGTGCCAAATGTGGTGGAACTAAGAGCAGAAATTCTAAGGAAGGCTCACTACTCTCCATATACAGTGCACCCAGGAGGCACCAAGATGTACAGAGATCTAAAAGAAAACTTCTAGTGGAAAGGAATGAAAAGAGAGATTGCTCAGTATGTGGCCAAATGTTTAGTATGTCAGCAAGTGAAGGCTGAGCATTAGAGGCCTGCGGGACCTCTCCAGTCTTTGATGATTCCACAGTGGAAATGGGAGAAGATCACTATGGACTTCGTGACTGGACTGCCTAAGACCCCTAGGAGCAATGATGTTGTATGGGTCATTGTAGACAGATTGACGAAGTCAGCCCATTTCTTGCCATTCAGAGTTAGGATTTCCAGTGAGAGATTGGCCAACATGTATATTGAGCAAATTGTGAAACTTCATTGTATTCCCGTATCTATTGTGTCAGATCGGGATACTAGGTTTGTGTTCCAATTTTAGAAGAGTCTTCATAGAGCTCTGGGGACTAAATTGAACTTCAGCACAACCTTTCATCCTCAGACAGATGGGCAGTCTGAGAGGACCATACAGACCCTGGAGGACATGTTGCGAGCCTGTGTGATGGACTTGGGCGGTGCTTGGGACAACCATTTATCTTTAGTGGAATTTGCTTATAATAATAGTTACCAAGCCAGTATCCAGATGGCTCCATTTGAGACCTTGTATGGAAGAAAATGTAGATCCCCCTTATGTTGGGATGATGTGGGAGAGAGAAGATTGTTGGGCCCTGAACTGATTCGGCAGACAGTAGAGAAGGTGCAGTTGATTAAGGAATGACTCCGCATAGCTCAGAGCCGACAGAAGAGCTATGCAGATGTGAGAAGAAGGGAGCTAGAATTTCAGGTTGGAGACCATGTCTTTCTGAAGATATCACCAACCAAAAATGTGATGAGATTTGGGATTAAATGTAAACTGAGTGCACGATACACTGGGCCATTTGAGATTCTAAGCAAAGTAGGGGAGGTGGCTTATAGCCTGGCATTACCTCCAGTGCTCTCTGGGGTACACAATGTATTTCATGTATCTATGTTAAGAAAGTACATATCTGACCCCAGCCATGTGATACAGTTTGAGCCCATGCAGTTAAGGAATGATCTGACATATGAAAAGCATCCTGTACGTATTGTGGTCCGCAAGGACCAAGTCTTAAGACGGCGTAGCATTCCCTATGTCAAGGTTCAGTGGAGTAACCATTCTGAGAGGAAGCTACTTGGGAGCTGGAGGAGGAAGTGAAAAAGAAATATCCATACCTATTTGTATCTTAGTATATGTAAATAAAAAGATAATAATTCTTATGATCAAAGCTTTGGAATCTAAATGTTATATTTTGGGACGCCTTGCATGCCCGGCATGCGGCGGGTTGCCACCCCTAGATCCACTATAGAGTCTGGGGCGTGACAGCTTATGTGAAGTACACCAATTTCGAGGCCAAAATTTTTATAAGAAGGGAAGAATGTGAGCCCCGGATCCTCACCATGTGAGGATCCGTCTTCTTGGACCGGAGGAGGGGGAGGTGCCGCAGCCGTACCGCAAGCGGGCGGCTCCCCAGCTCCGCCGGTCAAAGAGGGCGGCACCCCTCTTCTCACAAGCGCTGAGGAGGCCCTCCCCGCGCTACTATAAATGGGGAGGGAGGAGGGAGCCTTCCCCTCCACCCACCACCATCAATGAGCTCAGGTAATGTTTTCTCCCTTCGTCCACTATTTCGGTAGAGAGATGAGTAACAGAGAGAGGGAATCGAGAGGGATTCCTCCCGTTCCCATGCCCGGCCGCTCGAGGCGGCCGGAGGAGGGAGGAGGAGGAGGCTCCGCCGCTCGAGGCGGCCGGAGTGGGGTAGCGGAGGGCCACTGGGCGGCCCTCCCTTCATCACGGAACCAAGCCGCTCCGCAGCTTGGTTTGGGCCCGGCGGAGTGCTGCCGGCTCGCCGGCCCGGGCTGCGGTCGGTGGCCTCCACCGGCGCCGGGGCAGCGTCCGGTGGAGGTCCGACCGGCCGTGATGGCCGGCCATGCCACCAGCATGGGTAAAGGCCAGCGGGCAACGGGAGAAAGAGAGAGAAATAGAGGGAGAAAGAGTGGGGGAGGAGCTCGGCCGCGGCGGCAGCCGGCTCCGGGCCGGTCGATGGCGGCTGAGCCCCTCCGGGAAGTGGCCGGCGGCGGCCTTGGCCGCCGGCACAATCCTTCCCCTATTTCGATCGAAACAGGGGAGGCGGGGAGGAAACGGCTCAGCGGGCCGACTAGGCCGTTTCCCCCTTTTGGGCCCTATTGGGCCGTTTCGCGAGCCATTTTTGGACCACGATTTGAACCCTATATTGGGCCAAAAATAGAAAAATAAAAATATTCCCTGGATCAGTGTTGATTCTAGTTTTTGGGGGTATTTTTATTTTCCCATTTGGGCTTATGTAGTGGGAGATATTCAAGCCCCAAGTTGGCCCCGGGATTAAAACTGGGTAGAGCTAAAAGCTATTTTGATATGCTACTTTTGGGGACTAAAAATTGGGAAAATGATGTTGTAGGTACCCAGATATTCAAATAGCTAGTTTACGGTTTGGAATTTGCGTACTGAGGTAAGTAAGTCATTTATCATAATTTTATAAATTATTAAAATATAAAAATTATGTATTTAAATGTTATGTTGTTATATATTGCATTATTTGAAAAATAAGAAAATGGATTGGTATTATTATTTGCAAATGAGCCTTTGCTATGATTAGTTTATTATTTATTATATTTTATAAATAATTGGGTATCTATGTGGACAACTGATCAATTGGCATGACTTTGAAATTGTTAAAGGTTTTATAAATATACATGTGTATGTGACATGTTTTTATGAAAAGTATATGGATTGCATTTTTGCAACGATACATGCTATTTAGCAAAAGATACTTTATGTATATGATGATATGTCCCACTATGGTCCGCTATGATATGGTATGATGTGATATGTTGCATGACTCACTTGGCACCGGGACCCAACTCCATAGGAGGGTATATGGAGAACACACACCTGAGAGGTATGCTGTGATAGGATATGGCAATATTATGCCACATGGCATCGGGGCCCATCTCATAGGGGGTATATGGAGAGCATGTGAAATGTTGCATGACTCACTTGGCACGGGATCCATCTCCATAGGGGGTATATGGAGCACACACACCCAGAGGCATGCTGTGACAGGATATGGCAATATTATGCCATATGGCACCGGGACCCATCTCCATAGGGGGGTATATGGAGAACACACTCTTGGGGTGTGTTGTAGCCGGATATGGCAGGATGTGAGTGCATGACACTGGTTCCAGGACCTTGACTCCTAGGGGATATTTAGGGAGGATACACCCGATGGGGGTGTTACATCCGAGGGGGGTGTTCTGTGTACATAGTGTATGGCCGTGAGACATTGGTATAAAAATACATTTTTTTTACATGCTATTTACAGTGGTACAGTGGTTTTATCCTGAAATTGTATATTCTTGATATACTATATATGGCAATTGCTTCCAAAATTTATTTTGAGCATATGATGCACGTTTTGATAACATGGTAAAATGTATCTGAAATATGGAAGCTTGGCAGATGTTTATTGTGGAAAAATTAGTTTATAAAAGCATGAAGTGATTATATTACATTATAGTTGGCTTACTTATTGAGTGTAAGCTCATTTAAATCTCACAATGTTTTTCAGAGCCACAAAACTGAAGATGGGGGTATGGGGTAGTTGGAGCAGCTATCAGAGTGACTTAGATCCAGTACTTTGTTGTAACCCCATTGAATTATGTATTTTGGCATGTAGCCTAAAACATATGATTATGGTTTGTATTAAGAACCATTTAAATTGGACGAAATATAATTATTACCCCTTCTTGTATTAAATGTTATATTTTGGGACGCTTTGCATTCCCGGCATGCGGCGGGTTACCACCCCTAGATCCAATATAGGGCCTAGGGCGTGACAGCTTATATGGTATCAGAGCTTAGGTTTGACCTTATGGACAAACACAAGATGACACTAGGCAGAACATTAGGATTACATTGGGAGGGTGATAACTTTATTAAAAATTTCAAGTGATATATTTTGAAAGCCTGAATTTTGTGGTTTACAAGGATATTGAATTATATATTTTTGAACAAGTATAGGATTTCATAAAGACAAAAATTGAGAGATCTATTATATTGCAGGTCTTTGTATGCAACATTTTAGTCAGTGTAAAAGATTTTGCAGTTTGCTTCTGTATTTTTTTCCCACCAGCTAAACTGTCATTATGCTTAAACATTTTAGCTGTGATTTTTTTCCTAATAGCGATCATTTTTTAGGACTTTTGGCTAGCTGGACATTAGAATCTAAATTTAATATAGCACTAGCTCAGGTACATTGCATGCGATGTGCGGTATTCACAAAATTTATAGTAATATTTAATTATAATATAAGTTTTTGACTGAAATTATAATATATAATATATTAATATTATATTAATAATAAATAATTATTATTAATATAATATATATAAATACTCAACTCAGCAGCATTTGACAAGTCCATGAACGTCGCAGCAGCATAAGAAGCCCAGAGTGTGTCCGAAAATAATACTCCACTTGTGGTTGGCCTGCAAAAAAATATCAAATCATGAGGAATTGTTCTTTAATGGTAAAGTACTGTGCAGCACATCTTATCAGGAAATAGGCACAAAAAAAAAAGATGCAAGAGGTGCTTACAGGCCAACAAAGACTTTGAAAGAATCGTAAAGCAAACGATCATGGAGCGATACTTTGCTCTCAAATGAATTAAGTGATAATTTTCAAACCATAGATAAGCAAAATAAAATTGAGCCTCGATCACCTTATAGAGGTAAAGTGTATTTGTCCCTATTATGATCAAGTAGCTAAACTTTATGAGCATTTTATCAAAGATATCAATAGGCTAAATAGAAATTAAGTCATAAGATTGGAAGCAAACTAGATAATCAGATATGCACATTGAAATTTGTATCCATATATTGATAGTTTGAGACATGGAAAGGAAAACAAACGAATATTATTCAATCTACTTTTACCTCTAGACCCCTTGCAATGTCATGCTCTTATCAAAGTTATTACCTTTGGAATTTGGTCTTCACATACCAACTAAGGAGGAAAGCTTAACTTGGTCTTAAAAAAAATACGTTATTAACATTTATATCCATATATTATTGATAGATTGAAATATAAAAATAATACAAATGGATATAATTTGATCCACTTTCACCTCTAGCCCTCTTGCAATATCTTGCCCTTATCCAAGTTATTGACGTTGGTATTTGATCTTCACATACCAACTAAGGAGGAATGCTTAGCTCAATCCAAAAATAATATATCATGTCACCCACCTCGTCTTTCATGAAGTTCTTTAACTCTCAAATTAGCCGAGGTGTAGAATAGGAGTCTTAGAGCTCTCTAAGCGAGGGCTTCGAGTTCTAAAGACTAATGAAGAAAAGCCTTATGCTGCTTGGGCGGGTATTTCTTATGCCGCTCGGATTCTTCATGCTCATAGGCTCATGATCGAGGGTGACTCGATGACAGTCATTTCCTAGCTGCTAAAGAGAATTGTTCTGTCTATCCTACAGGAGGTTGATAGCGCCCAGATCCGTCACATGTATCGTGAAGCCAATTCAGCGGCGGAATGGGTGGCTACTTCAGTGGCCCAGCATGGTCGTTCTTGGATCTGGAGGCCGGGCACCCCACGCCTTTTCTTTTGCAGCAAATTTTGTACTCAGATCTATCTGGGCTGATTCGCAGGAGACTTGTGTGATCATCCGCTTGTACCAAAAAAAAAAAAAGCCTTTACTTACATGGTGAAGGGGCTATATTTATAAGTATCTGAAAACATTACGTTGGAGTATGCGTCTGTGCAGTTACCAAAGTCTATTCTGAAAACATTACGTTGGAGTATGCGTATGTGATCAATTCTTATATATTATCATCATCATCATTATTGTTATTTTGGTAGAGATTAATGTGCATTATAATCCAGAATCAAGTAAATTGATTAATTTTGCACATTTCACCCAAGTTGATCCATTTCATCAATAAAGTCACCCCTATGTATACCGAGTAATATATTTTTTTACATCATGTATTTATCAACACTTATTCATACATACATACATACACACACACACACACACATATATATATACATATATATATAGACACACACATCTTTTTGCTACAAATTTTGCATCCTCTGATATAAGAACCATATCAAGCTCTAGCACGATTTATGCATTCTAAATACCTTCCTTGAATTATCATTATATCTATTAGAAGTTAATGTACATGAGGAAACATTTAAATTTATATAATAACTCAGACTACAAGTCAATCACAATTTGCACAGCTTAAGGTATACAAACTTGTTTACATGATTTAAGAAAATTTACAAATTTTACTATCAAAAAATATATAGTTTGGGGGGAAGTTACAAAATTTGTTATCATCATAGAACACACAAGCATAATATACTTTTAGCTATTGATACTTCCAACATGTCATACATACAAAAGCCACATAAGGCACTTTCTCTTCAGATTCTCCTGTAAAACAAGAAAGTAATGAGAATGAAAGCCCAAAAGTTCTTGATAACCATAAGTCTTTGTTAAAGGTTTTAGGATGGCATTTATAAACAAGGCATCTTTTAAAATACAACACTTTCATAGAATAAAACTAGGGATGGCAATGGCCCGAGGATGACCCGGGGCGGTCTATACTGATTCTCATCCCCATTAGAAAAAACATCCCGTTCTATACCGGTTCCGTCTCCGTTAGGAAAAATATCCTCGTTTCCCGCCTTGTTAAGCCGTTATAGTTAATGGAGAGGGGAAGGGATATCCAGCCGGGGTAAACGGTACCCATTTGGCTATTTACATGAAAAAATAAAATTATTTTACTAAAATTATAATTTATTAAAAATTAAAAAAATAATTTTTTTTAGGATGAGATGGAGACTAATCAAGAACAGCCTTGATGATATTGATACATATAAGAGATTCTTCGGAAGAAGAGAATGGAAAGTGAGAAAGAAAATAATAGAAAAATCAGAAAATGAAGATTTCCAATGCAACAACGTAAAAAATATATATATACATTCAAATTTCAAAGCAAAAAATAAAGAGATATCTTTCTTTAAAAATAAATAAAAAAAGAGATGAGCATACTAGAGAAAGAAAAAGGTGTTGACGGACGTCAATGGTGCAGCGATTGGCGAAGATAGACTATGGACTGATGGAGCTAAGTTCTCGTCTAATTTCGAACTTCAGATTGGCTGCATGAAAGAAAGAAGAGTAAGAGATAGTTACGTGAAAAAAGAAAGAGCAAGAGTCAGAATTATATATATTTATTTATTTTTAATTTTAAAATTTTAATATATTAATATATATATATATATTTAAAATTTAAATATATTATATTAAAGTTAACGATGATGGAGATGGATAAACAGGGATGGAACGGAGAATACCATCCTGATCCATTTAGCCGTTAACGAAAAATCTTCGTTATCTGTTCAGCTATTTAGATCTAAGATTTTTCAATCCGTTAAAAATGGTACCGATGGGTAAACGACCAAATAAAAAAATTATCATCCCTAAATAAAACAAGAAGATTTTAATCAACTAGTCTCATTTCAAATATAAGATGTATCAACAAAAATAACCTTCAAAATGCTACTCTTTATTAGTTACAAAGTCGTAGGAGTTTTCAACCAACCATCGATGGAGTTTACTAGAGTAAATCACTAATTTCAGCCTATTTTTGCACTGACTAGGCCACTACACTTTTTGGATCATATAAGGAGTAGTAAAATTTTTGGGTCTTCATCCAAAAATTTATTTTTTTATTTTTATTGTTTTTTGCTTCTTATTCCCGGTTTACATTTATTCCCATTCCAAAACATTTTTCCACCCCAATTTTTTCAAATCCCATTCTTATGTCGCTTGTAAGCCACTGCAACTTCTTACCTTATCTAAAGTTATTGTCCAACTAGGCATCCATTGCTAGTTTGAGCAATATCTAATATGCAAACCCTAGATATCCTCAGAGACAAGTCCTAGGAGGTGAGGTTCTAGTTATTTGTGCCAACTAATCTAATGAAAAGAAAACCCTTCATAGGAATAAGATGCCAATCAATTATACTGATAATTATTACTAAGATCTAAAACATGCTAACAGGAACCTCAATAGAGAATAGTGTATAACCACATTGATGACGCCAAGTCACCTTCTTCAAGCATCGGGGAAGATGGACATCCTTCTCTCCGGACCCCTGTAAGAAAAGTCCCGGAGACCGGATGCTTCGGTGAGGACCCTCCGATGCGCAAGTTAGTCACTTGGGATCAGATGAGAACTGTTCAGCAGAAGGGAGCTGAAGCAGTTAGGGTTTTAGCTAGTAGGAAGAAAACTAGAAAACCAGAGTTCAAGGATTCTTACAGCGGGGCGCGTGCTTTTATACCTGTTCGAATGTCCCCCTTCTATTCCCAAGATCACTAATTTTTAGGAGCCCAGTTCAATAACGAACAAAATACGGGGCCGACGATGATAGGTCGTACTATCATCATACACACCGGATGCATCATGAGTTAAATATCAGTACGACCTCACAGATGTCTCGCATCTGGGGTTGTGTCTGGTGCGCGCCACCATTGGACGTGATCGTGCACAGCAACGGGCAGGTGGTGATCCGCATACCGTAACAGGGTATGGCCATGCATAGTGGCAAAGATACAACGGATCATACGCCATTATGAGGTATGGCCACCTTCTGCCACGGATGTGCGATTGATTATGTGGGCATGCCAGGCGGCCCAGAACAACCTGACCATGCGCGGGGATTGAGATGCCGTTAATGTGCCCCGAGACCGAGTGGGAGGTTCCGGGGGTTGATATACTGTCCATGTGCCCCGAGACCGAGAGGAAGGTCTTGGGGGTTGATATACTATCCATGTGCCCCGAGACCGAGAGGGAGGTCTCGGGGGTTGATATACTGTTCATGGGCCCCGAGACCGAGAGGGAGGTCTCGGGGGTTGATATACTGTTCATGCGCCCCGAAACCGAGAGAGAGGTCTCGGGGGTTGATATACTGTTCATGCGCCCCGAGACCGAGAGGAAGGTCTCGGGGGTTGATATACTTTTCATGCACCCCGAGACTGAGAGGGAGGTCTCAGGGGTTGATATACTTTTCATGCGCCCTGAGACCGAGAGGGAGGTCTCGGGGGTTGATATACTTTTCATGCACCCCGAGACCGAGAGGAAGGTCCCGGGGGTTGATATACTGTTCATGCGTGTTGAGAAATTACTGAAACATAATTGCCCCAACTTTATTGATTTTGATGATTTCCAAAAGCCATGAGTATTTTAAAGGAAACAATGAGTTTATTTATCAAAAACCTTGAGCTTATTCAAAATGAAAAGAATGAACTCTAAATGTTTAAACTCACTGAGTTTTGAGTCAAATTGAATAAGAAGTTTCAAACTCTATATTAAAGATTTCAAAAAGGAATTTTTACACACTATAATTCAATCTATGAATTCTTGAAACATGTCTTGAATCCATGCTTAATGTCATATTTAATGTATTCAAGTCACATTTATATTTAAATTTATTTGGGACGAGTTTTAAAGTCTATCAGAACATTTTTCTGATTTTTGTATCGCTCCCGAGCCGACTCAAGGGTTTCCGAGTCGACTCCCCAATTGTTGATTTTCAATGCTGTCCTGAGTCGACACTTGAGTTTTCAAGAGTCGACCCCTGAAACCTTCGCGAGCCGACTCAAGACTGTGCGAGCCGACTCGACTCAGACGGCAGAAAGGCTCATTTTTGAGCACTTCTCGAGTCGACTCCCCGCATATCGCGAGTCGACCCCTGAAAGATAGGCTTTTGGAATGGACTGTGCGAGCCGACTCCCACAAAGCTCGAGCCGACTCCACGAAATCTGGATGATTTTCAACGATGACACATCAGCTCCAACGGTAAGATTTTCAAATAACGGCTATTTTTCTTTGTCTCTAACGGATATATTTTTGCAGAATCTATAAATAGAGGAGCTCTTTTCAAATCAAAAGAATCAAGAGAAAATCAAAAAGAGAGAAAAGAATATCTTTCAAAAAGAGGGAAAAACAGAGCTTTCATAGGAAAATCTTTTAGCTCAAAATAGAGTGATTCAAAAGGAGTGAAATCAAAGAGAAAGATTCGTCTGCTCCATCTCATCAATCCACAAGAGTCAAAGAAAATCCAAAGCATTTCAAAGATCAAATCGAAGGATTTTCAAAAGGAGAAAAAGCTTCATCTCAACTCCAAAGTCTTCAACGGTCAAGAATCTTGCTGAGGCCTGATTCAACACTTCAAGAGGAGTTAAAGAGAAGAAGGAAGAAAGCCAAAGCCACTACCATCTGCAATACTATCAGGCTTTTCTAACTCTTTATTTTATACTTCATTTGTATATTTGCTCAAGGGGAGCATTTCATTATCCAAACACTGTTATTCTGATTGTTTGCTGATTCAATCAGTGGATTGAATCAGTGGAGGTTGATATACCTCGTTGCAAGCCGGAGTGCTTGTGTTGGGTTAGTTGTGAGCCCGTGAAAAACAACGTGTAGGGTTTTGTGCTGGTAAGCCCGTGTAAAACCAGCTGGGTTCGTTGTGCACCCGGGAAAACAACAAGTTTGAGTTGTGAGCTTGGAAAACAACTCGGCTGTAATCTAGAGAGATTATAGTGTGGACCCAAGTGAATCTTGGGAGTGGACGTAGGTGTTGGTTGCACCGAACCACTATAAAATTATCTTGTGTTTGCCGTGCTATATTTTCTCTCTCTATCTCTCTTTATTACTTGCTTGTGTATTGTTTAAAGTTAGCCTCTCACTTGCACATCTTGCTAACTATTCAACTAAAGTTAAAAAGACTTAAATTTTTAAGAACCCAATTCACCCCCCCCTCTTGGGTTGCCATCTGGGCCAACAATTGGTATCAGAGCAAGTGCTCATTTAGAATTTGATCTCACGATCAAGGGCTAAAGATCCTGATGGCAACACAAAGTGGTTCATGTTTTGCTGAAGGTCATTCTACGAATCGACCTCCTTTATTTAATGGAACCAACTATTCATATTGGAAAGCTAGAATGAGAATATTCATTCAAGCTTCGGACTATGAATTGTGGGGAGTAATAATAAACGGACCTAGTACACCCACACACCTTATTGATGGCACTATTGTTCCTAAGCCCGAAAGGGATTGGAATGATAATGATAGGAGAATGGCACAACTAAATGCTAAAGCCATTAATATTTTATATTGTTCCTTAGACTCTAATGAATTCAACCGAATCTCAACTTGTAATTCCGCAAAAGAAATTTGGGATAGGTTGGAAATTACACATGAAGGAACAAACCAAGTTAAGGAATCAAAAATAAATATTTTGGTTCATAAATATGAATTGTTTACAATGGAACAAACTGAAACCATCACATGCATGTTCACTAGATTCACTGATATTGTGAATGGTTTAAAAGTCTTGGTAGAATTTATTCTAATGCTGACCTTGTGCGCAAAATTCTTAGGTCACTACCAAGATCGTGGGAAGCAAAAGTCACTGCTATCCAAGAAGCAAAGGACCTCAATGCATTACCTTTAGAGGAGCTTCTAGGATCCTTAATGACCCACGAGTTAACAATGAAGCAGCATGTTGAGGAGGAAACAAAAAGAAGGAAAACTCTTGCCCTCAAGACTGCAGAAATGGAAGAGAGCAGCAGTGAAAGTAATGATGAAGATGATGAGGAAACTGCTCTCTTGGCCAAAAAATTCAGAAGGTTTATGAGAAAAAGGCCCTTCCATAAAAAGAAATTTGGAGCAAGAATTGATGGAGAAAAAGATAAGAGAAAGGACAAGGAGAAAGAAAAAGAAAAAGAGCCCTTAGTATGTTATGAGTGCAAAAAGC
Organism: Calamus simplicifolius; assembly: GCA_900491605.1. Lineage (NCBI taxonomy): Eukaryota > Viridiplantae > Streptophyta > Magnoliopsida > Arecales > Arecaceae > Calamus > Calamus simplicifolius. The sequence goes on from UESW01004129.1 coordinate 955,780, forward strand.
CAGGGCACTTTAGATATGATTGTCCTTTGCTGAAAAAGGCCTACAAGAAAAAGAAGAAAGCATACATGGCAACATGGTCTGATGAATCTTCCTCGTCGGAAGAAGATGAACAAAAGGAAGTTGCCAATATCTGCTTCATGGCCAACAACGACGACAACGACAATGAGGTAAGTTCTGAAAACTCAAATGATGAATTTACATTTGATGAAATGTTTGAGGCTTTCAATGAACTTATGATTGATTTTAAATCTTTGAAAAAGAAGTATAAGTTTTTGAAAAATGACAATATTAGTTTAGCTAAAAGTAAAAATGAATTAGCTTTAGAAGTTAAGAACTTAACTAATGAAAAAGAAGAACTTAGCAAAGAAAGAGATAATCTTAATCAAGAAATAGATTTGTTGAAATCTGAAACTAAAAACTCAACAAAAGATTTAAAAGATCAATTAGAAACTTTAGCTTTAGAAAAAGAACAGCAAGTTAAAGAAAATGACTCTCTTAAGAAAGATGTTAAAAAATATAAAGACATTGTTGAGAAATTCACTTAAGTTCAACTAAACTTAACATGATCTTAGATAGTCAAAAAGCTATTTTTGACAAAGCTGGTTTAGGATATAACACATTAGGAAACAAAAATCTTTAAAGAATATTTTTGTAAAAGCCAACCAAAGTAATATAACTTGTTTTAAATGCAATGAAAAAGGTCATAAATCATTTGAATGCAAAACATTAAATAATAACAACAAGTTAAATATTAAAGCAAAGAAAATATGGGTTCCGAAAGGAACAATTTTTGTTGCTACTAACCATGAAGGACCCAAGAAAGCTTGGGTACCTAAGCATAAAGTTTGATTATATTGCAGGAATGTCTTGTAGCCAAAAGATCAAAGAAAAAGTGGTACCTTGATAGTGGCTGCTCAAGACATATGACGGGTGACAAAGATGAATTCATCACCCTAGAAGAAAAGAAAGGTGGAGTTGTGACGTTTGGCGATAACGGTAAAGGTCAAATTATGGGCCTTGGTAAAGTTCGCATAACTCCATCTATATTTATTGATAATGTACTTTATGTTGATGGTTTGAAGCATAATCTAATAAGTATAAGCCAATTATGTGATAAAAACTTTAATGTTTCATTTAAATCTTCTATATGCACTGTAACTAATTCTATTGATGATAGCATTGTATTTACTGGTTATAGACATGGCAATGTTACTTAGTTGACTTAGAAAAATTATCTTTGAGTATCATTGCTTAATTGCTGACAATGCTAACATAAATGAAATTAGTTGGTTGTGGCATCGTAGATTAGGTCATGCAAGCACACACCTTATTTCAAAACTAATTAAAATGGATTTAGTTAAAGGATTACCTAAACTAGATTTTGAAAATAATAAAATATGTGATGCATGTCAATTTGGAAAACAAACTAGAAGTTCTTTCAAATCTAAAAACATTGTTTCAACTTCTAGGGCTTTAGAGCTACTTCACATGGATCTTTTCGGACCAACTAGAACCACAAGTCTAGGAGGAAAGAAATATGGTCTAGTGATTGTAGATGATTATTCTAGATATACTTGGGTAATGTTTTTAGCTCACAAAGATGAGACTTTCTCGATATTCCTGAAATTCTTCAAGAAAGTCACAAATGAGAAAAACACTACTATAGTATCTCTAAGAAGTGATCATGGAACAGAATTTGAAAATCACTTATTTGAAAGTTTTGCACTGAAAATGGAATTAATCATAATTTTTCAGCCCCTAGGACTCCACAGCAAAATGGTGTAGTTGAAAGAAAAAATAGGACTCTAGAAGACATGGCCCGTACCATGCTATGCGAAAGCAACTTACCAAAGTATTTTTGGGCGGAAGCAATTAACACAGCATGTTACATCTTAAATAGAGCTTTAATAAGACCAATATTAAAGAAAACACCTTATGAATTATGGAATGAAAGAAAACCAAATATAAAATACTTTCATGCATTTGGATGTAAATGTTTCATTCATAATAATGGTAAAAACAACTTAGGAAAATTTGATGCTAAATCTGATGAAGGAATTTTTCTAGGTTATTCAACAACTAGTAAGGCATATAGAATCTTTAACAAGAAAACCTTAGTAGTTGAAGAATCCATTCATATAGTTTTTGATGAATCTTTAGCATCTAGTTCTGAAAAGCTTGATGATGAGGAAGATACAAACATAATTGAAAAAGATCTTGAAAAACTTAATATTGAAGTATCTTCTGATCATGAGCAAGAAGCTAAAGATGATGATTCACATAAGGACGATGATGTCAATATTGATCATAATGATATAGATCTTCCAAGAGACTGGAGATATGCTCATAGTCATCCCAAGGAATTGATTATAGGCGATCCATCTCAAGGAATAAGAACTAGATCATACATGAGAAATATTAGTAATCATCTTGCATTTGTATCACAAATTGAACCTAAAACTATAGAAGAAGCTGAAAAAGATAATAATTGGATGTTAGCAATGCAAGAAGAACTAAATCAATTTACAAGAAATAATGTTTGGACTTTAGTTGAAAGACCTAAAAATCATTCAGTAATAGGATCAAAATGGATTTTTAGAAATAAACTAGATGAAAATGGCATAGTAATTAGAAACAAAGCTAGATTGGTTGCTAAAGGATATAATCAAGAGGAAGGTATTGATTTTGATGAAACCTTTGCACCTGTAGCTAGATTAGAAGCCATTAGGCTATTACTTGCATTTGCATGTCATATGAATTTTAACTTATTTCAAATGGATGTAAAAAGCGCATTTTTAAATGGATTTATAAATGAAGAAGTTTATGTAGAACACCACCAGGTTTTGAAGATCACGAATTTTCAAATCACGTTTTTAAATTGCACAAAGCTTTATATGGTTTGAAACAAGCACCTAGAGCTTGGTATGATAGGTTAAGTAAATTCTTAATAGAAAATGATTTTACAAGAGGAAATGTTGATAAAACTTTGTTTTTGAAAAGAAAAAGTAAAGATTTACTTGTAGTACAAATATACGTAGATGACATTATTTTTGGTGCTACTAACGATTCTCTTTGTCAAGAATTTGCAAAGTTGATGCAGGGAGAATTCGAGATGAGCATGATGGGAGAACTCAACTTCTTCCTTGGACTCCAGATCAAACAAAGCAAAGAGGGAATCTTNGACTAGGCTGAATGGGGTCTCACCGGTGGGGCTCGTGGCGTTGTGTGGTAGGCTCATAGCACATTGGGGAGCTCCTCCACCCACCGTCCCTTACAGTCATCCAGCCGGGCTCTCAATCCTTGGAGAATGATTCGATTAGTTACCTTGGCCGCCCCGTTGGTCTGAGGGTGCCCGACGGAAGTGAATTTCTGCGGATGCCCAGTTCGGAGCAGAATTCTCGGAAGGGCGTGTTATCAAACTGCCGGCCATTGTCGGTGACCAGGGTGTGCGGCAGTCCGAACCGGCATATAATGGACTTCCAAAAGAAGGATCTCACCTTGCTTTCCGTGATCTTAGCAAGGGCCTCGGCTTCAATCCACTTGGTGAAGTGATCAACGGCCACCAGGAGGAACTTTTGCTGTCCAGAGGCCAGGGAAAATGGTTCCAGGATATCCATACCCCACTAGGCAAAGGGCCAGGGTGCCACCAAGGGGGTTGACTGAGACGTCGGCTGTCGCTGGATATTAGCATGGCGCTGACATCTATCACATCTCTTAACGAGCTTGGCTGCATCCTCCTTCATGGTCAGCCAAAAGTACCCCTGTCGTAGGGCCTTGTAAGCTAGGGCTCTGCCCCCAAGTGACTTTCACAGATGCCTTCATGGATCTCCCGTAGGATGTAGTTGATTCTGCTGGTCCCACACACCTGAGGACCGGGTATGAGAATGATCTTCGATAAAGCTTCCCATCCATCATTAAGAACCTCGGGGCCCTCCGCCTGAGTAGCTTGGCCTCAGCGGGGTTCTCTGGGAGAGTGTCGTCGGTCAAATATCGGATGTAGGCATCCATCCAGGAGGGCTCTTGCTCAACCAGCAGCGCTTCATCCGCAACTTCAATGCTTGGGGCCTGGAGGTGCTCCACATATGTTCTTCCCAGCGTCCCATCGGCCGAAGTGGCTAGACAGGATAGTGCGTCGGCCCTAGCATTCTCGCTCGGGGAATGTAGCTGACATGGAAGTAAGAGAACCGAGAGGCTTGGAATTGCACCTTGCTCAGGTAACAGGACATGGTCGGGTCCCTAGCTTCGTACTCCCCAATGATCTACCCAGAAATATATGAGAGTCCATGAAGGCCCTTAAATGCCCTGCGCCTAACTCCCCGCCTGGTTATTAGTTATCGGGAACTGGAATCTAAGAGCATACTCCACCACTTCCCCTTCAGGGCTCGCAAGAATGAGTCTGGCTTCGCTTCCTTGAGAATTTGCTGCTCCATCCATATGCAAAATCCAGTCCTCTTTTTCTGCCTCCTCGTTCGAGGGAGGGTCCACACACTCCTCTGGGCGTATCTCCTCCAAACCCTTCTCGGTCCAGGAATACTCAACCAAGAAATCAGCTATCACCTGAGACTTCATGGTCGACCTTGGTTGGATGGATAGGTCAAATTTACTCAGTTTGATGGCCATTTGGCTAGCCGACCAAGGTGTCAGGACGAGACAAGATGGTCCAAAGAGGTTGGTCCATGAGCACCACGATGGGATGAGCCTGAAAGTAGGGTCGGAAGCGTTGGGCAGAGACCACCAAGGAAAAAATGATCTTCTCGGTTCTAGAGTATCTGGTCTCGGCATCATGAAGTACCTTACTGGTGTGGTAGACCAGCATCTGGACTCCATCAACATCCATGCGCACGAGCACAGAACTGACAGCTTCTGGGGAGGCTGCAAGATACAGGAAGAGCTCCTCCCACTCTTTGGCTTGGACAGCAGGGGGGAGTGGATAGAAATTGCTTCAACTCTTCGAATGCATCCTGACACACCTTTGTCCACTCAAAGCCATTGACCTTGCGCAACACCTTAAAGAAGGGCAGGCACCTTTCTACCGATCTTGACATGAAGCGACTCAAAGCCGCCACCCTTCCGGTTAGGCGTTGCACCTCCTTTTTGTTAGTTGGGGGCCTCATATCCAAGATAGCCCTGATCTTGTCAGGGTTGGCTTCAATCCCTCGCTGGGTTACCATAAAGCCCAGAAACTTGCCTATCGCCACTCCGAAGGCACACTTGTGGGGGTTAAGCCTCATCCGATACCGGCGTAGATTGTTGAAGGTCTCCTCGAGGTCGGCGACATGGTCAACAACACTGGTGCTCTTGGTCAGCATATCATCCACATACACCTCCATGTTACGCCCGATCTGGTCCTCAAAGACCTTATTCATCAACCTTTGATAGGTGGCTCTGGCATTCTTCAGCCCAAACGCATCACCTTTAGCAGTAAATCCCTTTTCTGTAACAAAAGAGATGGCTTCTTCATCTGCTGGGTTCATCCTGATCTGATTGTACCCCGAGAATGCATCCATGAAACTAAGGGTCTCATGCCCAGACGTGGCATCCACTAGCTGGTCGATCCGGGGTAACGGAAAGCTGTCTTTGGGGTATGCCTTGTTGAGGTCGGTGAAGTCCACGCACATCCCCTAGCTCCCACTGGCCTTGCGAACCATCACGACATTCGCTAGCCAGTCTGGGTAGTGCACCTCACGGATATGATCGGCCACCAATAGCTTCCATACCTCCTCATCCATGGTCTTTTGTCGATCAAGGGCGAAACTCCTTTTCTTCTGCCGATAGGTCGGCACTCCACCCTAATGTTAAGTTGGTGGGTAATCACCTCTTCTGAAATTCCTGGCATATCGGATGCCGACCAGGCAAAGACATCTGCATTAGCCCAGAAAGGTGAGGAGTCGGTCATGACCCTCCTCCGGGAGTAGGGCTCCAATCCGGATTGTTCTCATTGGGTCCTCCCGAGGGAAAAGTAAGCAGGCACTCAGCCGGCTCTCCTCTTCTCTTCAGGTCTCAAGGATCCAGCGTCTCAGGTACTGGCGCGGGTGCCACCCCCTGCGGACTAGGGGCCATGTGGTAGCAAAGTGAGGGTGGATTTTGCTCTCCCCGTATTTCCCCAACTCCTTCGCTGGTAGGAAACCTCACGAGGAGCCTCTTAGTGGATATGACAGCATCCAAAAGATTAAGCCCGGGCCTCCCAAGGATCGCGTTGTAAGCAAGGGGCACACGAACCACCAAGAAATTCATGAAAACCATACATTGACATGGGGTTGTGCCAGTCATAACAGGGAGAGTGACCTCCCCCTCGACTTTCACAGAATCTCCAGTAAACCCCATTAGGGGCGTGATGATGGGCCAGAGCAGATCGGGCGACAGGTTCATGCGAACAAAAGCATCATAGTTTAAAACATCCACAGAGCTCCCACTATCAACTAGAATTCTTTTTATAGGATGTTTAACGATCATCATAGATACGACGATGCTGTCATCATTTTTGTTTACCACCTCCTCTAAGTCCTTTTTTAAAGAAAGGAATTACAGAATCCAACTCCTCCTCCCCTCTCGGCCTCTTCGGCGAGCCTCCTGCCGTCCAGGAAATCATTGCCATCATCTTCTTTGTTGGGGCATTATCGATCATCGGTGACGGGGGCGCTGATGGGCCAGGAGCTCCCGGGTTGTTCCTCTGGACGAACTTTACCAGGTGGCCTTGTTGGATAAGGTCTTCTATAGCCTTCTTCAGTTGGCGACAGTCATCAGTATTATGGCTGTGATCCCGATGATAGCGACAATAGAGGTTCTTATTGCGAGGGATCTTCGGGTTTATTAGAGGAGGGCACTGAAGATAAGGCTCCCCTTCAATCTCGAGCAAGATCTGCGATATCGGGGCGAGCAGTGGGGTGTAGGGTCCATCTCTTGGTGCAGGGGCTCGGAGATGATTGTCTGGCCGGCGAGGAAGCTTAGGTCTTCTGGGGCGAGCTTCGACAGGTTCCGATCAGGCCGGTTTCTTGGAGACGTTCCCGCTAGCCTCACACCGGGAAAAGTTGGCCTCGTCGGCTCAAATATATTTTTGGGCCCGGGTCAAGAGCTCGGCGTAGGAGCTGGGCAACTTCTTATCGAGGGAGTATGCGAAGCGAGATGGGTGAATCCCTCGCTTCAAGGCCAAAGTGGCCACTGAGTCTTCAAGATTGTAGACCTCCAGGGCCGCTTCCTTGAACCGAGCGACGTAATCCCGTAAGGACTCACCGCTCTTCTGCTGGACGGTGAAGAGGTTATCTGCTACCCTTAGAATCTTCCAGCAGGCATCAAAATGGGCCAAGAAAGCTCTTTCCAACTGGCAGAAGGAATCAATATTCCGTGGTGGCAGATGGGAGTACCAAGCTTGGGCGGCCTTCTTCAAGGTGGCTGGGAAGGCGATGCACATGAGCGAATCAGTGGCCCCCTGGACTTGCATGAGAACTTTATAATTTTTCAAGTGGTCCAAGGGGTCTGTGGTCCCGTCATAAGGATCTAGCTGGGGAAGGTAGAACCGGTGGAGATGAGCTCTTCCATGATGCGGCGAGACAACGGAGGCCAGCTATTGTAGTCCGTCTCTGGCAGGTGGGTGATCCAGTGGCTAAGTTCCTCCAACCTCTGGTTATACTCGTTGAGTCGACGCTCGGCTTGATGGGCCATCCGACAATCAAAAGACCCCTCCCCCGAAGACTCGGAGGATAGAGAACGGGGATGGCAATGTCGGCGGGGACGCTCCGCCTCCTTCCCATGCCACCGCCTAGGAGAGACACTAGCATGGAGGGAAGGCGACCGGTGTCTCTTAGAGGCTTTCCGGTGGTGAGGCTTGGGCGGAGTTTGATGGTGGTGATCCTCCGGCATCGGTGACCTCCTTCGGGAGGAATGCTGGCTGGGTTGCACCACCCTGGGACTGATGGATTTGGCTCTGGCTGCTGCGGGGCTGCCTGTTGGTGCTGCAGGCCTTGAACCGCCACTGCCAGGGATTGGACTTGTGTGGCTAGGGTGGCGAATCGATCTTCCTGAAATTGCTACGGAGGAGGTGCAAGGACATCGACCGGAGGAGTGGAAGGTCCAGCCTCCTGGGGATGCAGCGATGCCAAAATGCTGGTCGGAAGATCCGAGGGGGCATCCGCGGGTGGATCGGCTCCTCGGCGCTGCCCCCCAGCGCGACTGGCAGAGACTCCCTTCGTACGGGTCATCACCATGGCTTCAAGAGCTCGAAGAGAGAGATTATAGATTGCTGGTTTGATGTCTTTCTCTTTCCCCCCCTTCCTGGTGCGCCAATCTGATGACGCCAAGTCACCTTCTTCAAGCGTCGGGGAAGATGGACGTCCTTCTCTTCGAACCCCTGCAAGAAAAGTCTTTGGAGACCGGATGCTCTGGTGGTGACCCTTCGACGCTCAAGTTAGTCACTTGGGATCAGATGAGAACTGTTCAATAGAAGGGAGCTAAAGCAGTTAGGGTTTTAGCTAGTAGGAAGAAAACTAGAAAACCAGAGTTCAAGGATTCTTACAGCGGGGCGCGTGCTTTTATACCTGTTCGAATGTCCCCCTTCTATTCCTAAGATCACTGATTTTTAGGAGCCCAGTTCAATAACGGACAAAATATGGGGCCGACGATGATAGGTCGTACTGTCATCGTACACACTGGATGCATCATGAGTTACCTGTCAGTACGACCTCATATATGTCTCACATCTGGGGTCGCGTCTGGTGCGCGCCACCATTGGACGTGATCGTGCACAGTAATGGGCAGGTGGTGATCCACATACCGTAACAGGGTATGGCCATGCACAGTGACAAAGATACAACGGATCATACGCCGTTATGAGGTATGGCCACCTTCTGCCACGGATGTGCGGTAGATTATGTGGGCACGCCAGGTGGCTCAGAACAACCTAACCATGCGCCGGGGATTGAGATGTCGTTCATGTGCCTCGAGACCGAGTGGGAGGTCCCGGGGGTTGATATACTGTCCATGTGCCCCGAGACCGAGAGGAAGGTCCCGGGGGTTGATATACTGTCCATGTGCCCCGAGACTGAGAAGGAGGTCTCGGGGGTTGATATACTATTCATGCGTCCCGAGACCGAGAGGGAGGTCTCGGGGGTTGATATACTGTTCATGCACCCCAAAACCGAGAGGGAGGTCTCGGGGGTTGATATACTGTTCATGCGTCCCAAGACCGAGAGGGAGGTCTCAGGGGTTGATATACTGTTCATGCGCCCCGACACCGAGAGGGAGGTCGCAGGGGTTGATATACTGTTCATGTGCCCCGAGACCTCCCTCTCGGTCTCGGGGGTTGATATACTGTTCATGTGCCCCGAGACCGAGAGGGAGGTCTCGGGGGTTGATATACTGTTCATGCGCTCCGAGACTGAGAGGGAGGTCTCGGGGGTTGATATACTGTTCATGTGCCCCGAGATCGAGAGGAAGGTTCCGGAGGTTGATATACTGTTCATGCGCCCCGAGACCAAGAGAGAGGTCCCAGGGGTTGATATACTATTCATGCATCCCGAGACCGAGAGGGAGGTCCCGGGGGTTGATATACTGTTCATGGGCCCCGAGACCGAGAGGAGGTCCCGGGGGTTGATATACTGTTTATGCGCCCCAAGACCGAGAGGGAGGTCCTGGGGGTTGATATACTGTTCATGTGCCCCGAGACCGAGAGGGAGGTCTCGGGGGTTGATATCGTTCATGTGCCCCGAGACCTCCCTCGAGGTCTCGGGGGTTGATATATCGTTCATGTGCCCCGAGACCAAGAGGGAGGTCCCGGGGGTTGATATATTGTTCATGCGCCCCGAGACCGAGAGGGAGGTCCCAGGGGTTGATATACTGTTCATGTGCCCCGAGACCGAGAGGGAGGTCCCGGGGGTTGATGTAGCTTCCGTCAGCTGCTGCTATCTTTGTCGTTCATCCTAACGGTGCAGGATTAGCCATATCACACCTATTATATCTATAAGAGTTGTAGATGGTCTATAACGTGAGTTGCATACGTGCTATCTTAGTGTGCCTAGTGTGCAACCTAGGATTGTATGACTAGTCTTAGGTTGGTACCATATGGATTAATTATATAATGGCTAGAAAAGCTGTTTGTTTGGGCAAAGCTTCTCATATCTTGTGCCCCTCATGTGCTATGTGACTTCAAAATTTTGAATATGAATGCTTAAGATTTGGTGGGAAAAGTTATCCATGTGAACGAGGGCTAACTTTTCTTAGGCAACTTTTGTTTGAAAGATTTGAATTTGGTCGGCAAAAATGCTTTGATAACATGAACGTTCAAATTCAGAAAGTCACCTTTCTTTTGAATGAGGTTTGTAATTTGGACCTTGCAATGAACAAAATAGAAGAGGGCAAAATAGCTGAGTTATTTTTTGAGTGATTTATCCAAGCTAATAGCTGAGTTATTTTTGGAGTGATTTATCCAAGCTACGTATAACCATAGCATCACTATTTGGACGATGGTATATGGCCATGTTGGGTGACCAGCCTTGTAATTTCTTCTTGTATTATTTAAGAAACATACAGAAAATTTGTAGAGTTAACATATTGTCACATGTTTCTATAGTGAAGGTTAACCACACTAGAAGCATGAGAGGAAGATGGAGTCAGAACAATGGAAGGAAGAATCACATGCCGCCTAACCCCGTGTTTCTTGTCCACATCTAATTCCTTCTATACCGGGTAGACCTTTGTATACAGTACTTGCACGGCCTTTTCTACTCTAGAGATGTGTTGTTATGCTCTTTTCAATAGTTCCACATCGAAAAATTAGGAGTTGGTTGTATGGTTTATAACTAGTTAAGAAAAATGGACAAGTACGATCCCTTTTTGGGCTGTGATGACCTAAGTTAGTATAAACCTTGTCCATCTTTCTTTCTTGTAACGAAATGAGTCTGTAGGTATTGCGAGCCCTAAAGCTGTTATATACAAAAAGGCATTGCCTCTAGTGGAGATAAAGCTAAATTATGGTTTAATTTGTATTTAATTTAATTTTAAATAAAAGGATTGGATTTAGTGGGTCCATCTTAGAAATTCCATAGAAATTATGACAATAAGATTAAAACAAAAGAAAAGAAGGGAGGCTGCCAAGAACCGAACCCGTTCTGAATTGAATATGTAAGGCTGAAGGACCTATATAGTGGGTTGAACATGTATTAAGCGGAATGAGGGAGAAATCTGAGATGGTGAGGAGAGAGGGGACAGTGATTGAGGGGGAGAAATCTGAGATGGTGAGGAGAGAGGGGACAGTGATTGAGGGTGAAATATCATCGAAGAAATTTTAGAGGGAATAAAAGTTATTATACAATGAAATAAATTGGTTGTTTTATTTTTTTAAGTGTGGGTGCAGAAAGCAATTTTTGTGGTGTATAAAGAATTCCCCAAATTCTCAAGCCAACGTTTAATTATTTCACACGAGATATCGCATACGAGATATACAAGTTGAAGCCGTTACTAAAGCATTTATATTATTAGTAACGCCAAGCTTTTATATTAGTAACAGGAACGGTTTCAAAATTGAATACTCATGGCCTCTTTAGAAACGCTCTCGAACATATCTGTTTAGGAACGCTCTTGAAGCGTGTGGAGCATATCCTATCCTCTTTATAAAAGAGAAGGTTTATGGTTGAGTAACTCAGGGCAAGAGTAGCACCTTTTGGTGACCCAAAGCGATGCTGATGTTCTTCTCCATTAGCTCGGAAGATCTCCATGTTTAGAAGCTCAGCTAGTCTAACTTTTGTTGGGCTCTTATCATGGCGGACGGTGGGAAAGGGTGGGAAAGGTGTCCGCTCCTTCCTGATCAGTCTCATGCTATCTGTATCCAAGGAAGGACGTGCCGAAGAGACCAAATACGAGATAAGGGGCGTAGATCCCAAGAAACCAAATACGACACAAGAGGAAAAAGCCAAGCTTTTTATCTTTTGGATCTTCGGCCAGCAAGTTCCAGGGAACCACATGGTGCAAAAAAATGGTGGAGACGCTCAGCAATAAGCAGTCAATTGCACCTTGTAAAGAATGTTCCAAATTGAATTATATATTTTTGAACAAGTATAGGATTTCATAAGGACAAAAATTGAGAGATCTATTATATTGCAGGTCTTTGATCTATTATATTGCAGGTCTTCGTATGCAACATTTTAGTCAGTGTAAAAGATTTTGCAGTTTGCTTCTGTATTTTTTTCCCATTAGTTAAACTGCCATTATGCTTAAAGATTTTAGCTGTGATTTTTTTCCGTTGCCATTTTTAATACCGATCATTTTTTAGGACTTTTGGCTAGCTGGACATTAGAATCTAAATTTAATATAGCACTAGCTCAGGTATTCACAAAATTTATATTAATATTTAATTATAATTTATGTTTTGACTGAAATTATAATATTAGTAACGGAAACGGTTTCAAAATTGAATGCTCATGGCCTCGATCTTTAGGAACACTCTCGAAGCATGTCGAGAATATCAAGGTTATGGTTCGGTGACCCAAAGCGAATTAGCTCGAGAGATATGTTTAGAAGCTCAACTAGTCTAACTTTTGTGGGCTCTTAACATCGGTGAGAAAGGCATCCGCTCTTTCACGATCAGTCTCATGCTATGCTATCTCTATCCAAGGATAGAGGTTCGGGTCACTACAATAAACCATATCGTACTGGACTCAAATTTTTTTTTCACTGGTCTGGCACGGCATGGCCCATTAGGGGCCATGCCATGCCTTGATCGGCGTGCCAACACATCTGGGCCATGCATTTTTTCCACCACGCCTGGGCCATGCATTTCCACTGGTCCGGCATAGCATGACCCATGATGGGGGCACAGCATGGCCCATGACTAGACCGGACCCATGATTGGCCCATGATGGGCCTAGACCGGACCCATGATGGGGGCACAGCATGGCCCATGATGGGCCTAGACCGGACCCATGATCAGCATGGCCCATGATGGGCCTAGATCAGCATGGCCCATGATAGGCCTAGATCGGCGTGCCGGCACGCCACGGTGCCTAAGCATGGTGCCTAAGCATGGATGTGCCTAGCACGTGCCTAGGCACAGTGCCATGCCGGGCTCGACACGATCCATGTGGGCCGTGCCAGGCTCGGCATGGCTCAGGTTTGGCACGGAATTTTTTTTAGGCATGGCTCAGGTTTGGCACGGAATTTTTTTTATCGTGCCATGCCTTGGCACGGTCCAGTAAACAAAAAGAAACAAACGGACCATGACAGACACAGCACGATAATTTTAGAGGCATAATAAACTTGTGCCGTTTAGAGGCATGATAAACTTGTGCCGTGCCAGGCACAACCTGGTGCCCATCTTTATCCAAGGATTAGCGTGCCGAGGAGACCAAGTACGAGATAAGGGGCACAGATCCCCGAGATTGAACGACCCGAAGAGACCGGATACGAGATAAGAGGCAAAGGTCTGTCTCTTTCTACTCGTATCTAGGAATGATAAAAACCAAATGCTATCTTTTGGACCTTCGGCTGGCAAGCTTCAGATAACCACATGGACCTTCGGCTGGCAAGTATCTAGGAATGATAAAAACCAAATGCTATTTTGGACCTTCGGCTGGCAAGCTTCAGATAACCACATGGACCTTCGGCTGGCAAGCTTCAGATAACCACATGGTGCTAAGAAATAATGAAGACGCTCGGCAATAAGTAGCGAGTTTGCACCGTGAAAAGATTAATGTTCTAAGTTGAATTATTTCTGGAACCGGGATAAGATTTCAGAAGGATAAAAACTGAGAGATCTAATATTATATTGCAGGTCTTTGTATGCAACATATTTTGCAGCTTTCTTTTAGTTTGCTTCTGTATTTTTTCCCCACTTGTTTGTCATTATGTTTGCATTTCATCGATTTAGCGTTTTTTTTACCTAATTGCCACTTCGATCATTTTTTAGAACTTTTGGATTGTTGGACGTTAATTACAATCCAAATTTAATATATATATTAACCTTTAATTATAATTTAAGCTTTTGTTTAAATTATAATAAATAATATATTAATACAAAATAAATATTATATAAAAAATATTTAATTAATAATATATTATAATTTATTGAGCTGACATCATCATCCTCTCTTCCATAGCCTTTGGTGAAGCGGTGATCCTCCATAGCCTTTTGGTGAAGCGGTGATCCTTTTTTCCAACTGTCATCGCCCAAGTAGTTTAGAAAAATATTGCTTTACTAGTCGGTGATAATACAAAAAATATAGATCATGTATTATAATATATTTTTATATATTTTATAAGTTTAATTTTACAAAAAATAATAATATGGTTTTGATAGAATGAGGGGCACGAATGGAATGGTGATTGTATGGATTTTGTGCTTATCAAAAAATTGTAACACCATCTAAAACTCAAAATATATAACTAATTTGATAAGTTTATAATATTATATAAAATATTTATTAAGAATTATAAAAGTATAATAATTAATTTTTCAGGTCACTTAAGCCTTTTTAACTTCTCTAGATATAATTATATTAATGTATAGTCTACTTGTATTCTTTAACTCCTCAAAGTTCTATTACATAACCCTTTCAGATGCCATATAGTTATGATTATATTAATATATAGTATATATTAATCTTTTGTTTTTATTATATTTATGTTACTATAACCTGCTTAAGCCTTCGACAGCAGGTGGATATATAAATAGCTTTGCTACTATCATGCTTCTATGCGTCGATGGTAAACTATTTTAATTTACAAAAAGTTTAAAAAGGACAAGATAGAGATTTAAACATGGTCATGAATGAGATTTTAAGATAGGGATTTAAACATGGTCTTAAATGGATGACATGTTCAATCTCACTGTGATGACATGGCAGGCTTTGCACGTGGCACATTCGTGGCGCGGCCGCATAGCATACGTATGGCTGCCACATGGCAATCCACACAGCAAGATTGAAGGAGCCAAAAATAAGGAACATACCTCAATATTGGCTGCAGCGAAAGCAGGATCGTTACCAGAGTCCCCGGTTTATCCATGCCTAGGAAGAGAGTCCCCAATTTATCCACGCCCAGGAAGAAGAAGGCTTCTCAGTCTCCGTATCCTAATCTTTCATAAGACACCTCCGGTCTTCTTATAGAAGAGCTGTTAAGGCTGAGAAATACGAAGAGTCCCAACTCTTGGGACCCTGTGTGGGTGGCTGACTTGGCACCCAGGCCAACAATCTTCCACTTGTCCACATAGGAACAATACCTCAACTCTCTCAACTTATAGTACGGTCAACTTATAGTATTGTGGGGTATGCGATCCGACAAAACTCACACACAATGACATATAGTGGATATACTGCATTAAGTTAATAAATAACTAATGCAGCGAACAAAAATACAATCAAATCTCGTCTGTGATCCAGATAATCCAATCACACCTGATCAAGCACTCTCAATCCCTTAATAGATCTTCCCTGAGATAATCCGATCACACCTGATCAAGCACTCTCAATCCCCTAAGAGATCTTCCCTAAGCAGCACTTGAAAAAATACAAAGCCATAATGTTTGTATCCATAATCATATGCAACTCATACACATGATTGCTCGGACAGTGGATCACAAACATAAGGTGTGGTCGCGAATAATCTTCGTTGAACACTCATACTAGTCCATCTTTGTCCAGTTGACTTTCTAGGATTATCTCACATGGTCGTATCAATTCCATGATCCTAGAGGACAAGGCTAAGGAAGTCATCCTGAATTCCAACTTCATAGTATAGGTTCAAGTCTAAGGATACAATATAGTTGTATCACACGACAACGAAGAGGGAATGTATCATGCTGGGTTGACTTAAGCACATGCAATATAATACAGCTATGGTGGAGCTCCACTCAATGGGCTATGTCATACTCAAACACTGTACGAACACAAGTCCAGGCATCACAAAGTTGCCTGACTCAAGCACACTCTAATGCTCTCAGTTCGGCTACAACGGGCTTAGTATGGTTTTATGGATATATCAATATTCATACACCACACACGCATGTATGTACTCCGTACTCGACTCTCCTGAGTCTCATCTCAGTCCAAACTGAGGCGACTTTAATTATAATATATTTTATCATAATTTATGTAGCCCATTTTGCAACTCATGTAATATGCAACTCATGCATTGCTACTCAAGCATCTATAATGGCTATTTTAGTCTCATCCTGCCCACTACAAAAGTGTCAGGGCGATGACCCATGTGAGTGGGCTGATCTAAGCTTGTGACATTTATACACATATATGCCTATAAGTATGAACTCATGAAAATAAACATTTCATAAACTTTAACACATAGTTATTGATGTGCATACAATCCCTGTCTGACAACAAAAAAAGACACAAACTCCTACATAAGTCTGAAACATATCACGGTCTATCACACTCTATACAGACCTATATCCCTCACATGAGCCTAGAACACATCCCTAGGAATAGGCTTTGTTAGAGGATCAGCCAGCATCCTGCCAGTGGAGAAATACTTTAGGATAACTTCTCCTTGCTTGACCATGTCCCGAATGAAGTGATATTTGATGTCAATATGCTTGGTCCTTCTATAGTACTTAGGATCCTTAACATATTGTAATGCTGCTATACTATCAGAACTGATCTAAATAGCCTCATGTGCAGTAGCTGATATCTTAAGTCGCCTCAAGAACCTCCTCAGCCACACGGCCTTCTAGACAGCAGCCGAACAAGCAATATATTCGGCTTCCATAGTGGACAGGGCGATGCATCTTTCAGAAGACACCTCCGGTCTTCTTATAGAAGAGCGAATAAGGCTGAGAAATACGAAGAGTCCTGACTCTTAGGACTCTGTACGGGCAGTTGACCACTTGTCCACATAGGAACAATATCTCAACTCTCTCAACTTATAGTGTGGTCAACTTATAGTGCGGTGAGGTGTGCGACCTGATAAAACTCACACACAATGACATATAGTGGATATTCACACCTGATCAAGCACTCTCAATCCCTTAAGAGATCTTCCCTGAGCAGCGCTTGAAAAAACACAAAGCCATAATGTTTGTATCCATAATCATATGCAACTCATACACATGATTGCTCAGGCAATAGATCACAAACATAAGGTGTGGTCGCGAATAATCTTCCTTAAACACTCATACTAGTCCATCTTTGTCCAGTTGACTTTTTAGGATTGTCTCACATGGTCGTATCAATTCCATGACCCTAGAGGACAAGGCTAAGGAAGTCATCCTGAATTTCAACTTCATGGTATAGGTTCAAGTCCAAGGATACTACATAGTTGTAGGGCTCACACGGCAACAAAGAGTGAATGTATCTTGCTGGGTCGACTTAAGCACATGCAACATAATACATCCTATGGTGGAGCTCCCACTCAATGGGCCATGTCATACTCAAACACCATACGAACACAAGTCCAGGCATCACAAAGTTGCCTGACTCGAGCATACTCTAATGCTCTCAGTTTGGCTACAACATGCTTAGTATGGTTTTATGGATATATCAATATTCATACACCACACATGCATGTATGTACTTCGTACTCGACTCTCCTGAGTCTTATCTTAGTCCAAACTGAGACGACTTTAATTATAATATATTTTATCATAATTTATGTAGCCCATTTTGTAAATTATGCAATCTGCAACTCATGCATTGCTACTCAAGCATCTATAATGGCTACTTTAGTCTTATCCTGCTCACTACAAAAGTGTTACAGTGATCACCCATGTGAGTGGGTTGATCTAAGCCTGTGACATTTATACACATATATGCCTATAAATATGAACTCATAAAAATAAATATTTTATAAACTTTAACACATAGTTATTGATGTCCATACAATCCCTGTTTGACAACAAAAAAATAGACACAAACTCCTACATAAGTCTGAAACATATCACGGTCTGTCATACTCTATACAGACCTAGACCCCTCACATGAGTCTAGAACACATATCTAGGAATAGGCTTTGTCAGAGGATCAGCCAGCATCCTGCTAGTGGAGAAATGCTTTAGGATAACTTCTCTTTGCTTGATCATGTCCCGAATGAAGTGATATTTGATGTCAATATGCTTGGTCCTTCCATGGTACTTAGGATCCTTAGCATATTATAATGCTGTTATATTATCCAAACTGATCTGAATAGCCTCATATGCAGTAGCTGATATCTTAAGTCGCCTCAAGAATCTCCTCAGCCACACAGCCTTCTGGACAGCAGCTGAACAAGCAATATATTCGGCTTCTATAGCGGACAGAGCGATGCAGCTTTATTTCTTACTGCACCAAGTGATAGTTCCACCTCCAAAGATGAGCACGTATCCTGTGGTGGATCTTCGCTCATCCCTATCACTAGCCCAATTAGAGTCACAAAAACCCTTTAATCTCAAATCTTCACCCTGATAGCATAGGGTGAGATTGGCAGTACTATGAAGGTAACAAAAAATCCTTTTAACTGCAGCCTAATGAGCAAGACCTGGATTACTTTGGTATCGGCTAACTAAGTGCAAAACAAATATCAGGGTGAGTACATAACATAGCGTACATCAAACTCCCTATAGCACTAGCATAAGGGATTCTGCTCATTTTTTCTCTCTTTTCATCAGTTCTAGAGCACTGATCGATGCTTAAAGTACAACCCTTATCTATTGGGGTATCAACGGGTTTAGAATAGTGCATACGAAATCATTCTAAGATTTTCTCAATATACATTTTTTGTGACAAATCAAGAAACTTCTTAGCACAATTCCTTAGGATTCTCACTCCTAGCACAAAATTTTCCTCACCCATATCCTTCATCCAAAGACAGAGGACAACCACTCCTTAATAGCATTGATCAACCCTATAGAACTCCCAGCTATTAGGATGTCATCTACATAGAATGCTAAGATCAGAATACCATCGTCTGATTTCTTAATATACATACAGTGATACTTCTCAATCATATCTAAGCCAATTGATGTAATAGCTTTATGAAACTTGAGGTGCCATTGCCTAGATGGCTGCTTAAGACCATATATGGATCTTCTAAGGTGGCATACTTTACCCTTCTGTCCTTTGGTTACAAAGCTCAAAGGTTGATCCATATAGATCTCTTCATCCAGGCTTCCATTAAAAAATATTGTCTTAATATCCATTTGATGTGGCTCCAAATCTAAATGGGCTACAATACCTAAAATCAAGAGAATAGAGACAAATCTCACCACAGAAAAAAATGTCTCTTCAAAGTTTATACCCTTCAACTCGGTATAGCCCTTCACCACAAGATGAGCTTATACTTATCAATTGACCCATCAGTCTTGCGCTTTATCTTAAGAACCCACTTATTTCCTATAGATTTGCACCCAGACAGAAGGTCTACCAAGTCCTACACATGATTCTTGGCCATCGATACCATCTCATCTTCCACAGTAGCTAGCCACTCACTACGAGTAAGTGAATCGAGCGCCTCTTTAATAGAAGCAGACTCATCAGGATCCAACAGGGTGTAGAGAAACATATTCCCTTCAATCCTAAAATATCATCGTGAAATATGACCACGTTTGCTTCTTTGTAACTGCGTATTTAGACCCTACGGACCACTCTCAGGTGGTGCAACAACCCTCATGGGTGAGCTCCTACTAGGCTCAGCTTGTGCGCTCCCACTGTCTGGTGTGGCACTCCCACTGGGCCTAGCATTCCCACTATCTGTGATGAGCTTTGAGACAGATTGAAAATTTCCTTCCTCTCCAGAGATAGTAGGAAGGTCATTTTGTAACTCATATAGGGACAGGTCCTTCCTAATTTCACCAATGCTCGAGAATTCATTCTTTAGAAACTCTACGTCTCTGAACTCCACTTCAGTCAACCCTCCATTAGGATGTGCACCATACATCATGTAACCCTTTAAATTCTCAGAGTACTTGATGAACACCTTTTTGCTAGCTTTAGGATCCAGCTTTCCCAACTTATGGGAGGCATTGTGAACATATCCTGCTGAACCTCAAGGGCGCAAATGATCCACAGAGGGTTGCACACCATACCATAGCTCATATGGAGTAGAAGATTCTATTTTACTAGGTACACAATTAAGGATGTAGGTAGCAGTCATCAGCGCATCTTCCTAGAAACTAATTGAAAATTTTGCCTGCGCCATCATTGACCTAACCATATCTAGTAAAGTCCTGTTTCAACCCTCGGCAACACCATTATGTTGCGGTGTCCCAGGAATGGTAAGCTGCTTGCGTATCCCCTTTTTCTTATAGAGCTGCTAGAATTGCTCAGATAGATATTCGCGACCTCTATCAGTTTAGAGAGTCTTCAAAGACCTTTTCTTCTGATTTTTTACCTTAGCTAAAATTCATCTGAAATAATCCAATACTTCATAGCAATGGGAGATCAAGTACATATACCCGAATCATAAAATATCATCTATAAATGTGAGGAAATAGGAAGCACCATGGTGCACTTTGATACTCATGGGTCCACAGATATCAGAGTGAACTAGCTCTAATGGATGAGAGGCCCTAGTAGCCTTACCAAAAGGCTTTCTTGATGCCTTTCCTGCTAGATAAGACTCACATATAGATAGACTTATCTTGGTAAGAGGGCCCAATAGCCCTGCTTTAGCCAATCGTGCCATCCTATCTTGGCCCATATGACTAAGTCTGGCATGCCAAAGAAAACTATCATCACAGGCAGGAATAGATGCACAAGAAAATAAGGAATAAGAAGTACACAATTTAACATTAAGTCTAAAGAACCCATGTAACAAATATCCATAAAAAGATAAAACATCATCCAGATAGACTAACATATGGTCACCAGAAAAATAAAAAGTGCAACCGAGTGCCAACATGGCAAGAACAGAATAAAGATTACACCGGATAGTTGGGACATACAAAATGTCATGTAGGATCAATACATATCCACCATGAAGCGTAACATGATATGCTCCTACACCCAAAACTTGATAACGCATACCATTCCCTAGCATGATAAATTGGGTATCTATAGGCATCCGATGAAAATCTATAAAACCCATCTCACACTATATGTTTATTCACTCCTAAATCTACAATCCAATCGGGGAGAGTGTCAGCAACTAATGGATATGAACAAACATAGAGAGAGCTTAATATGGAGCATTCCTTCTTTGGCTCAGTGCAATCATGAGCAAAGTGGCCTTTTGCTTCACAATTGTAGCACTTAATCTTTGTCACATCTCTCTTTTTCCCTCGATGTCCTCTATTTGGTTTGGCTATAGCTTTTCCTTTAGATCCCTAAGCACTCTTGTTACGTGCCTTTCCCTTCTTTTTGTTCCTGGGTCTCGAAGACTCACCAGTAACCACATAGGCCAGAGGGAGGGAAGTCTCAATGCGCTCAGCTTCAACCTCAAGATGATGAGTAATGTCCTCAAAAGTCTTGATGTGCTCACTATGAGTCATCAAGAGCTTCATTTGACTCTATTAAGGGTCAGACAGTGAACAAATCACCGCAAGGACCTGTTGCTCATCAGTAAGGTCAACTCCAGCAGCCTTCATACCTTAATCATGTTTTTCATCACACGAAGGTGGGTTGACATGGAATGATTGGGATCCTTGACATATTGCATGAATCTAAGGTTCAAGGCATGTAGCCTTGTGGCTAAAGTTTGACCAAACCTGATCTTGAGCTGGCTCCACATATCCTGAGCAGTCTAGCAATGCTCAAAGTTGCCAATAAGATCATTGTGCATGTTACTCAACATGGTAAAGCATGCACAACGATCTTTTCTGACCCAACTTTTATAGGCTTTCCGATCAAGGCGATGTTGCTCAGTAGCGCCAGGCGCTGGTGGTGTCATACTAATTGTCAGGTCTTCAGGACTTCTAATTCATTAGGTAGGTATTGAATTTTTCTATACCACATTTCATAGTTTTATCCATCTAGCTTCTCACTTTTGTTAAGATCAGCTATCACATATTTGGAGGCCATCACTGCATTCAGTCAAGCAAGGTATGGACATCAGGCACATATTATACCATTAGCTAGAAAAATAACCAGATTACAAATGTTCCTTCTTATAAATGAGATCGAAAACTTTGCTAAGCTCATAATCATCACTCATTTAATAAGATGAAACACAGAATCTAATAATTTTCATAGAGCACATCTATGTTATCTACATTAAATAATATGATCGTAGAATATTCATAGCAAATGACATAAATTTTCCTTATGCATTAAGCATAAATTAATTATGTCAATAGAAAATGTATAGACACATGCATAAACCATATTTATTCACTAAGCATAAATAATTATGCATTCAAAAAAATAGTTACAAAAATTCAAGCAGAATGGCAATGATAATATTCATGCATAAAGCATAAATAATTATGCCACAGTAAGAAAACTTTCAATAAATATTTTCTTTGAATTTTTTAGATTTTTTCTGATTTTTTCTGATTTTTTTGGAATTTTTTAAATTTTTATGTAATTTTCTTGATGTTTTGAATTTTTTTAATTATTAAAACTCAAAAAAAAAAGAAAAAAAAGCTAGCAGCTGATGTCAGCTGGGACCGATACATGACTAGACACCTGGATGCCACATAAGCATCTATTATTTGTTAGATCGCTGTTTGCATGGACTGCCACATGGCAGCCACGTGTATGCCATGCGGCCGCCACGAATGTGCCATGTACAAAGCCTGCCACGACAACATAGTGCTGATGTATCTGCCACATCAGCACCACTTTTCTATTTCCCTTTTTTTAATGAATAAATACTAGAAAGTCCCTGGATATCCATGAATTTATAGGTGGTGCCACCCGTAAACTCATAGAGTCTCCCATGCTTGCCACCCACATGGCGGCGGCGAAGGGCCGTCTCAGCCATCCAGTGGCCAGATGGAGGCCTAGGGGCGGACACCGGCAGCCCGCACCGCCGTAGAAGGTTCGGCGGCCCCACAACCAATAGGCACGAGCATGCCCGCTGCCCACACGGCGGCGATCAGGCTTCCCCGGCCATCCAGCTACCAAGGAAGAGGCCAGGTCGCCGAGGACGACTCTCGGGAGGGTCTCTGGCAGCAGGCAAGGCATCGCCATCCGATAAAGAACTCCCGATGATAACAGGGACCTGCATTCGTCGCATGTGCGGTGGAGGCAGGGGCTTCCCTAGCCCCCCAGTGGTCGGGGAAGGAGCCGAACAAGCTCCGGCGATTGGCGGGGCCAATGCCGGTCGCCGGAACGAGTCCGATGACCCCATGCCATGGGAACGGGACCAGGTGGAAGGGAAAGCTTTCCCCAACCACCAACGGCCGGGGAAGAAGGGGAAGAGATCCCGATGGCTAGAGAGGAACCTCCCAGCCGTCGAAGAGAATCAAATAGACCCTCCCCTTTGACCTGATCAAACTGAGGTCCGCTGCGGCACCCATGGCCATAGCGGAACCTCCCAAATTCCTTTTTGTTCTATATTCTTTGCTGCATGCTGTAGCACCCGTGGCCACTGCAGTCTGTACCCAGCAATCTCAACCCTTTGGTGATGACTAGCGTGGCTCTAATACCAATTAAAAGAGCCAAAAATAAGGAACATGCCTTAATATTGACAGCAACGGAAGCAGGATCGTCGATCGTCGGGGGCTACCAGAGTCTCTGGTTCATCCATGCCCCTACTGATGAGGAAGAAGAAGGCTTCTCAGTTTTCATATCCTAATCTTTCAAAAGACACCTCTGATCTTCTTATGGAACCGATAAGATTTAGAGAGCAGATAAGGCTGAGAAATCCGAAGAGTCCCGACTCTTGGGACTCTATGTGGGCGGCTAACTTGGTACCTAGGCCAACAAACATTAAAATAGATCTTAAATGGATGAGATTAGAGCTGGTTTCTTAAGAAAAAATTATTAAAATATGCTACTACAATAACATTTATAAGGTAAAGCAAATTAAATTTTATCAAGTATAAATAATTTATTTTTTGAGGGCTATCGGCATGTATTTGATTTCTCATAGTCATTAAAGAAAAAAAATCATGTCAAAATCTTTTAATAGTTTGATTTAAAAAAAATTAATAGTTATCAACTAAAAAAATTTCTTCAAAAGAAAAAGAAAAGAATCGATTAAACAATAATAGTTTTGCATAAAAAATTCACTAAACAAAGTTGTTCATGGGAAAAAAAGAAAAAGCTGATTATAATAAATTAATAGTTTGATATCAAGAAAAAAAAATCTGTTTGAAAAAAATAATGTTCTCTAGAAGGAAAAAAGAATTTTTTTAAAAATTAGTAGTTTGATGTAAAAAAAAAATACTTTTAACTTAAAAAAATATTCCTCATTGGAAAAGACAAAAGAATCCACTAAAAAAAATTATTGGTTTGACCAACTAAAAAAATTAACTTGTTAGAAAAATAATAGTTTGATCAACTAAAAAATAGTTTGCTGTAAAAAAAAAGCTTTTGACCTACAAAAAATGTTCTTCATGGAAAATAAAGGATAGGCTAAAAAAATAATTTCATCTAAAATTGTTTTAGACTAAAAAAATAAAGTAAAAGTTTGAAGTAAAAAATAAATAATTTTTAACTTAAAATAATGTTCTTCATAGGAAAAAAATTTGATCAAAGAAAATTAATAGTTTGATATAAAAAGTTTTTGACTAAAAAAATATTCTTTATGAAAAGAAAAAAAAGAGAGTAAGCTAAAAAATGGTAATATTTTAACACAAAAATATCTTGACACAACAGAACAATGTTCCGGGAAAGAAAGGGAAAAGAATGGGCTAAAATATTAAATGATTAATGTAAAATAATGATTTTTGACCTAGAAAAATATTTTTTAAAAATATTCTTCATTAGGAAAAAGAAAAAGGGTCAGCTCAAAAATTTAACTAACAAAAAACAATAGTTTGATGCACCAAAAAATAATTAAAAAAAGGAAAAAAGAGGAAAATAATGTGCTGGCAAAAATCCATGGTTTTGTTGTTAAAGATATTTTTGATTGAAAAAAATTGTTCCCATTGGAAAAGAGAAAAGAAAAAATACTAGGAAAAAAAAATTCATAATTTGATTTTTTTAAAAAAGTTTTGGTTAAAAAGATTAGCTAAAAAATTAATAGTTTGATAAAAAATAGCTTCTAATTAAGAAAAGGTATTTCTCATAAAAGAAGAAAAAAAAGAATCAGCTAAAAATAATAAACATTTTGATTAGCTAAAAAAATTAAACCAGCTAAAAAAATTTATTGACTTAAAAATTAATAGTTTAATATATAAAAAATTTGATTAAAAAAGTATTTATGGGGAAAGAGGAAAACATTTAGCACTCAAGGGATTTCAACCATAATTCATGGGGGAAAAGGTTTTGTGTATGGCGCTAGGTAATTGGTTTGCGCACGTGCGATATATTTTCATCTTTTTCATGCCGTACACTTAGTTACATGCATGCAAATTAATCATCGCATATGGATGCACACGTTTCTATATAATGCACAGTGTATAAAGGCTTTTCTTCTCAGGGAAGGCACATCATCAAAAGCACATGCCGCCTCACCCTTATGCTTCTTGTCCTATCTTTCTTCTATATCGAGTACCTTTGTATTACGATGCTTCTATAGCTTTTTCTACTCGAGAGCATATTTTGAAAACCAAACTAAATAAACTGAATGATGGGTCATGTATCGTGAAGCCAATTCGCGGCGGATTGGGTGGCTACTTCAGTGGCCCAGCATGGTGGTTCTTGGATCTGGAGGCCGGGCACCCCACGTATTTTCTTTTACAGTAAATTTTGTACTCAGATCTATCTGGACTGATTCGCATGAGACTTGTGTGATCGCCGCTTGTACAAAAAAAAAAAGCCTTTACTTACACGGTGAAGGGGCTATATTTATAAGTATCTGAAAACATTACGTTGGAGTATGCGTCTATGCAGTTACCAAAGTCTAAAAAATGTGATCAATTCTTATATATTATCATCATCATCATTATTGTTATTTTGGTAGAGATTAATGTGCATTATAATCCAGAATCAAGTAAATTGATTAATTTTGCACATTTCACGCAAGTTGATCCATTTCATCAATAAAGTCACCCCTATGTATACCGAGTAATATTTTTTTACATCATGTATTTATCAACACTTATTCATACATACATACATATACATATATATATATATAGACACACACATCTTTTGCTACAAATTTTGCTTCCTCTGATATAAGAACCATATCAAGCTCTGGCACGATTTATGCATTCTAAATACCTTCCTTGAATTATCATTATATCTATTAGAAGTTAATGTACATGAGGAAACATTTAAATTTATATAATAACTTAGACTACAAGTCAATCACAATTTGCACAGCTTAAGGTATACAAACTTGTTTACATGATTTAAGAAATTTTACAAATTTTACTATCAATAAATATATAGTTTGGGGGGAAGTTACAAAATTTGTTATCATCATAGAACACACAAGCATAATATACTTTTAGCTATTGATACTTCCAACATGTCATACATACAAAAGCCACATAAGGCACTTTCTCTTCAGATTCTCCTGTAAAACAAGAAAGTAATGAGAATGAAAGCCCAAAAGTCCTTGATAACCATAAGTCTTTGTTAAAGGTTTTAGGATGGCATTTATAAACAAGGCATCTTTTAAAGTGCTACACTTTCATAGAATAAAACTAGGGATGGCAATGGCCCGAGGATGGCCCGGGGTGGTCTATACTGATTCTCATCCCCATTAGAAAAAACATCCCGTTCTATACCAGTTCCATCTCCGTTAGAAAAAATATCCCCGTTTCCCACCTTGTTAAGCTGTTATAGTTAATGGAGAGGGGATGGGATATCCAGCCGGGGTAAACGGTACCCATTTGGCTATTTACATAAAAAATAAAATTATTTTATTAAATTTATAATTTATTAAAAATTAAAAAAATAATTTTTTTAGGATGAGATGGAGACTAATCAAGAACAGCCTTGATGATATTGATACATATAAGAGATTCTTCGGAAGAAGAGAATGAAAAGTGAGAAAGAAAACTATAGAAAAATCAGAAAATGAAGATTTTCAATGCAGCAACCGTAAAAAAAGAATATATACATTCAAATTTCAAAGCAAAAAATAAAGAGATATCTTTCTTTAAAAATAAATAAAGAAAAGAGATGAGCATACTAGAGAAAGAAAAAGGTGTTGACGAACGTCAATGGGGCAGCGATTGGCGAAGATAGACAATGGACTGATGGAGCTAAGTTCTCATTGATTCCAAACTTTAGATTGGCTGCGTGAAAGAAGGAAGAGTAAGAGACAGCTACGTGAAAGAAGAAAGAGCCCGAGTCAGAATTATATATTTTATTTATTTTTAATTTTAAAATTTTAATATATTATATATATATATATATTTAAAATTTAAATATATTATATTAAAGTTAACGATGATGGAGATGGATAAACGGGGATGGAACGGAGAATACCATCTGATCCATTTAGCCATTAATGAAAAATCTCCGTTATCCCACTACAAGAAAGTATGGTATTTGTGGCGAACCTATTATGGCGACATATTTTTGTTGTTATAGGTTTATCTATAACGGCGAAATAGAAATTAAATTCATCGTAAAACTAATTTATTACGGCGAAATAATTTTTTACCATAATAAAAGAGTTATTACGATGAATGTTATAATTCGTCGTAATAGGTCCATGTTTTTTTATAAATTTAATTTTTTTTATTTTTCTTTCTATTTATTACGGCGAAATAATGTTTTGCCGTAATAAAAAGACTTATTACGATGAATGTTATAATTCGTCGTAATAGGTCCATCTTGTATTTTACGAATTTAATTTTTTTTATTTTTCTTTCTATTTATTACGATGAAATAATTTTTTGCCATAATAAAAAGACTTATTACGACGAATGTTATAATTCGTCGTAATAGGTCCATGTTGTATTTTATGAATTTAAATTTTTTAATTTTTTTTCTATTTATTACAGCAAAACAATTTTTTGTCATAATAAAAAGACTTATTACGATGAATGTTATAATTCATCGTAATAGGTCCATGTTGTATTTTATGAATTTAAATTTTTTTTATTTTTCTTTCTATTTATTACGGTGAAATAATTTTTTATCGTAATAAAAAGACTTATTACGATGAATGTTATAATTCGTCGTAATAGGTCCATGTTGTATTTTACGAATTTAAATTTTTTTTATTTTTCTTTCTATTTATTACGCGAAATGATTTTTCATCGTAATAAAAAGACTTATTACGATGAATATTATAATTCATCGTAATAGGTCCATGTTGTATTTTACGAATTTAATTTTTTTATTTTTCTTTCTATTTATTATGGTGAAATAATTTTAGGCCCATGTTGTATTTTATGAATTTAAATTTTTTTTATTTTTCTTTCTATTTATTACGTGAAATAATTTTTTGCCCTAATAAAAAGACTTATTACGATGAATGTTATAATTCATCGTAATAGGTCCATGTATTTTATGAATTTAATTTTTTTATTTTTCTTTCTATTTATTACAGCGAAATAATTTTTTGCCATAATAAAAAGACTTATTACGATGAATGTTATAATTCATCGTAATAGGTCCATGTTGTATGTTATGAATTTAATTTTTTTATTTTTCTTTCTATTTATTACGGTGAAATAATTTTAGGCCCATGTTGTATTTTATGAATTTAAATTTTTTTTATTTTTCTTTCTATTTATTACGTGAAATAATTTTTGCCGTAATAAAAAGACTTATTATGATGAATGTTATAATTCATCGTAATAGATTCATGTTGTATTCCGTAATAAAAAGACTTATTACGATGAATGTTATAATTCATCGTAATAGGTCCATGTTGTATTTTATGAATTTAATTTTTTTTTTTTCTTTCTATTTATTACGGTGAAATAATTTTTTGCCGTAATAAAAGACTTATTACGACGAATGTTATAATTCTTCGTAATAGGTCCATGTTGTATTTTATGAATTTAAATTTTTTTTATTTTTCTTTCTATTTATTACGGCAAAATAAGATTTTAATTAAATTAAATTTTTTAAAAAATATATAACGACGATATGTTATCGCCGTAATAGGAAGCTATTACGACGAAAATAACACGCCGTAATAGGTTATTACGACAACATATTACTACGACGATTTTGTAATGTATTACGACGAATTTTTTATCATCGTAATAATTTATTACGACGACTTTTGTACCTATTGCGACGAATTAATTCGTCATAATAAGTCATTTTTTTTTGTAGTGTCCGTTAAGCCATTTAGATCTAAGATTTTCAAATCCGTTAAAAATGGTACCGATGGTAAACGACCAAATAAAAAAATTATCATCCCTAAATAAAACAAGAAGATTTTTAATCAACTAGTCTCATTTCAAATATAAGATGTATCAACAAAAAACAACCTTCAAAATGCTACTCTTTATTAGTTACAAAGTAGTAGGAGTTTTCAACCAACCATCGATGGAGTTTACTAGAGTAAATCACTAATTTCAGCCTATTTTTGCACTGGCTAGGCCACTACACTTTTTAGATCATGTAAGGAGTAGTAAAATTTTTGGGTCTTTCATCCAAAAATGTATTTTTTTTATTTTTATTGTTTTTTGCTTCTTATTCCTGGTTGACATTTATTCCCATTCCAAAACATTTTTCCACCCCAATTTTTTAAAATCCCATTCTTATGTCGCTTGTAAGCCACTGCAACATCTTACCTTATCTAAAGTTATTGTCCAACTAGGCATCCATTGCTAGTTTGAGCAATATCTAAGATGCAAACCCTAGATATCCTCAGAGACAAGTCCTAGGAGGTGAGGTTCTAGTTATTTGTGCCAACTAATCTAATAAAAAGAAAACCCTTCATAGGAATAAGATGCCAATCAATTATACTGATAATTATTACTAAGATCTAAAACATGCTAACAGGAACCTCAATAGAGAATAGTGTATAACCACCTATTATATCTATAAGAGTTGTAGATGGTCTATAACGCGAGTTGCATACGTGCTATCTTAGTGTGCCTAGTGTGCAACCTAGGATTGTATGACTAGTCTTAGGTTGGCACCATATGGATTAATTATATAATGGCTAGAAAAGCTGTTTGTTTGGGCAAAGCTTCTCATATCTTGTGCCCCTCATGTGCTATGTGACTTCAAAATTTTGAATATGAATGCTTAAGATTTGGTGGGAAAAGTTGTCCATGTGAACGAGGGCTAACTTTTCTTAGGCAACTTAAGTTTGAAAGATTTGAATTTGGTCGGCAAAAATGCTTTGATAACATGAAAGTTCAAATTCAAAAAGTCACCTTTCTTTTGAATCAGCATTGTAATTTGGACCTTGTAATGAACGAAATAGAAGAGGGCAAAATAGCTGAGTTATTTTTTGAGTGATTTATCCAAGCTAATAGTTGAGTTATTTTTCGAGAGATTTATCCAAGCTACGTATAACCATAGCATCACTATTTCCAAGTTATTTCTTCTTGTATTATTTAAGAAACATACATAAAACACTACAAGAAAATACTGAAATAGCGACGCAAATTTAGCGACGCAATTATGCGTCACTATATTGCGACCATTTTGTGACGCCTCCGTGACAATAAAACATTGTGATGCAATTAACGACGCATTAGCGACTCAATAAACTAAAAAATTAAAAAAATTAATTTTTTTATTTAACGACACAAATAATGTGTCGCAATACTTTTAAATTAATTTTTTATAAAATATAAATATGGAAAAAAATATTGCGATGCAACTCAGTGCATCGCAATGTTTTAAAAAAATTAATTATGTTAAATAGCGACATAATAAACCAAAAAATTAGTAAAATTATTTTTAATTTAGCGACGCACCAATTGCATCATAAATAATTTAAATAAAATTAATTTTTATAAAATATAAATATGAGAAAAAAAATATTGCAACGCAACTCAATGCGTCACAATATTTTTAAAAAAATTAAATATGTTAAATAGCAACGTAACAAACCAGAAAATTAGAAAATTATTTTTAATTTAGTGACACACTTACTGCATCGCAATTATTTTAAATAAAATTAAATTTTATAAAATAATTACAAAATAAAAAATTACGACGCAACACTTTGCACCACAATATTTTTAAAAAATTAATTAGGTTAAATAGCGACGCATTAGCGACGCAATAAACTAAAAATTAGAGAAATTAATTTTAATTTAGTGATGCACTAAATGCGTCATAATTATTTTAAATAAAATTAAATTTTATAAAATATAATTATGAAATTAAAAAATTATGATGCAACCCTATGCGTCGCAATGTTTTTTTAAAAATTAATTTTTTTAAATAGCGACGCATTAGCGATGCAATAAACTAAAAAATTAGAGAAATTATTTTTAATTTAGCGACGCACTAATTGCATCGCAATTATTTTAAGTAAAATTAATTTTTATAAAATATAATTATGAAATAAAAAAATTATGACGCAAACCTGTGTGTCGCAATGTTTTTTAAAAAATTAATTATGTTAAATATCGATACAAAAGTGATGCAATAAAATAGTAAATTAATAAAAATAATTTTTTATTTAGTGACACAAGTATTGCATCGCAATGTTTTTTTAAAAAATAAATTTTATAAAATATTAAAAAGAATTATGAAATAAAAATATTATGATGCACATCTGTGCATCGCAATATTTTTAAAAATATTGTTTAAGGAAATTTGAATATTCTATATATATATCTATATATATATATATATATATATATATGTGTGTGTGTGTGTGTGTGTGTGTGTATGTGTTTTAAACTCTAATCATATGAGAATTGTAGCGAGATAAGATACAAGAAGAATGAAAGTTAAATGACTAGCATCTAAATAAAGACTTCGATCCAAACAGATAAACAGGGGCCAAAGAGAACAAAGAAATGATCCAAAACGGGAGGTAAAAAAAGCCCTAGAAAGGTAGACAACAAACCTTTAGAAACCGATGCAGATAGATCGCAACCGTCGGATCATTGCAACCGTCACATCGTCGCCGACCGATCGATCATGGCTTCGATCGATCACAACCATCGGATCATCATCGATCGGATCGATCGTGACGGTTCAAGATCGGTCGTCGCCGACCTGGATCGATCATGGCTTCGATCGATCGCAACTGTTGGATCATCGTCGATCGGATCGATCGCGATGGTCTGAGATCGATCGTCGCCGACCGGGATCGATCATGGCTTCGATCGATCGCAATCATCGGATCATTGCCGATCGGATCGATCGCAACGGTTCGAGATCCGTCGTCACTGACCAGGATCGATCATGGCTTCGATCGATCGCAACTGTTGGATCGTCGCTTATCGGATCGATCGCGACAGTCTGAGATCCATCGTCGTCGATCGGGATCGATCATGGCTTCGATCGATCGCAACCATCGGATCATCGCCAATCGGATCGATCGTGATGGTCCGAGATCAATCGTCCCGAGCGGGATCGATCATGGCTTCGATCGATCGCAACCGTCGGATCGTCGCCGATCGGATTGATTGCAACGATCTGAGATCGGTCGTCCCCGACCAGGATCGATCATAGCTTCGATCGATCGCAACCGTCATATCGTCACCAACCGGGATCGATCATGGCTTCGATCGATCACAACCATCGGATCATCGCAGATCGGATCGATTGCGATGGTCCAAGATCGGTCATCGCCGACCGGGATCGATCATGGCTTCGATCGATCGCAACCGTTGGATCATCGCCGATCGGATCGATCGCGACGATCCGAGATCCATCGTCACCGATCGAGTTCGATCATGGCTTCGATCGATCGCAACCGTCGGATCATCACCGATCGGATCGATCGCGACGGTCCGATATCGGTCGTCGCCGATCAGGATCGATCATGGCTTCAATCGATCGCAACCATCAGATCATCGCGATCGGATCGATCGTGACGGTCCGAGATCCATCGTCGCCGACCGGGATCGATCATGGCTTCGATCGATCACAACCGTTAGATCGTCACCGATCGGATCGATTGCAACGGTTCGAGATCATCGTCGCCGACCAGGATCGATCATGGCTTCGATCGATTGCAACCGTCGGATCGTCACCGATCGGATCGATCATAACGGTCCGAGATCGGTCGTCCCCGATCGAGATCGATCATGGCTTCGATTGATCACAATCATCAGATCATCGCCGATCGGGATCGATCATGGCTTTGATCGATCGCAACCGTCAGATCGTTGCCGATCGGATCGATCGCAATGGTCCGAGATCGATCGTCACCAACCGGATCAATCATGGCTTTGATCGATCGCAACCATCAGATCGTCACCGATCGGATCGATCACGATGGTCTGAGATCGGGCATCGCCGACCGGATCGATCAT
>UESW01004129.1:996139-1013558 GCA_900491605.1 Calamus simplicifolius
GCCGGTGGCCGGGCCAGAGCCGGCCGCCGCCGCGGCCGGCCGCCAAAATACCTCTCTCCCCCTCAATTTCTCACTCTCTCTCTAATTCCTCCGCGCGGTACGGAAGAGTGCCGGCGGCTCGGCCGGCCGCCATGGCCGGCCGGACCTCCACCGGACGCACGCCCGGCGCCGGTGGAGGCGGCAGTCCAAGCCTCGGGCCCGGCGAGGCGGCGAGCACGCCGCCGGGCCCGAACCAACCGGCGGAAGCCGGTTCGGCTTCCGCCACCGCGCGAGAGGAGGGCCAATTGGCCCTCCCTCTCCTCTCTCTCTCCACCACCACCCCGCCGGACGCCTCCCCCGGCGCCGGCGGGGTCGCCGGCCAAGTATCAGGCCCGGCGCGGCGGCGAGCACGCCGCCGGGCCTGAACCAACGGGATCAACCAGCCATTTCTTCTCTCTGTCCCGCTGTCTCTCTCTCTTACGCCGCTCTCTCTCTCTCTCTCTCTCTAAGTAGATCTGGGAAAAATTACCTGAAGGGAAAACTGATGCCAAGCTGATGAAGGGAGCCTCCTCCTCCATTACTTATATAATGCCTCATGTGTAACGCATCGGGTTAAAGGTCTGTGCAAATGAAACGCTCAGTTAAAAAGGAGCGTTGCACAACCCAGTGCCAAACCCGAACCTGGTTCACAGGAACCGGAACCGGGTATTACAACCTCGGTACAGTAACTTACCCGGGATATGTAGTTTGAAGCCATCATCATGAGAGTAGCGTTATTGATTTTGGGATGAAGGAAAACATCCTTCGGCACCCCGAGCCGACCGAAAGCCGCCTCAATGATATCCTCGACGGTAGGCTCATCCATCGAGGAACTCCCTCTATGCGTAAAATAGACCTCATCAAGGCGGTGAGCATATCATCCACCTTCGGGCTGTGGACAAGAGAGCTCATGGCCGAAGAACTGGCCTGAGGAACTCCGGCCCGAGGAACCATCCGCTTGGTTTCCTCTGTCAGAACTTTAACCTGCAAGGCCTCGAATGCTTCGGCCTCGACTGAGGGAACCTCGGCCCGAGCATCCCCTTTATTCAACGATTCTTCTTCTTTTTCTTCCTCTTCTACTGATGCTTCGCCTCCGACAGACTCCACCTGAACTTCAGCCTCTTCCACGACGTCCCCGGTGACCACGGAAGAGGGATCTTTAGTGAGAGGCACCACGACCTCCACCAGCCTTTGAACAGGCAGCTCCACTTGATCTTCGGTAGCCGCCACTACCTCTCCTGCCCCCTCCACCTGAGCAGGGGTCTTTTCCATGCACGGTGGACTCCTCACCCCTGGTAACTGAAAAAACCTATGGCAGGAGGATCGCTGGACCGACCGGCGATATCTTCTCAGCATCGTTTGACACAACTACTATTTGGGGAGGGGAAACCCCAACAGCTCCCTCCGAACTCTCCCCAGTGATTTCCTATACTACTTTGCCCCCCTCCGGAAGGAAGGGCTCACCAAACACGGTCTACGCTCCCACTTCCTCCCTTATTGGGATAGGGGAGTGGTGACTGGAACTATCCTTCTTCGGTCCCTTCGAGCGAGGCCCGGAAGGGCGAGACCTCTTCTTGGATCTGTATTTTTTCCCATAGCTGGAGCCCCTATGATGCTTGCCCAGCTCCTTCTTCATCTAGCCCACAAACGCCGACCTCTCGGCTGAAAACAAACTAAACGGTTCAATCGAACAGAAATACCCAAGCACACCGGCCGTCGTAACCAAAGAAGAAAGGTACACTTACCTTAACGGTCGATAGAGCTAAGCCTGGCGGCGAAGAGGGCATCCTCCACCAATAGAGTGCTAGCCGATACCTCCAGACCATTGTGAAGGGTCATCAGATCTCTCTACTCCTGCTCGCTCAACTTCGGGCGCACCTCTGGATCCTTCACATAACTCGCCCATCCCCTTGGAAAATCTGAACCGATATTCCCTTCAGCAATAAAAAATTGGTGCTTCCACTCCTTTATTGAAGATGGGTTGTCGGTAATCATCTTGAATGACTTCTGGGGACCAATATACGGCCATTCGGAGCCCCTCCCAGAAATCAAGTTATGGCAGACTCGGAACATGGGGAGGGTCGCAGTCACCCCAACACGGCTGCACAATAAGATGAACCCGATGAGATTGCGCTAGCTATTCGGCGCCACCATTGTTGGACATATATTGTCAAACCTCGTCACCTCCTGTACCAGCGGGTGAAGAGAAACCGGAGACCTGCCCTAAGGCTTTCCTCGTAGAAGAAAACTCCGTGACTTAACTCAGTCGGAACCCTAGGCTCAGCCCTCGGCACCCATAAGACTACGTCCGTAGGAACCCTATAAAGTCAACGGATTCTATCCAGATCCTCCAGGGTGATCTCTGAGGCAACGTCATTTGGGCCCTTCGTATTGATGGGATAAGGAACATAACGCAAACAAACAAACAAAGGCTCAGGAAAGAAGGAAAAATCTCTATGGCAGGGGCGAAGAGGCATTGCAGAAGGAGCGCCACCCTAGCCCTCTTTAAATAACAATCCAAAAAGAAACCCAAGATATCAAAATTTTTGATATGAGCACCAGAAATAAAGGAGTCCCGCCACGGGAACTTCCGCTATCGTGGCTTGTTGGAAATGAGGCATTTCCTCCTCGAGCTGCGGCAAAAAAATGATGACGGAATAATGGCTCATCATTTATGAGATTATCATTGCTTACCTTTTTGAATCCCCCAAATAAGATTACTCCGAAATTCTACTTCCTAAATCTAAACTTACACTTCGGACTAGGGAGTGGGGGGCATGTGATGAGGGATAAAATCATCATTGCATTATTGACTGCCCACATCAACAATTGGGTCATGCCCAATCCAAACGCTTTGCCAGCCAGCTGGCATAACATCCAGGCGATGAAGTCGACTCACCTTTGCCAAAGTCGGGTCACCCCGATAACCCGAACCATCCTCATACCTCGACCATCTAAGCCGAGCCATTCCTCGGTAACCCAAGCTATCCTCATACCTTGGCCATCTGAGCCAAGCCATTCCTCGACCATCCGAGCCAAACACACCTCAGCTATTAGAGCCGACCCATTTTATACTTTGAAAAACATGTTATTCCTCATTCTGTTCGAACCACGGCATTCAAAATACCTCTGCAGAATCTGGCATAGGAGAGTTCGAATTCACTATAACTGAATAAGATTACAGGCGGTGAATCATGCCCAGAAGTGGCCTAGGACCCACAAGAGTGGCTTAGGTCTATGTGATCATTGAACCTTAAGGCATCAACCAGCTCTCTCAGCCGTCGATCCTCTAACTGACAAGATACGGACCCTACTGGCCTCATAACAAACTTGATTCAAATCCGTCTCGAATCATAATAATTTTCAGACCCCATCCAGGGCACGTCCAAGAAATCAGGTGATCGCCTATAAATACCACAACACTCCAACCTCTCAGGTACGTGCAAATTTTAAGGCAAATTCTTACGCATTCATTCACTCACTGAATCTCATACCCCATTAGAGCTCTCACAAGAGCCCTGAGGAACATCTCTGTGAGAGTCTTCTTCTCACATCTGCTTGCTGTGAATATTCACTGACTTGAGCATCGAAGGGTCCTCCGTAGAGGGCAACCCCTATAGTACCCTCTGCATGCGAACTATCTTGCAGGTTCCATCCCGAGGTGACGAGATCGGCATCCGAATCAGGAGCCAGAAGTGTACCCGAGTCAAAGAACGGATTTCCATGGCAACATCTCCTATATATTTTTATGATAAAATTTGTATCATCATGGTTAGTGTGGTTGTAGGCCTATTGTTCGAACAACATGTAAATCTTATATGTGCGCTTTTTCTTTCTTAATGTATCCTTCATTGTCATAATAGGGTTGAGCATAGGCTCGTTGGTACGTGACTCTAGTGAAGCGATGGTATGGTAGGCTATGACAGAGGTAACATCTTTGATCAACTGACCTAACAATGATAAAAAAATAAGGGAAGGAATAATAAAAAGGTGAAAGCCTTCTACGATCAACAGTGCCTACAATCATAATAGCCAACTCACCTAGCTCACTAATTTCGATGACCAGTGATCTTTGGTGATGAAACCACCTGATTCGGCCATGAACATGGATAGAAATAGGGAAACCAAGCTAAGGTTTTGATGATGCCCGATCACTGGTCCTGAACGTCGGGAGAAGGAAGTGGATTGATTAGCGGATCTTTGCTTCACCAGGTTACCTGCAAAAAGTCCCAGGACTGGAGGAATTCTCCGGTGGGAGCCTCCGATGCTCAAGTTAGCAACCGAGGTCCCAGCTGAGGAAGAGTTCGGACGAGCTCTTTTTAGATGAAAGGTGTTCCCCAGGAGGAGGAATCCCTCTCGGAGTATTCAGATAGTGATTCTTTGAGTTTTTCGATCGTACCTCACTATTGAGTGAATTCACCTTTTTATAGGGGGTTGACCACTTGCATGACCACGTGGGACTCCATGAAAAAGGAATGTCCGCAGAGTTCTTAGGGGGTTGGTGAATCTGGGCTGGTTGGTGGGTCCTATCCCATCGGAGAGGAAAAAAATGGTGGTTGGTGGGCTATATCCCATTAGCCAGTGGGGCTATCAGGTAGTTTGGTCTGGTTCCATTAGCAGTGTGGCTAGTGGATAGTTGGATCTGGCATTGCCAGACGGTGTGGGTCAAAAAGGTGGCATTCTAAACCACCAGGACCGTACTGGGGATGAATTGGAGGAAGCGGGGGCGCCCTAACCCTCCTAAGGGCGCCGAGGTTGAGCTGGGCCGACCAGGGATGGTCAGGGCCAACTCCATCGACCAGGAGGCACCGGGGTGGGGTCGACCGAGGAGGGTCGGGGCTGATCCGGTAGGCTCGAAGCTGCCGGGGCTGAGTGGGGCTGACCAGGAATGGTCGGGGCTGACTCGGTGGGCTTGGAGATGCCGGGCCAAGTGGGGCCGACCAGGAATGGTCGGGACCGACTCGGCGGGCTTGGAGCTGCCGGAGCCGAGCGGAGCCGATAAGGAATGGTCGAGGCCGACTCGGCAGGCTTGGAGCTGTCAGGGCCGAGCGGGGCTGACCAGGAATGGTCGGGACTGACTCGGCGGGCTTGGAGATGCCGGGGCTGACCAGGAATGGTCGGGGCTGACTCAGTAGGCTTGGAGCTGCCGGGGCCGAACAGGGCCGACCAGAAATGGTCGGGGCCGACTTCAGCAGGCTTGGAGACGCCGGGCCGAGCGGGGCCAACCAGGAATGGTCGGGGCCAACTCGGCAGGCTTAAAGATGCCAGGGCCAAGCGAGGCCGACCAAGAATGGTCGGGGCCGACTCGGCAGGCTTGGAGCCGCCGGGGCCGCACTAATTTCTTTTGGTTTTGCCGAAATTGCCCTTGTGGCCATACTAGCCACATTAGATCCCCCCCCGCCCCTGAGCACTAAGGATGACGTGCCTGCAATCCTTTGGGCAAAAGGGGTGCGGAAATTCAAAAAATGATTGCTTCCTTTGTGCGCTTTCAATGCTTGATGGTCTGGCGCTCTGTCCCGAGGCAGTGTCACTTCGAAGATCTCTTGCAATCATGCGGTAGGTGGGGCTGACATTGGCGCCGGACGCTCTGGGGAGGGAGCTCATTGGGGAATGGAAAAAGGCAAGGACCAACATTGCTTCTCTGCTTTCTATGCTCTGCGATTGGCCAGATCACGCCCCTTGGGGCGAATCGAGGCGACTTCTCTCGGGCGCAGGCGAGATTTCTGGCTGACAGCTCGTGGCGCAATAGAGATTTGCCACGTTGCGGGATCTCGAGCATCGCTGATGAAAGGTGGAGGGTATAAAAGCACTTCAAGAGCCTGGGGAAAACTTTTATTCTGCTATTGCTTTCTTCCACCT
Source organism: Calamus simplicifolius (assembly GCA_900491605.1). Taxonomy (NCBI): domain Eukaryota; kingdom Viridiplantae; phylum Streptophyta; class Magnoliopsida; order Arecales; family Arecaceae; genus Calamus; species Calamus simplicifolius. The sequence goes on from UESW01004129.1 coordinate 1,002,017, forward strand.
TCTTCTTCCTTGAGCTCTTCTGCGACCCAAGCCCCTCTAACTCCCAGGTTAGTTTCATCCTTTGCCTCACCCATGGATTGTCATGCCGTCAGGGAGGGTAAGAGACCTGTAGAAGAGTCTTCCCAATCCAGCAGCGAAAACCAGGCACCTTTGTCAAGACAAATGCCACGGCCGGTGGGTGGCGTCACCATCCATGACCGATTGAGGGCGATAGGACCTCCGTCCACCTCAGGCTCTCCCATTAGGGCAGTCCCTATGTCCTCTCGCCGTCCGGCGCTTCCTCCGGCGGTGAGTTCTGATCAGCAGGTCCAGCGGGGGTGACCTCAACCGTGACCCCTAAGGATGTAGAGGCTGTTAGGGCTAGATATATGGTCCCTGACTTCATTGGCTTGTCCGCACCGAAGCCCGAAGATAGGGTGACTTCCGACTACCTGGGTCGGGTCGCCCTATATGAGGAGTTCTTTCGGTGCGGGCTGCACCTTCCTTTCCATCCTTTTCTTCTAAACCTCTTAGATATGTATAGGTTAGTGCCGGCGCAGTTGACTCCGAATTTGATTCAGATCATCTGTGCCTTTGTCATTCTTTGCCATTTCGAGGGGGCCCACCCAGGGCTGTCCCTGTTCCAAGCTTTCTATAAGCTCCGCCGTCAAGGTGAGGGGGCCTGGTGAGCATTTACCACCAGGCCAGGTAGAGCCTTCCCTTTAGGTCTCTCGTCCAAGATTAGGGGGTGGAAGTCTCGATTCCTTTTTGCCCACGTTGAGGGGGTAAGGGCCGCTTGGAGGGAGCCAGACAATAGTTCCAATGATGATTCCTCCATGAGGGATAGGGACAAGGAACTATTCACCCAATTGTCTAACTGCCAAATCTCCGGTTACAAGGAACTCCTGTCCGAGTTGAACCTAGTAGAGGCCGAGTTAGCCCCGGCGGCTGGTAAGCTTGACGCCTGATTCCTTCTGTCCCGACCTTCGGTTTGTTGTACGTTGTTGCTAATGCTTGTTATTTTTTCTATTCAGTGATGCAGATTACTGCCAATGATTTTGAGGCTGTCCTAAAGCAGAAAAGGCAGGCGACTGGAGAGTCATCCAGGCCAGCAAAAGGATCCGAAGAAGGGAGTCGGCCAGGCCGACTGAAGCCCTCACGGTCCCGACGCCTACGAAGGAGCCGGCTGAGAAGAAGCCGGTCATAGGAGTGGCCCTGAAGCCGGCCAGGGCCAAAGTTGAAGAAGGGGAGATCCCGGCCACCACCGAACCGATGGTGGTGGTTTTGGATGAAGAGGAAGCCCCCGCCGCCACCATGTGCCTGAGGCAGGGCGGGTCACCATCGTCGTTGGCCCTTCGGCTGCTGCAGAGCCGGGAGGGAGAGTGCTCCCCTAACTGTAGGTGAGGGGGAGCGAGTCGCCAGGAAGTCCCAGGACGGGGCGGAGGCAACCGAGAAGCGGAGAGGTGAGCGGGGAGCTCATCCTGTCAACCAGCCCGTTGCCCGACCCGCCCCCAAGTTGAAGGTCCGCAGGAAGGACAGACGCGGCTGGTCCCCATACTCGGCTCGATGGCGGATGCTGCACAAGCCTCCCGCCTTCTGTCGGGAGTTTGGACCACTGAGTTCGAAGAGGAGATGTGGGGATTGAGTCACTCCGCACTCATGGATATGGTAATGGTTACCGTTGTCCAGGTAATTTTTGAATCCCTCTCATTATTCCCAATATTTCTCCTTCCTACAGCTAACATGTCTCCTCTGCTACAGATGGCCAACGGCGCACTTGGCCTTCGCGAGGCGTTGGCCCACTCTTCGAGCACGATGGCCAAGGCCTTGGCATCGGCCGACAAGTACAAGAAGGATAGCATGGTGCAGGCCGAAATCCTTGCTCGTCTTCATCAAGAGACCTCAGCCCGGGAGGAGAGCTTGGCCGGCCGTCTGAGGGAGATGGAGAGCCGGGCCGAAGCTGAGAGCGGCCAGGTCGAAGCCGAGAGCGGCCGGGCCTCCGCAGCTAAGGCCAAAATGGAGCTGGCCTCGGAAAGGTTGAAGGCTGCCACGGCACAGAACGAAGAGTTGACCCGGCTGCTCCAATGCACCGAGGAGGAGGCCCGGGTTGCCGCGGAGAGGGCAGCTGCCGCAGAGAAGGCGGCAGCAGAGGTGGGTTCGGAGAAGGCCAGGGCAATGGCCTGTGCCGACGAGGCCAGTGCCCATGCTGAAGAGGCCGAGAGCAGGGCTTGGGAGGCCGAGGCGCGAGCCAAGGAGGCTGAGGCCAAGGCGTAGCGGGCTGAAGCCGAGGCGGGGCAGGCCATCTCCAACTATAAGGCCTCGCCAGAGTTCAAGTAGGAAGTCATTGAGGCCAGCCTCGATGCTTATGTTCAAGGCTTCGAAATGTGCAAGGTCAAGGTGTATGTGGCCCTCGAGATCGATATTTCTGAACTTGAAGACATCCGGCCTGGGGAGCCAGACGAGGAGCCGGCAGAAAAAGAGGACAAGTAGAAGCCTGGTCCAGGCGAACTCTGAGAGCCAGAGCCTGCCGCTCATTTTTCTTTTCTTTGACTTGTGTAACCGGCCTCAGGCCCAATTTTGTACTTCCCCTTGATTGTTAATAAAGAAACTTTTGTCAAAACATCTTTGTGTTTTGTTCCATCTGCTCTTTCTTCTTTTGGGAAAAACGCCTTACTGTGCCTTACTTCCCTTGGCCGAATCGCATACATTGACAATGTCGTAGCCGAATGTTACACCTTCTGAAATGTTTTCTCAACTTCAAATATTGTACATGCTGACATTGCCGTAGACGAATCGCAGCCTTGGACTGGATGATGCTCGAATGCGTCCCCGGGATGCAAGCTGGCCGTGTGAAAGGTTACTCGAGATGCCTCATGCTGTTGTAGACTGTTCGAAGGGAGACTCATCTGCGCGCAAATCCTCTAAAGGCTTGGAATGATCCAAGGGCGACTCTGTGTCAAGATTAATCTTGGAGGCGCTGGGGCCGACCAGAGATGGTCAAGGCTGGCTCGGCCGTCCTGGGGATGCTGAGGCCGAGTGGGGTTGATCGGGGAAGGCCTACGCCGACTTAGTCAGTGTTGAAGATGCCCGGGCCGGTTAGGGCTGACCAGGAAAGGCCGTGGCTGAGCCGGCCGACTCTGAGTTTGATGGCCAAACGGGGCCCTTTAGAACTGTCTCAACGGTCTGGGTTCCGTATGAGGGGCGACTTGGACGCATATGGAGCTATTAGAGGCTTAACCAATTCTGGAGCACCGTCGTGCCGAGGCCGAGGGGTGTCCCGTTAGCCGCAATGTTGGTGAGCTCCTTTTGAACCACCTCAGAGGTTTGTGTACCGCCTGAGGGGCGACTCGACCTGGTACGGAGTTGTTAGGGTCTTAATCAACTCGGGGGCACCGCCGTGCCGAGACCGAGTGGTGTCCCGTTAGCCGCGATGTCGGTGAGCTCCTTTTGAACCATCTCAGGGGTTTGTGTGCCGTCTGAGGGGCGACTCGATCGGATACGGAGCTGCTAGGGTCTTAACCGACTCGGGGGCACCACCATGCCAGGGCCGAGTGGTGTCCCATTAGCCGCGATGCCGGTGAGCTCCTTTTGAACCACCTCAGGGGTTTGTGTACCGTCTAAGGGGCGACTCGACTAGGTACGGAGCTGTTAGGATCTTAACCGACTCAGGGGCACCGCTATGCCGGGGCTGAGTGGTGTCTCATTAGTCGCGATGCCGGTGAGCTCCTTTTGAACTACCTCACGGGTTTGTGTGCTTCCTGAGGGGCAACTCGATCGGGTATAGAGCTGTTAGGGTCTTAACCGACTCGGGGGAACTACCGTGCCGAGGCCGAGTGGTGTCTCGTTAGCCATGATGCCGGTGAGCTCTTTTTGAACCACCTCAGGGGTTTGTGTGCTACCTGAGGGATGACTCGACCGGATACGGAGTTGTTAGAGTCTTAACCGACTCGGGGGCACTGCCATGCCAGGGCCGAATGGTGTCCCATTAGCTGCGATGCTAGTGAGCTCCTTTTGAACCACCTCAGGGGTTTGTGTGCCGCCTGAGGGGCGACTCGACCGGGTACGAAGCTGTTAGGGTCTTAACCGACTCGGGGGCACCGCCGTGCCGGGGCTAAGTGGTGTCCCATTATCCGTGATGCCGGTGAGCTCCTTTTGAACCACTTCAAGGATTTGTGTGCCAACTAAGGGGCGACTCAACCGGATATGGAGCTGTTAGGGTCTTAGCCAACTCGGGGGCACCGCCGTGCCAGGGCCGAGTGGTGTCCCGTTAGTCGCGATGCTGGTGAGCTTCTTTTGAACCATCTCAGGGGTTTGTGTGCCTCCTGAGGGGTGACTCGATTGGGTATGAAGCTTAACAGGGTCTTAACCGACTCGGGGGCACCGCCGTGCTGGGGCCGAGTGGTGTCCCATTAGCTGCGATGCCAATGAGCTCCTTTTGAACCAACTCAGGGGTTTGTGTGCTGCCTGAGGGGCGACTCGATCGGGTACAGAGCTGTTAGGGTCTTAACCGACTCGGGGGCACCGTCGTGCCGGGGCCGAGTGGTGTCCTGTTAGCCGTGATGCCGGTGAGCTCCTTTGCAAGATCTGGTCCTTGGACACAAGGGAGAGTAGGCTGTGGCATCAGAAGGGACCTCCTTTATTGCTTATGCCCTAAGGGAATACATCATTGATAATATTGGCGGTGTTTATCCGCATTCCAGGTACATGGAATGGGTCGCCCGTCGAGTTCTTCTAGTTGTATGCCCCCCGGTGAAGTGTTTCGGCAATGCGATAAGGACTCTCCCAGTTGGGGGATAGTTTGCCCCCCTATGTAGGCTTGGATACCTCAGCCTTCCTCAAAACCAAGTCTCCACAGCGAAAAACCTTGAGACGAACTCGGGCATTGTAGTACTTGGCTGCTCGCTGACGAAAGGTCACCATGCACAGCCTCGCCCAATCATGTGCTTCGTCGATTAAGTCCAGATTAGCCCGTATCAATGCGGAGTTATTTTCCTCACTGAAGGACTCCACACGCGGACTGGGCAATATGATCTCGACAGGGATGACAACCTCGGATCCGAAGATGAGACTGAAAGGAGTCTCACCCGTCGGGGCTCTGGGGGTCGTGTGGTAAGCCCATATCACACTGGGGAGCTCCTCCACCCATCGACTCTTGGATCCGTCTAGTCGGGTCCTGAGCCCTCTGAGGATGGTGCGGTTCATGACCTCGGCCTCTCCGTTGGTCTGGGGGTGGCCGACAGAGGTGAATCGGTGATGAATGCCTAGCTCATCACAGAAAGCTTTAAATGCTTCATTATTAAATTGGCGGCCGTTGTCGGTGACAAGGGTATGAGATTGGCCGAAACGGCATATGATCGACTTCCAGAAGAAGGCTTTGACCTTACTTTCAGTGATCTTAGCTAGAGCCTCGACCTCGACCCATTTGGTGAAGTAGTCGATGGCAACTAGCAAGAATCTCCGTTACCCTGAGGCCAAGGGGAATGGCCCGAGGATGTCCATTCCCATTGAGCGGAAGGCCATGGAGCCGAGAGCGGGTTCAGCGGGTAGACAGTTGATGTGGGATGTATGCATGGCGCTGGCAACCATCGCACCTTTGAACTAGTTTGGCCGCATCCTCCCTCATAGTGAGCCAGAAGTATCCCTGATGGAAAGCCTTTTGGGCTAAGGACCTGCCCCCCAGATGATTTCCACAGATGCCCTCGTGGATTTCTCTGAGGATGTAGTCGGCGTCGGTGGGTCCTACACACTTGAGCAGGGGTAGGAGAATGACCTTCTGTACAGACGCCCGTCCAAGAGTACGAACTTGGAGGCCCTCCACTTGAGTAATCTGGCTTCGTTGCGATCGTCAGGGAGAGTGACATCAGTGAGATAGCGGACGTAAGCATCCATCCATGTGGGCTCTTGGGCGAGCAGGAGGACTTCCTCGCCATCCTCTATGCTGGGCCTTCCTAAATATTCAATGTAAGAATCTCTTGCCATGCCGTTGGCAGAGGTAGCCAGACAAGAAAGGATGTCGGCCTTGGCATTCTCACTCTGGGGAATGTAACTGATGCTGAAGTAAGCTAGTGGGGAGGTCAAGAGCCGAACATTGCCTAAGTACTGAGTCATAACAGGGTCACGTGCCTCGTACTCTCTGTTGATTTGCTCGTAGATGAGTTGCGAGTCTGTGAAAGTCCTAAGACGCCTTATTCCGAACTCCTGGGGTAGCCTTAATCTGGCCAGCAGGGCTTCATACTCAGCTTGATTATTGGTGGCTTCGAATAGAAACCGCAGGGCACATTCCGTCCTCTCTCCGCCCGGCCCTGCAAGAATGAGGCCGGCGCTGCTTCCCTAAGAGTTTGACGCACCATCCACATGAAGGATCTAAGTTTCTCCATCGCCGCTTGGTTCAGGCTCGCGCTGTTCCTTGGTAACCTCCTCAGTCACCTCCTTCGCCCAAGTGCACTCAACTAGGAAGTCAGCTAAAACTTGGGACTTCAGAGCCGGTCGTGCCTGGAAGGAGAGGTCGAACTCTCCTAACTTGATAGCCCACTTAGCGAGTCGACCTGAGGTATCCGGACAAGCCAGGATGGCCCACCACGATAGGATGGGCTTGAAAGTATGGGCAGAGGCGCCGGGCAGAAACTATCAAGGCAAAAATAACTCTCTGTCTTGGAGTACCTAACTTCTGCATCATGGAGGGCCTTGCTCACATAATAGATGGGTCTCTGGGTTACGTCGGCGTCGAGACAAACCAAGACTGAGCTAACGGCTTCTGAAGAAGCAGCTAAGTAGAGGAAGAGACTTTCCCCGTCTCTTGGCTTGGACAAGAGCGGGAGGGAAGATAGGAATGCCTTTAGGCCGTCAAGGGCTCTCTGGCAGTCGTCCATACACTCAAAATTATTCACCTTCCGCAAGGCCTTGAAGAAGGGCAAGCACCTTTCGGCCGATTTGGAGAGGAAACGACTTAGAGCCGCTATCCTCCCTGTTAGTCGCTGCACTTCCTTCTTGCTGGACGGTGGCCTCATGTCGAGGATGGCGCTGATCTTCTCTGGGTTCGCTTCAATCCCCCGCTGGGTCACCATAAAACCCAGGAACTTGCCCGTAGTGACCTCGAAAGCACACTTCTTGGGGTTCAGCTTGACTTGGAAACGACGGAGGTTGTTGAAGGTTTCCTCTAAGTCAGAGACGTGATTGGAGGCGCGAGTGCTCTTTGTCAGCATGTCATCTACAAAGACCTCCATATTCCGGCCTAGCTGATCTTGGAACACTCTGTTCATCAACCTTTGGTAAGTTGCCCCCGTATTTTTTAGGCCGAAAGGCATCACTTTGTAGCAATAAATGCCTTTCTCTATCACCAAGGATGTGTGCTCTTCGTCGTTGGGGTCCATCCTTATCTGATTATATCCGGAAAAGGCATCCATGAAGCTGCGGAGCTCATGCCCGGAGGTGGAATCCACCAACTGATCTATCCTTGGTAGGGGAAAACTATCTTTTGAACACGCCTTGTTGAGGTCGGTGAAGTCGATGTAAATTCTTGTCATGCCCTAGACCCAAATATCGGGCTAGGGTGACAGCCCGCCGCGTGTCGGGCACGCAAGGCGTCACAAAATTTTCACACTTAACATTATTATATATATAACCAAGCCAAATACATCACTCAATACTAAAAGTTTTGGGTTACAAACCCTTACACACCATAATAATAAAGTTTGGGCATCAAGCCCTACACATAAGCAATACTGGGGTTACAACGAATAATGGGTCTTGATTTATTTAATAGAAGATCCATCACCCCAACCATCCATCTTCAATCTCGTGGCTTTGACAAAAACATTGTAAGATTTTTATGAGCTTACACTCAATAAGTAAGCCACATTATACAGTAAATCATAGCATAACAATTTATAAGCACATAAATGATTTGCATGCTTAAACATTCCACAATTACTCAAACATGCAATGTAAGTAAACCCACTGTTTATACTCTCAATGGTAGTTGTAATGTGACCCACGGCCCTACAATATCTCAATAGTGTACCAACAAGCATCCCCTACTGAAAGGGTCCAGATACCAATGCCACTCCATATCATAATCCACCAGAACACATACTCTATATGTGTGATGCCACCTCGAACCAAGCAGAACACATCCTCTAGACGTGTGATGCCACCTCATAGTAACTCAGAACACATCCTCTAGATGTGTGATGCCATCTCGAACCCAAGCAGAACACATCCTCAAGACATGTGAATGACATGAACAAGCAGAACACGTCCTCTAGACGTGTAGGTGGCATAGATCATCAGAACACATCCTCTAGATGCGTGTGTGGCATAAACAAGCAGAACACGTCCTCTTGACGTGTGTGTGGTATGACATGATAAAGGAGAACCGCGGCGACACATAACAGCACCTCACATCATGCACAAACATATCAATAACATCTTCATATTGCATAAATAGTGGATTATACTTATTTAACAATTGCATGTAATATATCATATCAATGTCATAATAACTGCATCTCTCATGCATGGTATCCACATATGAAATCATTCTCAATAATAGCACACAAATACTCAAACATGCAATGTAAGTAAACCCACTGTTTATACCCTCAATGGTAGCTGCAAATGTGACCCACGGCCCTGCAATATCCCAATAGTGTACCAACAAGTATCCCCCTACTGAAAGGGTCCAGATACTAGGGTCACGCCATATCATAATCCACCAGAACACATACTCTATATGTGTGATGCCACCTCGAACCAAGCAGAACACATCCTCTAGATGTGTGTGTGGCATAAATCATCAGAACACATCCTCTAGATCCGTGTGTGGTATGACATGATAAAGAAAAAACCGCCACTACAAGAAAATACTGAAATAGCGATGCAAGTTTAGCGACGCAATTATGCGTCGCTAAATTGCGACCACTTTGCGACGCCTCTGTGACAACAAAATATTGCGACGCAATTAGCGACGCGTTAGCGACTCAATTAACCAAAAAATTAAAAAAATTAATATTTTAATATTGCGACGCAAATAATGCATCGCAATATTTTTAAATTAATTTTTTATAAAATTTAAATATCAGAAAAAAATATTGCGACGCAATTCAGTGCGTCGCAATTTTTTGTAATAGAATTAAATATGTTAAATAGCGACGCATTAGCGACGCAATAAAATAGAAAATTAGAGAAATTATTTTAAATTTAGCGATGCACCTGTTGCATCGCAAATAATTTAAATGAAATTAATTTTTATAAAATTTAAATATCGGTAAAAATATTGCGACGCAACACAGTGTGTCGCAATGTATTTAAAAGAATTAAATATATTAAATAGCGACGCATTAGCGACGCAACAAACCAGAAAATCAGAAAAATTATTTTTAATTTAGCGACGCACCAATTGCGTCGCAAATAATTTAAATGAAATTAAATTTTTTAAAGTATAAATATTTTAAAAAAATATTGCGACGCATTTAGTGCATCGCAATGTTTTGAAAAAAATTAAATATTTTAAATAGCGACGCATTAGCGACGCAATAAACCAGAAAATAAATTAAAATTATTTTTAATTTAGTGACGCAATAAATGCATCGTAATTATTTAAATAAAATTAAATTTTATAAAGTATAAATAAGAAAAAATAATTGCGACGTAACACAGTGCATTGCAATATTTTTAAAAATTAATTATGTTAAATAGCGACACATTAGCGACGTAATGAACCAAAAAATTAATTAAGAAATTATGTTTTTTATAGCGACGCACTTGTTGTGTCGTAATTATTATAATTTAATTTTTTATATATATTATCATATTAAAAAATTACATGCTACCCTTTGTGTCGTAATATATTTAAAAAAATTAATTATGTTAAATAGCGATCGGTCCAAAATCGATCGTATGTGATCGATCGGAATAAGGGCTTGGATCGATCGCAACCCTCGGATCGTCACCGATCGGACCGATCGCCATGGTTCGAGATCGGTCGTGGTCGATCGGGATCACGGCTTGGATCGATTGGAACCGTCGGATCGCCAGCGATGTCGGACCGATCGCATTGGTCTGGAATCGGTCATGGCCGATCGGGATAAGGGCTTGGATCGATCGCAACTGTTGGATCGTCACCGATCGGACCGATCGCCACGGTCCGAGATCGGTCGTGGCCGATCGGGATCACGGCTTGGATCGATCGCAACCGTCGGATCGTCGCCGATCTTGGACCGATCGCAACGGTCCGGGATCGGTCGTGGCCGATCGGGATCAGGGCTTGGATCGATCGCAACCGTCGGATCGTCGCCGATCGGACCGATCGCCACGGTCCGAGATCGGTCGTGGCCGATCGGGATCACGGCTTGGATCGATCGCAACCGTCGGATCGTCGCCGATCTTGGACCGATCGCAACGGTCCGGATCGGTCGTGGCCGATCGGGATCAGGGCTTGGATCGATCGCAACCGTCGGATCGCCGATCGGACCGATCGCCACGGTCCGAGATCGGTCGTGGCCGATCGGGATCAGGGCTTGGATCGATCGCAACCGTCGGATCGCCGCGATCTTGGACCGATCGCAACGGTCCGGGATCGGTCGTGGCCGATCGGGATCAGGGCTTGGATCGATCACAACCGTCGGATCTTTGCCGATCGACCGATTGCCACGGTCCGAGATCGGTCGTGGCCGATCGGGATCAGGGCTTGGATCGATCGCAACCGTCGGATCGTCACCGATCGGACCGATCGCCACGGTCCGAGATCGGTCGTGGCCGATCGGGATCACGGCTTGGATCGATCGCAACCGTCGGATCGTCGCCGATCGGATCAGGGCTTGGATCGATCGCAACCGTCGGATCGCCGATCGGACCGATCGCCACGGTCCGAGATCGGTCGTGGCCGATCGGGATCAGGGCTTGGATCGATCGCAACCGTCGGATCGCCGCGATCTTGGACCGATCGCAACGGTCCGGGATCGGTCGTGGCCGATCGGGATCAGGGCTTGGATCGATCGCAACCGTCGGATCGTCGCCGATCGGACCGATCGCCACGGTCCGAGATCGGTCGTGGCCGATCGGGATCAGGGCTTGGATCGATCGCAACCGTCGGATCGTCGCGATCGGACCGATCGCCACGGTCCGAGATCGGTCGTGGCCGATCGGGATCAGGCTTGGATCGATCGCAACCGTCGGATCGTCGCCGATCTTGGACCGATCGCAACGGTCCGGGATCGGTCGTGGCCGATCGGGATCAGGGCTTGGATCGATCGCAACCGTCGGATCGTCGCCGATCGGACCGATCGCCATGGTCCGAGATCGGTCGTGGCCGATCGGGATCAGGGCTTGGATCGATCGCAACCGTCGGATCGGAGATCGGACCGATCGCAACGGTCCGGGATCGGTCGTGGCCGATCGGGATCAGGGCTTGGATCGATCGCAACCGTCGGATCTTTGCCGATCGGACCGATCGCCACGGTCCGAGATCGGTCGTGGCCGATCGGGATCAGGGCTTGGATCGATCGCAACCGTCGGATCGTCGCCGATCGGACCGATCGCCACGGTCCGAGATCGGTCGTGGCCG
>UESW01004129.1:1014634-1082997 GCA_900491605.1 Calamus simplicifolius
TATATAATATCGATGGTTGATTTCTGATGACGGTGGTGCGAGTGATCCTTTGACTTGAGATCTTTATTGCACCTCATATGTGGAATGTTATGCTTTGACATGCAAACGTCGCTCTAGCCACGAATGGCAAATATGGTGTTGGTTGGGTATAACATGAAGCACATGAAGGTGATGTTTGATTAAGATAGGATTTATCTTTCTTGATAAAAAGAGTTATATCCCACGGTCACTTAATGGATTAAATTGACTATTAAATCCTTATAAGGTTGAGTTGAAATTTGAAATAGTTTCGAAGTTCCAATTCATATGAGTCAATTTTTTTTGAGATCAAGTAAACAAAGATTAATTACAGGGTTGACACATTCCATGCTACTAATTGACACATTCCATGCCACTGATTGATCTGGGATATGTGATGAAGGGATTGAATCGTACAGTAACCGTTCATGGACAAGTATTGATGACCACGTTAACAAAACCCTTAACACTTGGGTAATCATGATGCTTTGCTAGAGACCGCTCGTGATCTATAATCATGAATTCTTTGATTTGATCAAAGAATTCACTTGGACAAAGTTTGACCAGGTCATCCTTAGGGTTAATATTAAGGACATAATTATTACAGTGTATCAAGGGACCTAATGGGTCACACACATTAAGGAGATTTTGGATGAAGTTAAAAAAAAATTAAGTTGGACTTAATTCAAATTAGATGATCAATTAATAGGATTGGGTTTGACTCAATCTTAATGAGAGAACATGAAATGATGAATAAGATCATCGTGGAGGAAAGAATTTTATGTAAAAGGAGAGACCTTTGTGATGTACATATGAAATCCATTAATTGGATACCCAATTAGACTTGATCCAAGTGATGGATGGCTTAGATTAATTGGGATTTGATTAAATTAATAATGTGGTATTTAATTGGATCTATATATGGCATGATTTGATTCATGAAAATCTAATTGAACCGAAGGCTGGAATCGTACCACGTGGAGGATGAATCCATGCTCATATGATGGATATGACCCATCTCCACGTCATGAAGGAGGAAACACCCATGATTTGAGGCATCATCATGAAGCCAAATCCAATGTTGCGATGTTGGTTTCATGGGATAACCAATATCCTAGTTTTTAGGAATACGATTTGGTGGTGATCCTTACATTATCATGATAATAAATATCCTAAATTTGTTAGGATAATTTATTATCAACTTGATATGGTTGCATGGTTAGGTGGTTGAAACAAAATCTCCCTTTTTATGGAACCACACAACCTCTTCTTTATGTATAAAAGGAAAGAAACGCCCCTCTTGAAAAGATATGCCTGACTCCTCCTTTCTCTCTCTCTGGATGCCCAGACCTTACTTTCTCTCTAGAACATTCTTTCTCTCTCTACATCCCTTTCTCTTCTGAACGGGTTGAAAGCTCCTCTCTCTCATTCGCTCATACTCTCTTGGGCGGATTGAAGAAAATTATTTTTTCTTTTCTTGATTGATCAAGATTTGATCTTGATCAAGAAATTATTTTCTTGATAGATCAAAATTTGATCTTGATCAAGAAATCTTTTCTCAAATGTTGATCAAGAAATTATTTTCTTTGATAGATCAAGATTTGATCTTGATCAAGAAATCTTTTCTCTCTTGATTGATCAAGATTTGATCTTGATCAAGAAATTGTTCTCTTTTGATTTGCGAAATCAACTGAAGAAGAAAAGAGACGCTAGTACCCCTCGTTAGAAGGTCATCATCCAATCCCGAGAGAACATCATCCAAAGATCTCCGCATGGATTACCATTAAAGGCCGGACGCATGGACGGCTAGTGATAAATGTTTGTCGGCTTCATCCGTCTTTATCCCCAATAAAGAACACATGTATATATATTATTTAATCATGCATTATTTCTTGTTAACTGAATCTGTTTCTTGAAGATATTGAGCTTTGGGAATTAAATCCGTATTTATTTTATCTTTCGTATGATATATGAATTTGATTCATATAAAAATATATGAAATTCTTCACATAACCATCTTCTCAAAGCTACTCTAAGTCTCATGAGGTTCTTTGTCCAAGTTGTTGCACTATTCTAGCACCATCTTATTGTTTGCCAAGTACTTAGAACAATGTTGTCTCATCCCTCCTTTGTCCACCATGCTTCAAATATGAAAAGCTCAAGTTGTCTTTGCACTCCAAAATTGAGTTTGTAATCAAATACTATATGGATATGATCGAATACAATACTAGTCAATGCCCTCTATACCAACGCTAGGAAGAAGTCATCTCACTCTAAGGAGAAAAGAAAGTGGCCTAATCTAGCCAATGAAGGGTATTCCCTTCCATTTGACCAAGTGAAATCTCCTCCTTTCAACTCAATATCAATGGAGCACAGTTAATTGATAAAGCTAGAGAAAGCTACACTATCTTTTCTACTTTAAAGATTGCCTCTTCTATCAGCTTTGGTTTTTTGTTACACTAAAGTCTCCTCCCACTAACCATAGCCTTGGAAACTCTCTTTTGACCTTCTTTAGCTCAGAAAAGAATAACTTCGGGCCACTGTATCTTGAGGAACGCAAATCAAAGTGATGGCAATATCCTTCTTTAGAGACTTGAAGTGCAACTCCACCATTATAGAATAAGCTTTACTAAATGATATGGGAAGGGAGAAAACATCCTAAATCCAACCCACAAGCATTCCTCCCACCATTCTTTGAGCATTCTGATATACCCAATCTGAGATCCTAGCCCTGCCAATTGATTGTAGCAACAGTCGAGAATAACAAGACAATCCTCACTCCCTATCTAATGCCTCGACCTACTTCTCTCTTTCTAGCAATGCCTTCACTATTTCAAGGGTAGTTGAGTCTGGGATGCTCAATTCATAAACCTTCCCCCATTCCATTAATAACAATTGAGGGACAACTTGAAGAGGAAGAGTAAGATCATCCATTCTAATTTGTATTCTCGGCTTCTTCCTTGAAGGAGGAATGGATTTGATTGTAGCAGCTTTAACGGTTGAAATGGATCCCAATCTAGCACTCCTCCTGGTTCTGATGGTGCATCAATAATGGAACATTCTGAGGAACCAAGCAGTGTGTTGTCAATTATCTAGCCTACAAACCCTAGCACTATAGGAGTTGCCTCTCTTGCATGATTCAATTGTTGGAATATACCACTTTGCGCTTGCAAAGCCTCTAAGTTAATGGTGGGAATAAATCCTTGTAGCCTTTTTCACAGCCCTAACACCATGTCTTTATTCACATGCAACATCAATTTTCTCAATCAAATGACATACATTTAGATACAAGAAAAATTAAAAGATAATGTCAATAGTAATAAACAAATGCACATATTTGAATGATCAAAAGATCATTGAATATAAAGATATCATATAACTCCTGTGTACGCCTTCTATTATAACTCCACCCATTAATTATTATGTACCATTATTATAAATATAAACAAATAGTAGATGCAAGTAAGGAAGTGCAGTGCCAATATAATCAGATGCAATTAAGGAACCATTTGTGATAAATCTCATCCAGACAAGTACAAACACTAGTATTTTAATAATTAATCATCATGCTATAACTGCTTCATGTATAAAATCTAAAGATTTAGCTATTACATGAAATAAGCGTAGGCTAGAGTTTTTCTTACTGGTCACATCCCTTTGCTTAGCAATAGAGATTCTAGATTTCATTCTTGTTGGTACATCTCCAAAAAAAATGATTCTTGATTGTACATCTCCAAAAAAAAAAAAAAAAGCCTAAATAACTATAGCACAAGTAGATTTTCTTACATTTCTTAGGAAAAAAGAACTACAATATCTAGATTGATCATTTTGTTCGTTTTGATCATCTTGAGTACATATGAATTTTTATGATAAGAATCCTTTTCTTTTGATAATTAAACAATCTACTCTTTCCTTTGTCACGTTGACATAATTGCATCACTCCATTCTTTCCTAACTCATCTGACTATCATCCCAAACTCATCTATACTATCTTCCTAAAGTCATCTGAGTCTTCAAATGCTCCATTTCATCAACATATCTTTTCCTTTATATCTTTAACATACTTTTCTAGCTAATTTACAACAATTTGCCTCACCTAAATTAGCTCAAGCTTGCAAATTTTTAAATCCTTTGATAGCTTGCAAATATGATGCATCACATATAGAACCCACGTAAGAATACATTCATCACTACTGCTATTTAATCTTTCTATGCATATTATGGATTTGTGTTATGCTTTCTATATATATATATATATATATATATATATAAAGCTACTGCTTGAATAATTCCATTACATCTTAATCCCCTTTGTAAGCTTTACCTAGAAAAGTCCATCCTCATATTAAATGCAATGATTGTTCATCACTCAATATAAAAAGGTTGAAAATTAACTTTTTATAAACTCTGCAATAATAAAATCACTTCAAAGTCTATAGAGGATCATTGTGTCATGGGTGATGCATCAATTCAAGAACATCATGAACTAATAAATAAGATCACAACCTAAATGAAAGCATTCTTGGTCGTGGTTAAAACGCGGAAAGGGAAACACTGAATTCATCCCTCCTTGCATCCCTATCAAGGCTAAAGTTAACAGGCCTTAGGAATATACTTTTCCATCATTTCCTCCACTTCTCATGAAACTTTTGTAAGGGAATTAATAGTAGACCCCAGATATAATTTATGCTGTATTATTTACACGTCTCAAAGAGTGATTGATGCGTCCGACTAAACTATGATTTGGTTCTGCTTTCAAGTCCGTCATTCTTTTCCTGATGTTCAGATCCAGAAAAGCTTGGTATTACTAAATTCAGAAAGTTGTTCCTTGTACTCGTTCTAGAAAGACACAAGCTAAGCAATGAAACTATACCTCTTGCGGCAATCTTGATTTAAGATGTGGGAAGAGACAAGCTATATATATACTTTGGCGACTGACACTAATTGGCATGGCTTTAGAGATTGAGTGGATAAAATATTATATAGTGGGAGGGGACTAACTCCACCATAACCTAGAAGCAAGAAATGTAAGAATCCATACAAGGAACTATTAGTGGCAGAAGATGGTGAACAGATTCAATTGTATAGCATCAATGTGTAGGTAAAGCGTTCACTTAGTGTGCGTGCCAACAGCTCCGCACCCATAGCAACCCCTCTTCTATGGGCCAGAGTGATAGGAAAGCCTGATTCCACCTTTATGGCAAATACTTGATTACTTAAATTGCTGTCCACCAAAACGAGGGATAAATATACTACTACAATTTGAAGGAGGATTGAAGATGAGGGTCATAGTTAGTAGATTGAGAATCAGACTAGAAGCAACAAAGAAATCATTTTGCTAAAAGAATAATCATGTTATTTCTTACCAAAGTGTTAAGATTAGCTTTAGATTTAAAGATAAATGAATCCCAAAAACAATGAAAAATAATTGTAATGTTAAGATAGAGGTTGAACATAAAGATAATTGGAGAAGCTCATAGAAAATGGCATTCTAGGATTCGAAAAGGATCCATTAATAAGGTGCTTGGTGTTGACGCCAGATCACCCCCTCGATCGTTTGCGAGCATCCGGCCGCCTCCTCCAGCGAGCCCGGGATCCTCCGGCGAGCCTCTCGCGCCTGTGGGCCTGCAAACAAGTCCCGGGGGCTGGAGATTCCGGTGGAGACCATCCGATGCTCAAGTCAATGCTCTGAGCAACAGCCGTGAGCTTGAGGAAGCTCGAAAGAGAGAAGAAGAGAGAGGCTTAGAGCCGCGCTCTCTGTGAGCAAGAACGAGCATTTATGAGTGTTGTTATGGTTATCAGTTACCTGGTCGAGGGTCTCTCTTACCCATTTTATAGACGCTTAAAGACTGTCTGGCTGAGTGGTTGAGGCTCCATAATAATGACTTTTTATGGATGAATGCCAGAACTGATGCTTGTGAGACTTGATGTGCTGCCACTTGTCAGAGCATTTAAGGTGATGGCAGCAATGACAGAGCTTGCTTTCTTCTTTGATATGTCAGGAGTACAGGCCATGTCCTATCAAATATAGGTGGCTGCATAGTTGGTGGGTTAAGTTCCGTCAGAGTGGGTGGCCACTTGATTTGGATGGTTGCTGTAAACTATTACAGGCTTGCAGGGCATGGGTGATCGTTACAGTGCTTGCCAGATGTATCCCCATGTCGCACGTCTGTTGTCCTGTGCGGACAGTGGTGGAGCCAGGCATTTGAACCCCATAATGTGGCTGCTGGGGAACTGCTTAGGTGGTTGTTAAGGCCGATTGGCCGAGGCTGAGGCTAGCCGAGGCTGAAGCTAGCCGAGGTATGTTGGCCAAGGCTGAAGCTGGCTGAGGCTGAGGCTGGTCGAGGCTGAAGCTAGCCGAGGTATATTGGTCAAGGCTGAAGCTGGCCGAGGTATATTGGCCGAGGCTAAAGCTGGCCGAAGCTGAGGTTGGCCGAGACTGAAGCTGGCCAAGGTATGTTGGCCGAGGCTGAAGCTGGCCGAGGCTGAGGCTCGCCGAGGCTGAAGCTGGCGAGGTATATTGGCCTAGGCTGAGGCTGGCCGAGGCTGAAGCTGGCCGAGGTATGTGGCCGAGGCTGAAGCTGGCCAAAAGAGGGCCTACTTAGATGGCTAACTGGGAGTCCGACCTGAGTGCATCACCATTGCCCATGGGGTTTACTGGTCCCATCACTTGGGTTTGTAGCAACATGATAATATTTTATGATTTTGCATTTTGACCAAAGATGGATATCAGAACTAAATGATATCATGAGATTCCAAAATATTAATGGAAAGTTCAACTTTTATTCTCATCTTAGTTTCTTCTATCAGTAAAAAAACAAGTTCCTCTGAAAGCTCTCAACCGTAGACTCCTAAACTTTGAATTAAGCACAAAGAATAATGTCAATCTGGGATTCTGAATTTGAGTGTGATGTGGATGATGGATGAGCATATGGAGGGGCTAGGATAGGGACTCTATAGGTTGCAATCCCTAAAATAGGGAATCACTGAATGCAACACAGAATAAGTAGACTTCAGTGAAATCGACCTCGTTACAAAAGCTTACCACAAACAAACCTTTCAGCACTAATCTAGGGTTATCTTTACAGAACCTACTAAACGATTGGCTCCATGAAAGGCTACTCCTACAAAATTGAAGTCAGCTGTGAGCCATTGTCACCATTCCATCCACAGTTTCTTTAGTAACCTCATTTTCTTGTGATACTTAAAAAGCAGTATGTGGCACCTTTTATGTAAGAAATTGACAGTCTATTTTGACAATCACCTGAGTTGATCACTTTAAGTTTCCAGCAATGCTTTATGGAAAGTTGATCCTTAAAATCTTCATTAACTGGTCAAATCAAATCATAAAATAAGCATGCATGACATTCCATGCCAAATATGAAAATTCTTGCAATCATTAGAGATTGTACAAAGGTCAGCTAATAATGCTTTACCAGAAGCCAGTCAGGTTGCTTGGGCAACCAAGCAGGGACTTAGGGCTGCATGGCCATCCACTAGGTTGCCCATTCATGTATGCAGCCCAACAGCCTAGCGAGCACCTAAGTAGCCTGCCTAACGATGCCATTGGCCCATCACATTCAATACATTAATTGTTTGCTGTCATGTATAATTTGTAAAAATCTATCGTTTGCCGTCCCAGATAAAGAAAATGAATGAGTTCACCCCAGTCTACCTATTTCTTTAATATTTTCTGATTTATTTTTTTCTAGTTGTTCGTATAAGAACTAGAAAATCGATTACGATGGTTTGGACATATAGAATGTAAACCTTCAGTTAGAAAGAGTAATCTTTTAACAATTCATGATAAAGATAAAGATAAAGGTAAACCTAAACTAACATGGACAGAAATAATTAAAAAATATATAACTATTTGTAATTAAAATGTCGACTTGGTCCTGAATATAACAGAATCGAGGAAGCAGATTCATATAGCGGACCCTATGTAATTGAAAAAAGGCTTAGATAAGTTGAGTTGAGTTGTTCATATATGAAAAGATTTTAATTTTTTCTTTATTTGAGAAGTTAATCAAGCTTTCTTATATTTTTGTGTGCCTCCTACGGAGGCAATACATGGTCTTTCGGCTGCTGCCATCAAACCTCAGCAGCCTCCAAGGACAGTCAGTTTATATACGTCATTATAGAATTTGGATCATCTACGTACGGAAATAGGTGTGACATGTTGTTGGCACAACTTGAGGTATATTTTGACTATAGCTGTCAATTAGGCCCACAAGCAGGCTGAGTTGGAACTAGGGAAAGCATTACTCAGCTCCAACCTAGTTGTCTTTGTCATAATTTTGAGACCAAATCCACCACATTAGGTAACCAAATAATGTCGAATCAGATTCATGGAAAATTTTTAAGATTCACTAAGTCATTCAAGTCTGGTTCAGGTCAAATCAAAGTCTAAATCCAATTGAAGTTTTTTATAAAAAAAATAGTTTATATATTCTGAAAGAATATTAATAATGACATGGAAATAGTTTATATATTCTGAAAGAATATTAATAATGACATGGATAACAACTAGAGTAAAACAACAAAAAAAGTATTAACATGGATTTTTGTTATAATGTTGTTGAGAGAAATGTAAGAACACTTGGACTAAACTTCAGTCTACAAATAACAACAACAACAAAGCCTTAATCCCAAACTAGTTGGGACCGGCTACAAATAAATAAAATAATAAGGTAAAAAAAATGATTGAAAGCTTAGTTAAAATGTGAAGTTTCCTTTCTTTTTTGATGAGTAGAAAGTTATGTTTCGAAAAGTGATAATGTATTTCGTTTCCTTCTTGATGCGTAGAAAGTTATGTTTCAAAGAGTGAAATGTATTTGCTTTCACAAAACATAGAGTAGTGGTATATTTGTTTGTAAATTAAATGGCTTTTCTTTCTAAATTTATAATTTATAAAATAAAAGCCTGATTTGTAGCCTTTTGAACTATTAGAATAGGTTAAACTTTAAGTTAAAATATATCCAAGCTTAAATCCAACACAAAACAAGCTTAGTACAAAATTCATACAAGCTTGTATTGATATTGACTCAGAGAGTTACCAGACCATTCAAAATAAACATGTGTTCCTCTTGACTCAACAAAAGGCTTGATTTTTTTGATCAAATAATTAATAAGCAAAGCTTATCTCAAACTGCAGGCCTGAAATTAGTTTCAAGCTAAGTTTGACCGTGCCAGAGCTCAATCAAAGCTTAGCTCAATTATAGCCCTAGTTCTGACTGGAAACACCACCTGAATTTTTGACAAGATGAACATGGACCAATTAGTCCACCAACAAAATGACCAGCATTATTACCCAAAAAAAAAAACCCAGCACCATCATCATTAGGTTCAGATTTCTACATCCTAGTAAGAGACACCAGTCTTAGGTTCAATTTCCACAGCTGTCGATCTCTTCTTTGTATTTTGATAGATTACATAAACAACAGAATTTTACTGCCATAAAACATGAACCTCAAGAATCATGTCAAGTAAAACAGAACTACATATTTTGATCAAGTTGGTTATAGATCTAAAAAGTTTTCACACCAAAAGACAAAACCACTAAGATTCTGATGGATATTTGACAATACAATGATCCAAAAATGTGACCAGTGAATATAAAAGGCAATGCAAGCAAATTAAAAACGGGAGGTACCACAAGAAGGAACCTTTCTCTGTCTAACTACCCATGTTGCACCGCATGGCGCTCTCTCATCTTCTATGAACGTTATGGGTGCTAAATCCTTGACAACAAGCTTTGCTGTATTGATCAGATCACCTTCAAAAGCCAACGCAAAGAGTGAATAGAATAGAATTAACCATACACTACCAAATTCTAGCGCAAACATGATCATCTTTATTTCTACTTGCCATTTTTCCATCACCCGAGTAAAGCCCAAAGGACCACATAATCATCTTTATTATTTGTAGATAGGATAACAGGAAAAAAAATAGCAACGATATAGAATCTCATATTAAGGAAGCAGGAAAATAGACCATTGCCTACTTTGAAATCACATCCTCTCTGTTTATCAGGAGGGAGGAAGATTTTGAGAGTCAAGCAAGAGATTAGACTACTTATAAGCAATCAAACATGAAGTGGTCAGACAAGAGGAATGCTAGGTCATTGGAAGGTGTTAAAAGGACTAAATACACATTGAACATTGTGTAACATATTCATCATCCACCAGCAGACCACATGACGTGCTAGGTGGGGGCATGGCAAAGAGGTACATGAACAGCTTGCATGAGCTGTGTTGATACCCCCCATATATAAGACCATATGCATATCAAGTATTTCTCCTCTAGCAAAGAGCAAGATAAAATACAGAATCTATTGCATGAATACCAAGTAATGATGGAAGGGGGAAAAAACTGAAACCATGTCCCTTTACTTTTAGAACCAAATAACTGATGGGAAAGAATCCGTGTACGAGCAAATACTAGCAGACCGTAATACGCAGCGGAATAATAAATAAAAATGCGCAAACCACACAATCACAGAAACACCAAGATTTACGTGGAAAATCCCTTCAAGATAAAGGGAAAAAAACCACGGGCAAGCCAGAGAAGAAGATCAACTATAAAATAATAAATATCCAAGTCTCAAAGTTCCTTGCCAGAACTTGAGAAATAATCACAAGAGAATAATAGGGATATAAGGATTACACCACCGAAAAATACGGTATCTTGCGTTACCTCCTTATTTTCTTCCCTTCTCTTCTTCTTCTTCTTCTTCTCTTGTTTTTCTTCTGCAGCACCTTCACGTGATTCCTGGAGTGGAAGTCCTCCCACGTAGTTAAGCACCAAGCAGCAGCCCTTCCTTCTCTTCCCCTAGCAATCCATGCTCCTAGAAAAAAAGAAATACCTGCTACATGCTTCTCCTATTTTTTTCAGACGGCTGCTCCTTCAAATAGAGAAAACCAAAAAAGGAAGGCGGCTACTCCTTTTATAAAAGAGAGAGAACAAACCCTGGTGGAAAAAGGAGTAGCACTCCCTTTTGCCCTAATGGGCTGAATAGGTGGGCCATGGGCCCAACAACCTCCCCCTTCAGCCCATAAGGGAGGCTGTCTCATGCTTTCTTAGTGTGAAATCATGCCGACCAGCTGTCGGCATATCTCTTGCCTTTCTTTTGATAAGGTCTTTGTCAACATGTCTACCCCATTTTTATCTGTGTGAATTTTCTGAAGCTGTAACTGCTTCTCTTCAAACACATTTCGAATCCAGTGGTATCTCACATCTATATGCTTTGACTTGAAATGAAAAGTTGGGTTCTTACACAAGTGGATGGCGCTCTGGCTGTCACAATGTACCACATAATTTTTCTGTTTCAATCCCAATTCATGTAAGAATTCTTTCATCCACAGCATCTCCTTACATACCTCGGTAGCAGCAATATATTCTGCCTCTGTGGTAGAGAGAGCTACACACCTTTGCAATCTGGATTGCCATGACACAGCTCCCCCTGCAAAAGTAAGTATAAAACCTGATGTGGACTTCCTTGTATCAATATCTCTCGCCATATCTGCATCTATGTAACCAATCAGCATAGCTGGACCACCCCCAAAGCTTAAACAAACTTTGGAGCTTCCTCTGAGATATCTGAAGATCCACTTCACTGCTGCCCAATGCTCTTTCCCTGGATTTGCAAGAAATCTGCTAGCAACACCCACTGCATATGCGATGTCTGGCCTCGAACATACCATCGCGTACATCAAACTTCCGACTGCTGAAGCATAAGGAACCTTCTTCATTTTCTCCTTCTCCTCATCACTTGAAGGACTTTGCTCTGAGCACAACCTGAAGTGACCTGCAAGAGGAGAACCAACTGGCTTTGCATTGATCATACTAAACCTATCCAATACCTTCTCAATGTACTTTTCCTGTGACAACCATATTTTCTTGATTCTTCTATCACGGAAAATCTGCATACCCAGTATTTGCTTTGCTGGTCCCATATCCTTCATTTCAAATGAATTGCTCAGCTCCTTCTTCAACCTGTCAATCATAGACATATCTTTCCCAAGAATAAGCATGTCATCAACATAAAGTAGGAGTATGACAAAATCCTCACTAAACCATTTGATATACACACAATGATCTGAAGCCATTCTTTTGTATCCATTTTCAGCCATAAATGAATCAAATTTCTTGTACCACTGCCTTGGAGCTTGCTTCAGCCCATATAAGCTTTTTTTCAATCTGCAGACAAGATTTTCTTTACCTTTGACTTTGAAGCCTTCTGGTTGCTCCATATAGATTTCCTCCTCCAAATCACCATGAAGAAAAGCTGTCTTTACATCTAACTGCTCAACCTCCAAGTCTAGACTAGCAGCAATACCTAGAGCAACACGAATTGAAGACATTTTAACAACAGGAGAAAAAATCTCTTCAAAGTCAATACCTTTCTTTTGACCAAAGCCTTTCACAACCAATCTGGCCTTGTACTTTGGTTGAGAACAATGCTGTTGAGTCTTTAACCTGAAAACCCACTTGTTCTTTAAAGCCTTCCTTCCTCTTGGTAGTTCCACTAAATCATATGTGTGGTTCTTCTGTAAGGCATCCATTTCTTTCAGCATACCTACTAACCACTCCTTTTTCTGCTCACTTTCAACTACCTCCTGGTAACATTCTGGTTCACCTGCATCAGTAAGCATTATATATTCATCTGTAGAATACCTTTTGGAAGGTTGACGTTGTCTGATAGATCTTCTCAGTTGAGGCTCTGTAGGAGGTTGCTCCTGATCTCCTTTCTGCTCAACATGTCCTACAGGTGAGTTAATACCTGCTCCTGCACTATTTTCTTGCACATCTCCTCTATCACCCTGATTTACTAGAGGAGTAACTGGATCACAGTCTGTTAATCCTCCTGCAGAAGACTTGACTGACACCTCCTTCTTGAAGTCTTGAAGGGTTTGATCTTCAAAAATACCACATCTCTGCTTCTGAATACCTTCTGCTTTTCTGGATCCCAAAGTCTATAACCAAACTCATCATGTGAGTAACCAAGCAAAGCACATTCTTTTGTCTTACCATCCAGCTTGGACCTCTCAATGTCCGGAACATGTGCAAATGCACGACAACCAAACACTCTCAAGTGCTTATAAGAGACATCTTTTCCTGACCATACACGCTCTGCAACATCACCATCTAGAGCTGTACATGGTGACAAGTTTATTACATCAACCGCTGTCTTCAATGCCTCATCCCAAAATCTTTTAGGTAACTTGGACTGTGAAAGCATACATCTGATCTTTTCCATGATGGTGCGGTTCATTCTCTCTGCAATTGCATTATGCTGAGGAGTACCAGGAACTGTCATCTCATGTTGAATGCCATGTGATCTGCAATAATTATCAAATAACCCTGTGTACTCACCACCATTATCTGACCTTATACATTTCAGTTTCTTTCCTGTCTCTCTTTCAACTCTGACATGAAACTCTTTGAAGACATTAATAACCTGATCTTTAGTCTTCAAACTATAGACCCAAACTTTTCTGGAAAAATCATCTATAAAAGTGACAAAATAAAGTGCACCACTGATGCCTGGAATATTAACTGATCCACTAGGAGTTTTTGTCCTCAGAGGACCACAAACATCTGTATAGATACGATCCAAAACATGCATTTTTCTAGATAAAGCAGGACTAGCAAAAGAAACTCTATGTTGCTTGCCAACCAAACAATCAACACATGGGTTCAGATGTACACCTTTGAAGTCTGGTAGAACTTCTCCCTTGAAAGAACTTGCAGCCCCTTCTCACTCATGTGTCCCAGTCGTTTATGCCACAACTCCATGCTGAAGTCGTTCTCTGTAGCATTCAACTGTTCACCATAAGCTTTAGCCTGCAACCTGTATAAAGTGTGACATTTCTTCCCACTGGCTACAACAAGTGAACCTTTACTGAGCTTCCATTGCCCTTTATGAAATCTGCTATCAAAATCTTCATCATCAAGTCTTCCAACTAAGATTAAATTTAGCCTCAAGTCAGCTACATGCCTTACATCCTTGAGCACCAACTTACAGCCAAGATTGGTCTTCATGTGGATGTCACCCATGCCAATGATATCTGTTGTGCCTTGATTTTCCATCTTGACAACACCAAAATTTCCAGTCTTATATGTAGAAAAAAACTCCCTCCGTAGTGTAGCATGATAAGAAGCACCTGTGTCAATCACACACTCATGATTCTGACACTTACATGAGAAGATACCATCAGAAGTAGACAAAATCAAATAATCATCACTCTGCACAGTAGCTGTGATATTCTCCTTTGACTCTGTATCCTCCACTTCTTTTCCTTTTTCTTACTCTTCTTAGGCTTCTTACACTGATTCTTGTAGTGCCCTTTCTCACCACAATTATAGCAAGTAATATCTTTTCTTGACCTTGATTTGCTTCTACCCTTGTATGAATTGTCTCTATTTCTAGACTTTGACCGTCCTCTATTCTCTGAGACAAGTGCCTGTGAATCAATCTGAGAAGTTGCTAAATTTTTTCTTCTTAACTCCTCATTCAACAAACTGCCTGTTACTTGACTCATGGTGATAACACCGTCTGGTGCAGAATTACTGGGAAACTACCAGTGTCTCCCAACTTTCTGGCAATGAACTGAGAAGTAACAATGCCTGCAACTCATCATCAAGAGACATTTTCATAGAGGATAACTGGTTATTAATACTCTGCATTTCATTCAAATGCTCAGCAATAGAAGCACCCTCTTTATATTTCAGATTCACTAGTTTTCTGATCAAGAAAGCCTTGTTGCCAGCTATTTTTCTCTCATATAGACTTTCTAACTTTTTCCAAAGAGAGTTTGCAGGTGAAAGACACTATCATCCAACCATTGCCGAATAAAACCGACTGCCTTCCGATCTAACATGATCCAAGCATCGTCTGTCACTGTAGCGGGCTTTGCTTTGACCCCTTCTAAAGGTCCATATAGATCCTTACAATATAAGAGGTCCTCCATCCTTGGTTTCCATATCATCCAATTGTTTCCGTTCAGACTGATCATGCGGGAAACATTACCGGCCTCCATGCTCGCACACAAAAAAAAAATTCACATGCTCTGATACCAGTTGATGGAAAGAATCCGTGTATGAGCAAATACTAGCAGACCGTAATACGCAGCGGAATAATAAATAAAATATGCAAACCACACAATCACAGAAACACCAAGATTTACGTGGAAAATCCCTTCAAGATAAAGGAAAAAAAACCACGGGCAAGCCAGAGAAGAAGATCCACTATAAAATAATAAATATCCAAGTCTCAAAGTCCCTTGCCAGAACTTGAGAAATAATCACAAGAGAATAATAGGGATATAAGGATTACATCACCGAAAAATACGGTATCTTGCGTTACCTCCTTATTTTTTCCCTTCTTCTTCTTCTTCTTCTTCTCTTGTTTTTCTTCTGCAGCACCTTCACGTGATTCCTGGAGTGGAAGTCCTCCCACGTAGTTAAGCACCAAGCAGCAGCCCTTCCTTCTCTTCCCCTAGCAATCCATGCTCCTAGAAAAAAAGAAATACCTGCTACATGCTTCTCCTATTTTTTTTCAGACGGCTGCTCCTTCAAATAGAGAAAACCAAAAAAGGAAAGCGGCTACTCCTTTTATAAAAGAAAGAGAACAAACCTGGTGAAAAAAGGAGTAGCGCTTCCTTTTGCCCTAATGGGCTGAATAGGTGGGCCATGGGCCCAACAATAACATCCACATCAGATAAGCATTTTTTTTATATATGGAGCAAAACAAATTGTTAGACTCAAAATCTTCGAAATATACAATGAAGCATATTAACGACATATTGATTTTGAACACAAGTCCAAATACTAAGTTTCTCTCATGTGATCAATACCTAAGATATCTATTACATCTGTGGAAATAGGAGTCTGAAATATTTGTGAACTTTCTCAAGAAACAAGGATGAAGTTGTGAATCACCAACCTCTGTACTAATCAGCAGTCTCATTTAGTTTATTCTCATAGGATGAAGGATGATCACTGCTCAAATGAAGTCCACCGATATTCAAGATTTTACTTTCCCAATCAGCAAGTGCAGCAGCAGACCAATAAATTTCTTAATGCTAGTGAAACAAGAAAAAAGGGATAGGGTGTGGTGGGATTCTGTTGGGGTTGCATCTCTGCAAAGAAAAAACTGAAAGCAAAGTATGCTGAACCGTGACGATGCAGAATCGGTAAATTCACCATTTCAAATAGTACAAGGCCGGTACCACCTCATTATAGTCCAAAACCATCTCGTACCAACCTCATATTAGCCTCATACCATACCAAACCACTCTGTACCATGCCAAGCCACCTAGCTAGTTTAGCTTGATTTGGGATGATTTACAGGTTGGAATCTTTCAGTTCACCAAACCGGTTATGTCGCTAGTTTGGTACAGGATGATTGGTGCACCATTGGTTAGATATGGTATGCCCCGGATTGAGCCATACTTGGTATTGTTTCTTAGTACGACGAACTGTGACTGAAAGAGAAATCGAGCATCACATGTACTTCTTTAAGGTAGTGTTTGATAAAAAAAATATTATCCATGGATAAGTGTACGGGATAGAGTTTATCCCTTGGATATCCCTAAGGATATCCCTTGGCTATCCCATTGATCATATCAAATGCAATAAGGTAAATCCATAGGATAATTTTTTTTTTACTCTTATTTGGAGGGATAACAAGCTATTCCTGCATTCTAGGGAATAAGTTGAGGGGATATCCTATGGTTAACCATGGTTTAATCATGGGATATCCCTTTGGTTAACTTTATTCCCAGCTATCCTTATAGTTATGGTTTTGGGAATAAGAAGGGATATCCCCTGGATATCCCCTTTTATCCCCTATTTCAAACACTACCTAAAAGAACCGATGATATGGCTAAATTTGCATCCTCAGATGATGCAGTTAGCAAACCCAAGTTTTCTGAGAGAATTTACTCTCAAGTATCTTCAACTATTTTTAGTAAAACAGTCAACAATGAGAACCTATAATTACTAATTAGTTTCATGAACAATTTAACTTATAGTAAACCATCATGACAAATTTGTGTACACTGCAAGGCAGTCATTGACTTCAACAAAATGATCAGTTCCAAGCAATTCAAAAATTCTTGAAAAGGAAGTCCATTTAAATATATTTCCTTTCAACAAATCCACCTAAATCTTGTCAACATCAGTAGCAGAATTTCCAATATGGTATATAGTCTTCATGTAAGAGGTTTTATTGGTACCACTGTACAGGGGTTCTAGATAATCATAAATCAGTGTAGCTAGTTTGTTTTCAGCAGACACTGTCTTTTAGATCTAAAATTTTGAATGGCACTTCAAGCTTCAGCATGTTTCAAAATACGAGGGCTATTAGCTCTTGTATGAGACGAAAAAGAACCAAATGTATCTGGTCTAAGATTTGTGCAAATTTTTGCACAATAAAAAGGCTGCTTTTGAGATACTTATGCTTAACTCATTTGTTTCCTTCCAAGCTTCCAAAAACAACATATAGTGGCAACCAGATACAAAGGACCTCCAAGAAAGAAGATATTGACACTCTCATAACAACTGCAGAGTGAGAGAGAAGGGGGGGGGGGGGGGGAACTAAATGCTTGGAGCAAAACCAAAACATTTAAACAAAATGTACAAACAATGCAAAGAACTAGAAAGAGGATCAATAAATGACAATATAGCAAATCAACAATTTGTTTTGCACAATTATGAAATGATTAAACTCACAAAAAGATGGACAACTAATTAACTTCTTTCCTACAAAAGCAAGGGTAGAACAATCTGTAGTTACAAGCTGACTTCATATTGAAATCTTATCTAGAGCATTCATTTATGAAAGAATTGCTCACCATTACAATACAACAACAACATCATCAACTAAAGAAATTGTTTCAGTACTACAATTCCAAACGTTCACATACATACATCTTTTGGTACTGAATATGTTTGACTAGGAAGACATTTGAGCAGTGAATGTAGGTTCACGAGTAATCATCATATGAAAACGAACCAACTGCAACTTCGTTCGGCAGAACAATTAAGCTATTTCGCTACTACCAATCTCAAGAAACAATAATTACATAATGACCAACTCAAGAGGTTGTTTAAATATTCTGCCTCCAATGTTTCTCGACCATACCATCTTTGGAAATGATTATGTTGAACTAGTCAAAAAGGTGGCATAATGGAGACCTCACCACCAAATCCACAAATTTCCACAACAATCAAAGACTGCTGATTCCATGTATGAAGAAGTATCAAAGAAATCCAACATAGAGATTCTAGCTCAATGAGTGTTGTTTTTTACTTCGATTTTCCCTACATCTTCAAGACTTATACAAATTTCAATGGCTTGACAGATCCACCCAAGAAAAAGATTGAGATATGGCTCAAAAGTTACTTTTCATAACAAAAATTTAGGTATAGAACAAATGAAGTAGAATAATGCCCATCAATAACCCTTTTATAAAGGACTCTATCCAAACGTCTTCTCCAACTAATTAATTTAAGAAGGGAATCCAATACTACTGCATGGTATCGAATTAAAAAAAAAAAAATCAGTTTTTGCTTTTCCTTAACATTCAATACCTAGTCTATATCCACCACAAACAGAAGCACGTTAAGAAAAGGAGAGAAGCATCCTTCATAAACGGCCATGGTTATTATTTAAACCGATCAGTAGGCAACATAATGTTGGATAAGTTTAAGGAAAAGATAGTACCCGGATGATCTTATCTATTTGAATTTGAATGTATTTGAGAAGATGTTGTGGCGTGCAAGGCACTGTCCTTAAGAGTAGATTGCGCCTCTCAAGATAATATCTCGGTGCAGAAGATCAGAGCATGACTACCCTCCAGGATACAACAGCAAAGTCTTCTAACAGGCGTGCACACACCAATGTCAGAAGAGGATGAACAACCGAGATGATTTCCTTCTCTCTGGATAAGAACGGAAGCAAAAGAATGAATCTCTGGACTGGATAAGGATGAGGAATGAATCTCTGGATAAGGATGGAATAGAAAGCAAAAATGTTGAATGAATTAAACACCGGCATTGCTTCGAATATTTATAAGCAAGCACCGTCGAGAGCGACGAATCAATCCAACGGGAATGACGATTCAGTCCAAAGGTCGATCAGCGTCCACGGTAGGTCAAACAAAATAAAAGACTTATCACGTACGTAGAGACATATAATCAAAAGACCGTCAAAAAGAAAATAAAAAGACTTATCCTACCGATTGAAATAAAAAGATTTATCCTACGGTTGAGAACGACGTATCAGATAAAAGGACTTATCAAGTCAAAAACTTTTGAATTTTGAAATATACTAGATTTCCAACAATCCCCCATTATTTCAATATTCAAAAGATGACAAACTTTAGAAGGAACTTTAAGAATGTAATGCATAAGCCATGGTGTCTATGTGACTATGAACCAGGCATAGAGAAAATAAGTGTAATCCATAAAAGGTTGTGAAACTAAGTTTCTATGAACCAATCCTTCTTTTATTGGATCATTGACTTATAACTCACATTCCATCTCTCAGATTTGGTTGTTCAAGCGGGTTGACACGTTTCGGCCATGCGTCTACTGGATATTCATGAGTGCTCTAGAGATCTTACCTAAGTCTCATAGGAAGCGGCCACCACCTCCACACTCATATAGGTAGATTGTCATCAAGTATACACTGCAGTTTTGTATACCACCCAAATTAGGCTATGACATCCATTAAGAACTTCACATATTAGTTCAACCTAAACACTGCAGAATACTATCTCACACATAGAAAGGGATTTTACAATATAAATAATTATGATAGTATACTCCAAGTTGTCAGTGAATCATTTTCCCATATGAACCTTCTTCCCGGGATCTCCGTTCATGAAGGTTGGGTTACCATCACTTCAACTTTTGATCTGGGTATAATCCCATTTCCCTCGATGTATTGCTCACAAGCTTTTTGCTTAGAGGCTTAGTCAGAGGATGGCCAAATTCAACTCTGACCTTACATAATCCAAGGATATTACTCCATCATTAATAAACTTCCTCACAATATTATGTCTTAGACGTATATGTCTACTCTTTCCATTATAAATTTTGTTTTTAGCTTTAGCTATGGCAGCTGACAATCACAATGTATAGACACAGATGGAGCTGGTCTCATCCAAATGGAAGATCTACCAAAAGATTCCTGAGCCATTCGGCCTCAGTCCCAGCCTTCTCCAAGGCAATAAACTCGGATTCCATTGTAGACCGAGCTATACATGTTTGCTTAGATGATTTCCATGACACTGCTCCTCCTCCAAGGGTAAACACATATCCACTCGTGGATTTCATCTCATCAGAGTCTGAAATCCAGTTAGCATCACAATACCCTTCTAATACTGTAGGAGTCCCATACATTAAACCATAGTTCATGGTTCCTTTCAAATATCTAAGCACTCTTTGTAATGCAATCCAATGATCCTTGTTAGGATATTGGGTATATTTGCTTAGTCTTCCTACAGCATAAGCAATGTCAGGTCGAGTGCAGTTCATTAAATACATAAGACTACCAATAATTTGAGCATATTTGGATTGTAAGACACATTGCTTTTATTTTCTTAAGCTGTGAATTAGCATTATAAGGAGTGCTCACAGGCTTACTATCAAAATGTGAAAACTTTTTCAAGATTTTCTCAACATAATGTTCTTATGAAAGTATGATACTATTTGACTTCTTTACAAGTCTAATTCCTAAAATCATATTTGCTTCTCCCATATCTTTCATATCAAAATTCAAAGTCAAGAACATTTTGGTGCTAGTCACAATATCAAAATTAGTGCCAAATATGAGCATATCGTCCACATACAAACAAATTATAACACATTCATGGTTAACAACTTTAGAATAAATACATTTATCAGCACTATTAATTTGATATCCATTTGAAACTAGCACTTTATCAAACTTATCATGCCATTGTTTTGGTGATTGTTTTAAGCCATACAAAGATTTAATTAATTTACAAACTTTATGCTCATTACCAGGAAGAACACAACCCTCAGGTTGATCCATATATTTTTTCTTCTAGGTCTCCATTAAGAAATGCAGTTTTAACATTCATTTGATGAATTATCAATTTATGAATAGATGCAAGAGCAATCAAAACTCTAATAGAAGTTATTCTTGTCACAGGTGCAAAAGTATCAAAGTAGTCAATATCTTTCTTTTGAGAATAACCTTTTGCAACCAGCCTTGCCTTAAATTTTTCAATAGAACCATCAGGCTTTAGTTTTTTCTTAAAGATCCATTTACACCCAATAGTTTTAGCTCCAGGGGGTAAACTTACTAATTCCCATGTATGATTGCTCATGATGGATTCTATCTCATTATTTATAGCCTCTTTCCAAAATATAGCATCAGAAGATGAAATTGCTTCAGAATAGGTTTGAGGATCATTATCAATAAGAAAAATATAAAAATCATCTCCTAGATTGGTTTCCTTTCTGATTCTCTTAGATCTCCTTAGCTTTTGAATGTCATCAGGCTTTAAATTAGGTTCAACCACTTGTGGTCTAGAAGGTCTTTCTAAGAAGGTTTTCATAGGAAAGATATTTAAAAAATTCTGCATCTTTCGTCTGACTATAGTATTAGGTTCCATGATATTATTTTCACTTTTAATCACTAAGAACCTATAGGCTACACTATATTTATTTGCAGGACTATTTTGAACATAACCTATGAACATACAATCAAAGGTTTTAGATCCTAACTTTCTCTTTTTAGGTTCAGGAAGCAAGACCTTTGCTAAACAACCCCATACTTTTAAATATTTAAAACTTGGCAAATGACCATTCCATAACTCATAGGTGTTTTATTGGTTTTCTTATAAGGAATTCTATTTTGAATAAAACAAGCAGAAAGAAGGGCTTCCCCCACAAGTTCATGGGTGCACCAGAACTAAGGAGCAATGCATTCATCATTTCTTTAAGTGTTCTATTCTTTCTCTCAGCCACTCCATTAGATTCTGGTGAATAAGGAGGAGTAAATTCATGAATTATACCGTGTTGTGCACAATAATCATTAAAAGGAGTAGAATCATATTCTCCTCCTCTATCAGATCTAAGTCTTTTTATTTTTCTTGTTAATTGATTTTCAACTTCTGCCTTATATTTTAGAAATATTTGAAGGCTTCATCTTTTGATTTTAAAAGATAAACCATTGCATAACGAGAAAAATCATCGATAAAAGTAATATAGTATTTCTTTCCACTTCTAGTCATATTACCTTTTAAATCTCCTAAGTCAGAATGAATTAATTCTAACAATTCAGTTTTTCTTGTATGAATAGATTTGCAACTCCTTTTGGTTAATTTAGATTCTACACATGTTTGACATTTTTCATGATCATAAGAAGTAGACATGTTATTTAGCAAACCTAATTGTTTCATTCTTTTAATATAAGAGTAATTAACATGTCCTAATCTACCATGCCAAAGATTAAAGAGTCAAGCAAGTAAGCAGAAGAAGATGATGCATTTTCATTCATAACTTTGAGTACATTTAATACAAATAGACCCTGGTTACAATATCCTTTCCCAATAAAATTTTAGATTTGGTCATGACAACTTTGTCAGACTCAAATGACACTTTCACACCATTTTTTCCAAGCAAGGCCAGAAATCAGGTTCATACGGATGTCCGGCACATGTAGCACATCTCCAAGTGAAAGGACTTTTCCAGAAGTTAGTTTTAGATTGACTTTTCCTTTGCCAATCACTGAACAAGACTTTGAGTTGCCCATGAAGACTTGCTCCTCTCCTTCTGGCAGTGGGATATAGGAGGCAAATGCATTTCTATTGCCACATATATGATGAGTGGCTCCAGAATCCATCACCCAGTCCTTTGTATGTGCAACAATATTGGCTCATTAATAACCGCAGTAATCACATCTTCTCCAACCATCAAGTTAGCCTTTGGTTTGGATGGAGCATCATTAATTTTTCTGAACCTGCATTGGGCAGCATGGTGTCCTGGTTTCCCACAAACATAGCAAGATCCCTTTTTCTTCTTAAAATTTTGACTTTTTTGAAAATGAGGCTTCTTATCATATTTCTTGTAATGGTTTCTATGTTTGGGCTTATAGGACTTATGTTTATCCTTACTAGATCCATCCTCTATTAGATTAGCCTTACTAGTCATTTCCTTAGCCTTTTCTATCTTTTCTCGGCTTGTTTTGCTCTTCAATCCTAATATGCACAATAACGTCTTCAAGGGCATAGACTTTCTTTTATGCTTTAAATTATTCTTATAATCTTTTCAAGATTCAGATAATTTTTCAATTAGGGATCCAGCAATAAAAGCATCAGGAAGAATAATTTTTATTTTTAAGGTCATCTATTAGAACATGGAAAGCATGGATCTGAGATGACACATCCTTATCTTCTGACATGGTAAAGTTAAAAAGGTTTCCTATAGCAAATTTCTGAGAACCGGCATCTTCAAGAATATATTTTCTTTTAAGGATTTCCCAAATTTTAGAGGCTAATTTAATAGGATAATAAATATCAAATAGTTCATTGGATAGTACTAAGAATAGTATGCCTACATATTCTGTTAGCCTTTTCCCAGGTTAGAAGGTCCTCCTTTCTCAGGTTTAGGATCAGTCAAAACATATCCAATATTATGTACATCTAATATTGAAAATATTTTCTCTTTCCAACGTTTATAATGGGAACCGGTAAATTGCTCAATCTTGGATGTATTGGGAAAGGACTTAGTAGCAGCAACCATAATAGAGTCCATATCTACTCTTAAGATTGTTGGATAAGTTTGAGGAAAAGATAGTACCCGGGATGATCTTATCTATTTGAATTTGAATGTATTTGAGAAGATGCTGTGGCGTGCAAGGCACCATCCTTAAGAGTAGATTTGCGCCTCTCGGAGATAATATCTCAGCAGAAGATCAGAGCACGACTATCCTCCAGGATACAACACAAAGTCTTCTAAAGGCGTGCACACACCAATGTCAGAAGAGGATGAACAACCGAGATGATTTCCTTCTCTCTGGATAAGAACGGAAGCAAAAGAATGAATCTCTGGACTGGATAAGGATGAGGAATGAATCTCTGGATAAGAATGGAATAGAAAGCATAAAGTTTGAATGAATTAAACACCGGCATTGCTTCGAATATTTATAAGAAAGCAAGCACCGTCGAGAGCGACGAATCAATCCAACGGAATGACGATTCAGTCCAAAGGTCGATCAGCGTCCAACGGTAGGTCAAACAAAATAAAAGACTTATCACGTACGTAGAGACGTATAAGTCAAAAGACCGGTCAAAAAGAAAAATAAAAAGACTTATCCTACCGATTGAAATAAAAAGACTTATCCTACCGGTTGAGAACAACGTATCAGATAAAGGACTTATCAAGTCAAAAAGCTTTTGAATTTTGAAATATACTAGATTTCCAACACATAATACATGAACAAAAATCTCAAAAACATAACTCATCTCAAAACAAAATCACCTTGCAGCAAGTTAGGATGGTCGTGCCCGCCCTTCATTGAAGAAAAGATCACCAAAAGCATACCAAGCAGCATGTAGACCTCTTGATGCATATAAAAAGTCATTGTCCCACTTGATCCCGGTGACTAATCAGAATCAGTATCTATTGACAGATTTAGACTAGGCCTAACAGGACGTGGTGGGCGGGGATGTGAGAAAGAATTATCAGACCTAGCAAACTTGCTCTGTCATCATTCATGCTCAGAAGCAATGAAGCTGCATCCATAAATTAATTAAAAATAAATATTAAGATGCAGCAAGCAAGCACAAGACTAAGAAGACAAATCATGAACCAGGTTTTAAGTCAGCAAACTTGCAAACATAGCTTAGGATTGCAAGAAAGTCAGACACTTATTGAAGCTATAAGCAGGACGGAGGCAGGAAGTGAGGGACTAATAAGACCATGGAATTAGAGGGCAGTAGCACATTGGCAAATAATACATATGTTGCATCCTGGTATAATGCAGTATATAGGAGATGTAAGTGTTACCTTAACACTTCAAAATTTAGGATTTCAATACCATTGCAACACTTAAAATACGGAAAAAATAGTTCCTACGTGCCGGCTACACTTATGCTCAAAGGTTGGAATAGGCATTCAAGGACCTCTGTTTTGCTTACTCAACTCTTCCTGATGTGGCTGATGTAGCCACGAGGGCAATCATGGCAAAATCAAAAGCTTAAGGCAGCCCCGCCTTGGCATCTCCAAGTCGGCCGAGTCGGCCCCCACCTTTCCAAGTCGGCCCCGCTCGGCCTTGGCATCTCCAAGTCGGCTGAGTCGGCTACGACCTTCCCAAGTCGGCCCCGCTCGGCTCCGGCATCTCCAAGTCGACCGAGTCAGCCCCGACCTTCCCAAGTCAGCCCCACTCGGCTCCGGCATCTCCAAGTCGACCGAGTCAGCCCCGACCTTCCCAAGTCAGCCCCACTCGGCTCCGGCATCTCCAAGTCGACCGAGTCGGCCACGACCTTTCCAAGTCAGCCTCGCTCGGCCTCGGCATCTCCAGGTTGGCCGAGTCGGCCCTGACCTTCCCAAGTTGGCCCCGCTCGGCCCCGGCATCTCCAAGTCGACCGAGTCGGCCCTGACCTTCCCTGGTCGGCCCCGCTCGACCTCGGCACATCCAAGTCAGCTAAGTCGGCCCCGCTCGGCCCTAGCACCTCCAAGTCGGCCGAGTCGGTCCCGACCTTCCCAAGTCGGCCCCGCTCAGCCCCGACACCTCCAAGTCGGCCGAGTCGACCCCGACCTTCCCCGGACAGCCCCGCTCGGCCCCGACATCTCCAAGTCGACCGAGTCGGCCCCGACCTTCCCAAGTCAGCCCCACTCGGCCCTGGTGCCCCCCAGAAAAGCCGAGGCGGTCCCGACTTTTCCAAGTCGGCCCCAGGACGGTCCTAGCCGTTCAGGCCGCCATCCTTCTGACCAGCGCCGTCTGACATCGCCAGGCCCAACTACCCACTGGTCATGCCTCCGATGGGACCAGACCTAACTACCCATTAGCTCCACTGATTGATGGGACTTGGCCCACCGACCATCGTTTTTTCATCTCTGATGGGATAGGACCCACCAACCGGACCAGATTCATGCAACCCTCACGAACCCTGCGGATATTCCTTTCTCACGGAACTCCACGTGGTCGTGCAGGTGTCAGCCACCTATAAAAGGGTAAGTCCACTCAAGAACCAGGTATGCAAACTCATACACTTGCTACCCTATCACCCAGAGAGGGATTCCCCCTTTCTGTGGATTCCTCTTTCCTCCAAAAGAGCTCTTTTGAGCTCTTTCTCGGCTATGACCTCGATTGCTGACTTGAGCATCAAAGAGTCCCCACCGGAGTACTCCTCTGGTCTTGGGACTTTTTGTAGGCCAACCGATTGGGCGAGGATTCGTCGATCAAGCAGTTCTCTTCTTCCGACATTCAAGATCAGCGATCGGGCGTCATCAAATTGGCGCGCTAGGAGGGAGGGAAATGGTACGGGGCGCTAGTTTTTCGTGATACCTAGTGGCGAACTCTTACCCCCTTTTATTCCTTCATTGAGCCATGGTGGTGACGCGAGCTCAAGATGCTTCCATCAGCTGTCCAGTGAGGCTTCCCCCGCCGGCTAGGCAGCAGGAGGCTGATCCCCCTGCTGCCGCCCCTCCCGTCGCCTATCCGCCACCAGATGCAGCTGCCCCAACTGCAAAACAGCTGGCAGCTCTCACCCAACAAGTCCAAACTCTCACTGCCATGGTCCACGGACTTCAACAGCAGCAGTCCGTGGCCACCCAGCACCAGACCGCTCCCCCTGCCAGTCAATAGTCTGCAAGGGGAGGCTCTCCTCAGCGAGAGGCCGGTCATCGTCAGGTTTTCCCTAGGAAGCCTCGCCGTGAGCCTCCCAAGCGGCCACGGTCTCCTGATTGTAGACCGAGCAAGTTTCCTCCAGAACTGCACCGCCAGGAGGAACCAAAGCGAAAGTCCCACCTTCCGCGTCCTTCTCCTTCTTCTTCTTCTTCTTCATCCTCCGAGCCGTCTCGGAGGGCCCCGACGATCAGCCGCCAAGCAGAGGAACGCCTGGATGAGTACAATCGGCGACTAGACGAGCTTGCCAGGAAGATAAACAATCAGTCGGAGGAGAGTATGACCCGTCCTCCCTACACCCGCCAGATACTAGAGGAGCATGTCCCCTTCAGATTCCGTTTTCCCCAGATAGATCCGTACGATGGTACGATGGATCCTCTTGACACCTCGAGAGTTATAAAGCCATGATGCAAGTCCAGGGTGCTACATATGCCCTTCTCTGCAAGGCTTTCCCCGCCACTATACGGAAAGCTGCTCGCGCTTGGCACTCACGCCTGTCCCCTCACAGCATCGACTCCTTTTGAGAGCTAGAAAGGACCTTTTTGGCACATTTTGATGCCTGCCGGAGGATCCCAAGAGTTGCGGACAACCTCTTCTCCATACGCCAGAAGGAGGGGGAGTCACTGCGGGACTTCATGTCCCGGTTCAAGACTGCCAACCTTGAAGTCTACATCTGAACGACATGGTGGCAGTGCTGGCACTGAAGCGGGGACTCCTCCATCCCGCTTCACCTTCTCTCTGGATAAGAAGCCCCGAGTTCCTACTCTGACCTCCTCCTCCGGGCTCAAAAGTACATCTGCGCGGATGAGGCCGACCTCATCCGCCGAGAATCCTCAAGGAGCTCCAGCCGCAAACCTGCTCGCCCTGAGCCTAGTGAACCCCCTCGCCACCGGCGGTCCGATCCACCTCGCCGATCCAACAACAGGCATCGAAGTCCCATCTTTGATGAGAGCAAGCTCACGCCCCTTCTCGCCCCTCGATCCACATCCTGATGGAGATCGAGGGCGAGCCTTATCTCCAGCGCCCTCCTCCTATGAAGAAAGGTCCTCCCCGTGACAAGAGCCGCTATTGCCGATTCCACCGGGATTACGGCCACGACACCGACAGCTGCTTCAGCTTGAAGCGGGCCATTGAGAGCTCATCAGCGGGGCTAC
Organism: Calamus simplicifolius; assembly: GCA_900491605.1. Lineage (NCBI taxonomy): Eukaryota > Viridiplantae > Streptophyta > Magnoliopsida > Arecales > Arecaceae > Calamus > Calamus simplicifolius. Next base: position 1,042,700 of record UESW01004129.1, read on the forward strand.
CTTGGCAAGTATGTTCAGAAGGTGCCACAACCGCTGCCGGCACTTATGGGGCCCCACCAGCTCAAGGCTGCTGTCGACAATACTCCCACGGAGCGGACGGTCGGGATGGTGTCTTAGGGAGCAGCTTCCTCATCAAGCGGCCGAGAGGGGAGGAGGCACCGGGTAATGTAATTCTTGGGGGGGATCGGTAAATGTTAAGAATGTAAACAATGAAGGCATCGTCGTCTCCATGACGATCGCCAAACACCCTGTAAAAAGGATACTAGTTGATAGTGGCAGCTCAGCTGACATCCTTACTTATGACGCCTTTGTTCGGATGGGATTGTCCCTTGACTCCTCTTCAGCCGTGGCAACCCCTTTAGTTGGATTCACTGGGGATTCAGTAAGGGTCGAGGGTGAATATCCTTGCCTATGATAGCCGGAAACCGCCATGCCAAAGCACCGTGATCATGAATTCCTGGTTGTAGGGTCCCTTTGGCATACAACGCCATCCTTGGGCGTAGGTTTGAATCTTTGGATGCGTTATCTCCACCCGGCTCTACTGGTGCAGTTCCCACTAGCGGAGGTGTGGGGAGATGAGAGATGAGGTCGGCTCTCCTGCCTTGCTATCACACAGTCAAGCCCTTTGGAGGCCGAGTCGGTTCCAGAAGAGCTTGACCCCAGAGAGTCCGAAAGGGGGAGAGCCAACCGAGCACCTCCTGACTTTCCCCTCGGGGACGATCTGGCAAGGACCGTCCGTGTCGGCGGACTCCTCCCCCGAAGACCGGGAGCGCCTCTTAACCTTTCTGCGGCTAACTCGGACGTCTTCGCCTGGTCAGCATCTGACATGCCCGGCATCCCTCCAGAGGTCATCACCCACAAGCTCAACATCGACCCAAAACACCGTCCAATCCGTCAAAAGAAGAGAGCTTTGCCCGACCGCAAAAAGCTATTGATGAAGAAGTCAACAAGCTGATCAGCGCCGGCCACATCCGGAGGCGCATTACCCAAGCTGGCTGGCCAACGTGGTCATGGTGCGCAAGGCAAACGGAGCTGGAGAATCTGCATAGACTTCACTGACCTCAACAAGGCGTGCCCGAAAGACAGTTTCCCCCTGCCAAGAATGACCAGCTGGTCGATTCCACCTTCGGTCATGAGCTTCTCAGCTTCATGGACGCCTTCTCCGGATATAACCAGATAAGGATGGACCCAGCGACGAGGAGCACACCTCCTTCGTGACAGAGAAAGGCATTTACTGTTACAAGGTGATGCCTTTCGGCCTCAAGAATGAGGAGCAACCTATCAAAGGCTGATGAAAAAGGTGTTCCAGGACCAGCTCGGCCGAACATGGAAGTCTATGTGGACGACATGCTGACAAAGAGCACCCGTGCCTCCGACCACATCTCCGACCTAGAAGAAACTTTCAACAACCTCCGTCGCTTCCAAGTCAAGCTGAACCCCAAGAAGTGTGCTTTTGGGGTCACGGCAGGCAAGTTCCTGGGTTTTATGGTGACCCAGCGGGGGATCGAGGCGAACCCAGAGAAGATCAGCGCCATCTTCGACATGAGGCCACCATCCAACAAGAAGGAAGTGCAACGGCTAACGGGGAGGGTAGCGGCTCTGAGTCGTTTCCTCTCTAAATCGGCCGAGAGGTGCTTGCTTTCTTCAAGGCCCTGCGGAAGGTGAACAGCTTCAAGTGGACGGACGACTGCCAGAAAGCCTTCGACGGCTTAAAGGCATTCCTGTCTCCTCCGCCGCTCCTCTCCAAGCCAAGAGACGGGGAGAGTCTTTTCCTTTACTTAGCCGCCTCTCAGAAGCCGTCAGCTCAGTCCTGGTGCGTCTCGACGCCGACGGAACCCAGAGGCCCGTTTATTACGTGAGCAAGGTGCTCCACGATGCGAAGGTCAGGTACTCCAAGACAAAAAAATCATCATCATCCCTGATCGTTAGGGGATCGATGGCTAGGAGAGCTCGTTGATGTCTCGAGATGGGGTGAGGACATAGGCTCCATGGCCCTAGGCCACTCTCGCGGGTCCTAGGTCGCTCCCGGATATGATTTCTGTTTGGAATCTCACGAATTTGGGTTCTCCTGCATCGAATTCCGCAGAGGCACAGATATCACTCGGGCTAGGCCGAGTGATGGGAGAGATCGGCTAGAGAGGCCGAAAGATGACATAGCTCGGTTGGGACCGAGAGAGAATATAGCTCGGCTGGGGCCGAGAGACGATATAGCTCGGCTAGGGCTGAGAGAGGTGATTCGCACCTTGGGAGTCCTTGATTCGGCGAGGGGCTAAGGCGCCCCAACTTATCAAGGCTGACTTATCTCGGGGGGGCGTCGCATAGTGGACAAGAATCAGGGCTAGCCCTAGCCATGTGCACGATTATTGACACACAGCGATTTTACCCCTCAACACATGCTCCCCACTCCCAAGTTCAAAACGTAAGTTCGGGCGTAGGGAGTATAATTCCAGTGGCATGACTTGAACGGAAGGATCCGGGTTTGACAGCCTGCGTAATGATGCCCTATTTAATGCTGCGCGGCCACGTGCCTTTGTGAGATGTGCCTTTGCAGGGCACGTCACATAAGGCTCCTTTGAGATAGCGGTTGTGGAATTGCCACGTAGCAAATCCTAATTTTACGGCGTCCGCAATGGCAGTTCCGGACGTCTCGGTTGGGACGCCCTATCTTTCTCTTAAGGCGATTTCTTTAAGGGAAAGCAAAGTCAAAATGGCATCGTCCCTATTCATAGCGCTCTGTCGTTCTTCTTTGGAGAATCTTGCTCTCTGCTTCCTCTGTAGTTTTGCTCGGTGCTTCTCTCGGAGCAGGATGATGAGCCCCGATGATATGGTTTCGGAGATTACCGCCGAGGATTTGGGGAGAATACGCCAAAAGTATGGCATTCCCTCGGATATCATTCTGACATTGCCGGAACCCGATCATAGGGTTTCGCAAGATCTGGAGCGGGGTCTTTCTTTATGAAGACAGTCTGAAGGCGGGCCTTCGATTTCCCCTTCACCCCTTGGTGAAGGAAATCATGAGATTCTACAATATTTCCCGACGATGGTGGCTCCTAACAGTTGGCGCAGCGTCATCGGGTTTATCTCAATGTGCAGCCGGATTCAGGTAACGACGACTCTTCCTCTCTTTCGTGCCTGTTATTATCTGATGCCTGGAAGGAAATTAGAGTGGCCTTACATTGGACCCGAGGTCTTTCAAGACGATAACAGATAAGCCATCATCTATAAAGGAGTGGAAGGTCAGTTTTTTATTGCTAAGGGAACATCGGCTCCGATTTTCCCGGGGATGGGGAAACTTTGTTCGAGATGTGGAAGCACATCCGACTCTGTCTGAGCAGGAGAAGGAGGACTTGGAGGTCCTTCGCGATGGTAGGACGTTTTCGGCCAACGATTTACTGTCGGAGGAGGCTCTTTTCGCCGCCGGGCTTAGCCTCCTTGACCCGCATAGTAAGTGTTTTCCTTTTTCTGTCGATTTCGTTGAGCAAGTATGTTTCGCCTAACCGCTTGCTCTCTCCCACAGCCAAGAAGTTGAACTATCGGGCCGTATCAAGAAAGGGGTTAGCAAGCGCCCGAGGGAGAGTAGCGGAGGGGAGAAACGCAAGCCTAAGAAGGTGGCTCATTTTTCGAGGAGCGCTCGCAGAGGTTGAAGCAGTCGTGGCGGAGGCGCTGAAAGAGAGGAGGATACGGAGAGGACTGCTGAGGTCCCCTATCCTCTAGTGGTGGAAATAGTAGACAGCCCGGATGAAACTCCGTCGGCTTGTCTAGGAGCCTCTTCTTTTGAAGGTGAGCCAATAGGTGGCAGCGGAGGTCAGTGCCTCTGAGGGTCCTCCTCTGAGCGAGGAAATGCCTCTGGTTTTGGCGGAGGACAGGAGGGATTTAGGGGTGGCGATGTGGGCCGGCTGTAGTGGAGGCTCAAAAGGAGCCTACGGCCGAAGAACTTCCTCCTGGAGTGGTTGGGGAGTTTGGTGAACAGACCGAGGCATTGGCAAAGCCTGTAGGGAGGAGCAGTACCCATGATCGAGGGAAGGAGCTCGGACAAGGGGAGAGAGCAAGGTAAAGGTCTTGCGGCCGAAGCTTCTTCCACCAAAGTTTCGGGTAAACTGGCGCCTGGGCTGGCCGAGTTATCCGAGGCTTCCCAGGTTAGCATTCTGCTGAGGGAGGCGAGAGGGCAAAGGCTTCTCAGTCGGAGGTCGTCTGGACCGATCCTTCGGACGGCGATGGTCAGCCCAGTAGCTCGAATTAGCGTCGAGGCGCGTTTGCTGCCCTAATGAGGTCAGCACTGTACCCGAGCACAGGTCCCTCGGTGAATGAGTTCGCAGACCTAGACCTGGTTGATGCCGCATTTGGCCAGCGGGGCGTGGTGACGGAAGCCCATCTTCTCCCCGAGATCAACAATTCTACCCTCATGGGGCTAGCCAGGTCCTACATCTTCCAGATGAGTTATTATTCCGAGCAGTGAATGCTTTCTGGTTAGCTTGATCGCTCTCTTTTCACTTGTGCTTCATTCTGCAGAGTGCTTTGATCACTAGGGCGCTTTGCTGGCGCTTGAATCTGGCGACAGGGGCCAGCGCCCAGGCCAGGAGAGTCAGTGCCGAGCTTCGATCGCGAGCGGAGGCGTCTGATGTATTTGACAAGCTTTGGGTACCGCCAACGAGAATTTGGCAAAGATGAGGGTGCTGCATCAGGCCGCCCTAGATGACGCGTCCAAGCTGAGGCTCGAAGTAAAGAGCTACGAGGGCTCCTGGCGAGGTATGATGACGCATGCCTGGAGTTATCGGGATCAAGTCTACACATGCTGGAGAAATGGAGACTGTCAAGAAATAGTTTAATGAGAGCCTAGGCAGGCAGAGGAGAGAAGCCGTCGAGGAGAGAAATCGCCTGAACAAGATGCTTGGCGAGTTGGAGGAGAAGGTACGGCAGCTCAACGTATAGCTGACAGGGATGACAGGATCAAATGGCACCAGGAAAGGTTAACCCAGCTCGATAGCGAGCTCTCCCAGGCCTGGGGAGAAGCTGACAGTAGGCAGTCGAAGATCAGCGATCTCAAGGGCAGGATCGAGCGGGTTAAAGCCGATAAATTAAGGGCTTTTGACGAGGTCAAGGAGTTGACCCAGAAGTTATCCCGGCAGGAGGAGGAGGTATGGTACTACCCCTTTTTGGCTTCCCCTGTCGGCTCAGCGTGGTACTGGCTAACTCTATTTTTGCAGATGAAGAAGGCAGAGCTGGAGAATCGGAGCCATATGCGGACCCTGCAAGAGGAATTGGCATCAGCCGAGAGAGGAGCTCAGAGCTCGAAAGCGGGTCGCTGAGACCGAGGAGCGATTGGCTTGCTGCGGAGTCAAACTGCTGAAACAGAGGGGCAGGTCGCTTCACTTCGAAATCAAGTTGTGAAGCCGAGATGCGGCTCGCTCTGCTCAGGGGCGAGCAAGATGTAAATTGTGCCGATGCCTTCCAGCTTGGGGTGGAGGACGTTCGAAGTAAAATATCCAAGGAGCATCCAGAATGGGACCTCTCCTTCTTGGATGTTGAAACCTCTGAGGCTTGTACCCCAGGGCTGAAGAGGATGAATACGATGATGCTCGGACGTCGACCTCGACGCTATTCTGGATGCTAGTGAGGCTGCGGCCCCTGAAGGATGCCTCAAGTCCATCGCCGAGGAAAAGACAACCTTTGAAGTGGGCGAAGCGAGCCAGGCTTCCCCGAGCGTTGTTGAGGGCACTGCTGGAACTGATCAGCTCTGACCTTTGAGAGTTATTTGTGTACTTTTGCTTTTTTTTAGACATGTAGTTTGTCTGAATTTTCAATGAACGGGCCCTCGGCCCCTATTTGCTTGCCTTTTTAGTCAATCTTTTTATTGCAGACTTCCTTTCGATTGTGAACAAGTTATGACTTGTTCGTGCCGTTTGGTCATTTAGTTCGGATTTAGATGAATGTCTCGGTCAAGGCCGAGGTATAGGGATAGCTTGGCTGGGGCCGAGTGACGTGATAGCTCGGCTTAGGCCGAGAGATAAGATAGTTTGGCAGGTGATGGCCAAGGATTGCAGAGGTATCCTAGTTAGAGCCGAAGTTGGGTAACTCGGCCGACGCAAGGCGAAGAGGCGGGCGCACCTTCGAAGGGAGTTTGGTCCCAAGAAGAAGGATGTTTACCGTGCGCCATCATTTATTTATCCTTTTCGGAAAAGGGAGAGCGATTCCTCGCTTCCCGCACGCGGCCACGGAAGCGGTGATGCATGGCAAGACTTTATGGTAGTGGCGTTGGAACTGATGGTTCGGGTGATCGGGATGTTCGCCCGAGGTAATTTAAATACCGGTGGATGGTACGCCATTGTTAACCAATTCCTCTGCGATCTCCTGTTGGCCTGTCCAAGCTTACAGTAACAGGATGGCTTCCGAGAATGGAGGGAGGTCAAATGGGATGCCAAGTGGCGTTGCTGGTGGCTTGGGGTGCCTCACCGAGGCCGTACCACGATAACTGTGGACGGGAGGTTCTGGCGTCGCTACTTGCGGACCGCGAGCAAGTCCGGAGACTGGCTGAGCAACACATGGCTCTCTCGGCAAGAGAGATCGAGCTCCTTCGCCAAGCCAACAGTAGGCTGGAGCGGGAGGTGGCGTCCCTTCGACAGCAATTGGCTGATTCGGCTCCGCGGCGTGGGGAGAGTTCAGCAGCGTTCGGAGAAGGTAGCAAGCCCTGTGAGGGCTAATGTATTTTTTCTTTGTTTTTCCCCTCTTGTAATGAACAAAGAAAGGTTTATTGGAACTTTCTTGTTTGTTTGCCATTTCTGAAGTGTTTTCCTTTATCGTCCGAGTCTTACGGAACGAAACATTCTCCCGGGAACCTCCAACACAGCATCCTTGTTTTGACCGAGGTAAATGGGGCTCGTAGGTTTCAGTTGGGGCGTTGCATATCGCTCGGTCTTTGTCGAGATTTTTGACAAAAGATGCACTCGGTCTTAGCCGGGGCTTATATTCCTAGACGTGCACTCCGACCTTAACCGATGCTTCCGCATTCTAGGTATAGGTCGGGGCTTATATTCATAGGACGTGCACTCCGACCTTAACCGATGCTTCCGCATTCTGGGTATAGGTCGGGGCTTATATCGTGTCCCATTATCATTGAGACAAAAGTAGTTACTTTAGACTGGACAGAAGTACAAGATCACGTGCAGTCATGCTGAACGGAAAGGGGATACTTCGGTTTATTCCGAAGTATGGAGGCAGTTTTGGCCTTGAGCGGAATCACAGTGCAATATCTCGGTTTATGTCAAGGCATAACGGGCAGTTGGGCCGGAGCGGAGGATATCGAGATGTCCTCACTGAGGAGTACTTGGCTTCTGCGCCCTTTTATTTTCTGTCAGTGCCTTATCTTTTCCAAGGCGAGTCGACCCTCCTTTTTGCCGAAATGGATGATACGGCCCTGTAACCTACAAAAGGTTGCCTCGGCACTTTCCAGGGACACTTATTATGTCGATCTTTTCCAAGGCGGGTCATTTCGACGTACGACGCAAGCGCTTGTTTGCCATTGGAGGGTGTCACTTTCACCGGCGATTTCCAGGTCTGCCCGTATCTCTAAGATCAGCGGGCGATTTTCTGCATTTAAGACCTGTGATCCGGGATCAGAGAAAATCTTCTGGCGTACGTCATGGGCTGAACAACGTTTGGCGCGCATCGAAGGGCGCTATTTTCATCCTGGGAGGCCACGTGGCAGCATGGATTGGGCATTTTGAACCTCGGGGCTTACTGCTTTAACAGCTGCTCCCGGTCCATTTTGCCTATAAAAAGGGGAGGAAGGGGCCGTGATAGGCCATCCTCAAAAATTTTTCTCTGTGAGCTATGAAAGTTTTCATGATGTCTGCGTCCCTGAAGCTGAGAGTGGAGGGACTGAGTTTTCCTTTTGTAAGCCACCTTCCTACGGATAGTCGGGGTGACGAAGGAGCCGCTGGAGAGCAGCTCGCCCTCAAGGGAGGAGCTTCGGAGATCATATGGAGAGCGCACAGGAGGTCCGCAGAGATCACATGGAGAGCGCACATATGCGCTTCCTGTGTGTCCTTTGTGGTTTGCTACGGGGGTCGCAGGGTAGGAAGTGCACATGTACCCCCGTAGCATGCACGGACTTTTCCTTCTCCCTCTGGCTGGATGCTTAGCCCCTCCGTGGGGAATCTTCCGCCATGTGAAGAGGAGTTGAGAGCAGTGTGGGGCTGATGGTCCCCTATCTCTCTCAATCGGGCAGCGACCTGCAGCCCAGCATTCCACCCAGGGGAAGCTTCCTCAGCATCTGCATCCACGGGTCTGTGCCTCTTTTTGGATCTCTTAATTCATCCAGAGGACCCATGGGAAGCCGGCCTTGCTATCTATCAGGGCGAGCTGGCTGGTCGCCGATTTTTGGGTCGGATGCCGAAGCATCATTGTTAACTGAAGCTGACTGAAGCAGTTCGGCCGAGCTATTTACTCGTTTTTATTTCTTGTGCTTTGATGCACTTGTAACTCCTTTCAGGATGTTGTAACTTTTCTTTTGATGAGGAAATAAAGAAAGTTTTCATTCCTTCTTTCTTTAGCACCTGCTTCTTTTTGCGCTGAGAGTTGTTGCTCCCATATTATGCTTTTTATGTCGCAGCATATTTCGGCAGCACTGTTGCTGCTTTGTTCTTGCTAAGACCAATGTCGGTCCTCAGTGGAGAACACGTATATCCATGTGCGAGTCAAAGAGGGACCTGGGCGGTCCTGTGGAGTCATGAAGTAAGCATGATCCTGTTTGCAGAACGAAGCAGGTTTTTTTTTCGGGGAAAGACAGCTCGTGGCACGTTTTTGCGTCGAATAGTGGGAGGTCGTTTGCCTCTACCAAGGTATAATAGGACGCCTTAGTTGCGTCAGGGCGTTGGGAGATTACTTGAATAGGGCGGAGCCTCAGGATATCACTCGATTGTTGCTGAGGATCAAGGATATTTTCATCCTTTGGTTCCGATCGGGGCTTGTTAGCTGCCGGACCTTGAGCGATGTTTTGGAGATTATTTAATCCGGCCGGGGCTTGTAAGCTGCCCGATCTTTGTTTGGTTCGGCCGGGGCTTGTAAGCTGCCCGAATCCGAACGATATTCTTTGAATGGTCGGCCGGGGCTTGTAAGCTGCCGAATCCGAACGATACTTTTCGTTTGGTTCGGCCGGGCTTGTAAGCTGCCCGAATCCGAATATTTTGGAGATTGTTTGGTTCGGCCGGGGCTTGTAAGCTGCCCGAATCCGAACGATATTTTGACATTTGGTTCGGCCGGGGCTTGTAAGCTGCCCGAATCCGAACGATGCTTTGGAGATTTTGGTTCGGTCGGGGCTTGTAAGCTACCCGAATCCGAACGATACTTTGGTGGTTCTTGAGCTGCCCAATCCGTTTGGAGGTTCGGCCGGGGCTTGTAAGCTGCCCGAATCCGAACGATTTCTTTGACGCTTGGTTCGGCCGGGGCTTGTAAGCTACCCGAATCCAAATGATGCTTTGGAGATTATTTGGTTCGGCCGGGGCTTGTAAGCTGCCCGAATCCGAATGATATTTTGGAGATTACATGGCTCCCAGCTGTGCCGGGAGCGCTCGGCCATACCAAGCCTTCGCGGGATGCAATTTGGCCTAACCGAGATATGTAGCTCTGGCTCAGAGCTCGGCCTAGCCGAGGTATGGAGATTTGGCTCAAGGAGATGGCTCGGTCGTGCCGAGAATGGATGCGCGAATGACATCTTTTCTATTGCGACTTTTTTAAAGAACGACCGTAGCGGTTCTGCCGCGGATCATAAAACAAGATGCCAAAGCTGTAAATAGGGGAGTCTATAGAGGCGTACTCTATTGATGATATATGCGGAGGTTGTCCGAACTCCACGTCCGGGGAATGGATTTCCCGTTCAGGTCCTGGAGCTTGTAGGTGCCGGGCCCGATGACTTCCGCTACTTGGTAGGGGCCTTCCCAGTTCGGAGATAATTTTCCTTGCTCCAGCGGCTTGGAGACGGACGCTTTCCGGAGGACAAGATCGCCGGGCGAGAAGGATTTGCCCTTGACTCTAGAGGCATGGTAGCGGGCCACTCTTTGCTGGTACGGCCATTCTGATTCGAGCTTTTTCCCTGATTTCTTCCACCAAGTCGAGATTGGTTCGGAGCTGCTCGTCGTTAGTTTCTTCTGAGTAGCTTTCCACTCGCGGAGAGGGGAGGCCTATTTCCACGGGGATGACGGCTTCCGTGCCAAAGGCCATCCGGAATGGGGTCTCGCCGGTGGGGATTCTCTGGGTAGTGCGGTAGGCCCATAGAACATGATGAAGTTCGTCCGCCCATCTGCCTCGGGCTCTGGTGAGCCGAGCTTAATCCCTTGAAGTAGGGTCCGGTTTGTTACCTCGGCTTCTCCGTTGGCTTGCGGATGCCCCACTGAGGTGAGGCGATGGCTGATGCCATGATCCTCGCAGAACTCCCAAAACTTGGGATTATCAAATTGCTTGCCATTGTCGGTGATGATGGTATGGAGGCCAAAGCGACAAATGATGGATCTCCACACGAAGTCCCTGGCCCGAGCCTCGGTTATCTGGGCTACTGCTCGGCCTCGACCCACTTGGTGAAGTAGTCGATGGCGACAAATAGAAATTTTCTCTGTCCAGTGGCGAGGGAAAAGGGCCGAGAATGTCCATCCCCCACTTAGCAAAAGGCCAAGCGGAGGAAATAGGGACCAAACTAGCGGAGGGGAGCCTCTGGATGCTGGAGTGCCTCTGACATGGGTCACAGGCTCGAACGAGATCATCGGCATCCTTTTGCATGGTAGGCCAGTAATATCCCTGGCGCAGTACCTTGTGGCACAGAGATCGACTCCCCAGTGGTTGCCGCAGATTCCTTCATGTACTTCCCGAAGAGCATAATCAGCTTCGGACGGGGGAGGCATTTGAGCAGCGGCATGGAAAAGGACCGCTTGTACAGCTGATCGTCGATTAGCACATAGTGGGTAGCTTGCAATCTCAGCTTCCTTGCTTCCTTACGGTCGGCTGGGAGCGACCCTTCTTTAAGATACTTTAATATTGGGTCGAACCAGGATGGCTCGACCTCAATCTGCATCACTCGGTCCGCCTCCGCGATGCTAGGTTTTTCCAGGATTTCCAGGGAAACTTTTGCTCGGCACTCATCGACTCCGCAGTCGCAAGCCGGGATAACAGATCGGCACGAGCATTTTCGGATCTGGGGATCTGGATAACTTCAAATTCAGAGAAGTGAGAAAGCAAGTCCCGCACCTGCCGGAGGTACCGAATCATGTTTGGCTCCCGGCCTCGAATTCACCCCGCACGTGACCGGCCACCAACTGAGAGTCGGTAAAGGCATTCAGCCTCTTCACTTTCAGATCACGGGCGATTCGGAGTCCAGCAAGCAGGGCCTCATACTCGGCTTCGTTGTTGGAGGCTGGGAAGGAGAATCGAACGCCGTACTCAAAGGTCGTCCCCTCGGGGCTGGTGAGGATCAAACCAGCACCGGAGCCATTGGCATTGGAGGATCCGTCGACGTGGAGGAGCCATAGGGCGTTAGATCTTGGATGCTCGGGGAGTTCGGAGGAGCCATCTTCCGGGATGGTGCACTCAAGGAGGAAATCAGCTAGAATCTGAGCTTTGATGGCGGGCGAGGTTGATAACGGATATCATGCTCGCTTAACTCGACGGCCCACTTAGCCATTCTTCCGATGTCTCCGGGCGATGGACCACCGCTTGATGGGCTGATCGGTAAGGACCGTCACAGAATGTGCTTGGAAATATGGTCGTAATCTCCGAACCGATATTCAGGGCCAAGACCAGCTTCTCGATTCGGGTGTACCTTGTCTTGGCGTTCCGGAGAAGTTTGCTGACATAGTAGATCGGCTTCTGGGTCTTTTCTCTTCTCTGACCAAAACCGAGCCAATCGCGCCTTCAGAGACTGCCAGGTACAGAAACAGCATTTCTCCCGGATTGGGGCTGCTGAGGAGGGGTGGCGAGCCAAGATATCTCTTGAGGTCCTCGAATGACTTTTGGCACTCGGGAGTCCATTGAAAATTCTTGGCAGATCGAAGAGCTTTGAAGAAAGGAAGGCTCTCTCGGCCGACCGAGCCACAAAGCGGTTGAGGGCCGCAATTCTTCCCGTCAGGCGCTGGACTTCTTTGATAGATGTTGGGGGTGCCATTTGCTGAAGCGCTTGAATCTTCTGCGGGTTGGCTTCGATGCCTCGCTGAGAAACCATGAAGCCCAGAAACTTCCCGAGGTGACACCGAAGGCGCACTTCGTTGGATTGAGCTTCATCCGATACCTTCGGAGTGTCGCGAAGCTTTCAGAAAGATCCCCAATATGCTGGGATGCTTCCTTGCTTTTGACCAGCATGTCATCGACATACACCTCCATATTCCGGCCGATCTGCTCCTTGAAGACTTTGTTTACCAGCCTTTGGTAAGTGGCGCCTGCATTTTTCAGACCAAAGGGCATGACACGTAACAGTAGGTACCTCGATCGGTTATGAAGGCAGTCTTTTCTTCATCCTCGGGTGCCATCCGAATCTGGTTATAGCCTGAATAGGCGTCCATGAAGGTCAACATCTGATGGCCGGAGGTGGCATCCACGAGCTGGTCGATCGGGGAGAGGGAAGCTATCCTTCGGGCATGCTTTGTTAAGGTCGGTGAAGTCGATGCAGATTCACCATTTACCGTTCGACTTTTTCACCATAACAACATTGGACAGCCAGCTTGGATAATTCACCTCCCGAATGAAGTTTGCCTTGATGAGCTTGTCCACCTCTTCTTCAATTGCTCTCTGCCGGTCAGGGGCGAAGCTTCTTTTCTTTTGCTTCACGGGCCGGGACATCTCGTCTGCATTAAGACGGTGGACGAGGACGTCCGGGCTGATCCCGGGCATATCAGAAGCTGACCAAGCGAAGACATCAGCGTTTCTTCGGAGAAAGTCGATCAGCTCCAGTCGGGGCTTCCCTTTCAGTAGCGACCCGATCTTATGGTTCGGTCGGGCCGAGCTTCGTCCAGCGGTACCTCCTCCAGCTCTTCGGCTGGTTCTCCTCGTTGCTCGGCGAAATCCTCCCGAGCGTCTAGTCCATCAACCTCGGGCAATCTGGATTGCAGGCTGGTGACGAAGCACTGCCGAGCTATAGTTTGGCTTCCTTGAACTACACCAACCCTCGCTCGGTCGGGAACTTCATAACAAGATGTGGGATGGAGACGGCGGCTCTGAGAGACATCAAGCCGGTCTTCCCAAGATCGCGTTGTAAGGCGACCGGAGCTTGGTCACCAAGAAATCTGCATGCACAGTGGCAACGGAAGGCCAGGTTCCTGCTCGGACCGTCAAGGTCACGACCCCCTCCGGGGTGACTACATCGCCGGTGAACCCCATTAGGGTGGAGTCCACCGCTCGGAGATTCTCCATGAGAAGTTTCATCTTCACAAACACATCGAGGTACAAAACATTGACGGAGCTTCCACTATCAATGAGAATTCGGCTTACATCATAGTTGTTCAAATTGAGAGATACAACCAGCATCATCGTGCGGGAACTGTATTCCCTGAAGTCATCGCTGGAGAAAGAGAGCTCGTCAGTTCGCGCTTTCTTCGGCGCCGAACCTTCTTCATCGTCCCTCCCGCCTGAAGGACCACCGACCGCCTCAATCACATTAATGTGGCCAGCGACTGGAGGATTTGGGGGAGGAGGAGGTTGCTGCTGGGGCTCAGGCCGGCGATCGCCCCCATTCTCGGCTCGGGGGCTCCCCTGAACCGATCCAGTCTACCCCGCTGGATGAGCCTTTCGATCTCATTCTTTAGTTGCCAGCACTCTTCAGTGTCGTGGCCATGGTCGCGGTGGTAGCGGCAATACTTGGCGGGTCTCTCCGGGCAGCGTTTCCTCAAGAGGAGGAGGTCGAGGGAGTTGGCGCTCGATTTCCATAAGGATCTCCGCTCTTGGGGCAGTGAGCGGAGTAAATCGATTGAACCTCCTAGGAGGGCTCCGGGTGGTTCCTTGGCGGCGGCTGAGGAATCCTTTGGCGGCGAGGCGGGCTTGGCTGACGGGCAGGTCGGCGCTTATAGCCCTTGGGCTCCATCTTCTTCGTAAGCTCAACTCGGGCAGCTCTCCGTGATTCTTCAACTCTTGCATATTTGTCTACCAGAGCCATCATGTCGGAGAGGTTTAGAGGGTAGCTGACCTCCAACGCCAGGTAAAAATCACTTTCCTTCAATACTCGCCCGCTAGGGCGGACATGGCCACCTCATGATTAAGGTGGTCCACCTCTAGCATGGCCGTGTTGAAGCGGCCGAGATACTTCTTCAAAGACTCCCCCTCTCTTTGCTTAACCTCAGAGAGGGAGTCGGACCTCCGTCTGTGACGGCGGCTGCTGACGAACTGGCTGATGAAGAGGCGGCTCAGCTCGTCGAAGGAATTAACGGAACCTGGTTTCAAAGCATTGAACCAGGTTCGAGCAGATCCCCTGAGGGTGGAAGGGAAAGCGCAGAGGATCGCATCTGATGCCCCGTGGAACATCATGATCGATCAGAAGCTGCTGAGATGATCGTCGGGGTCGGAGGAGCCATGATAAGGCTCGATGGCAGGCACTTGACGTGGGAGGGAATCACTTCCTCCATGATCTTCTTAGAGAAGGATATGCCCTGCTCCGCCTTATTCTGAAGCGGATGGGCCTGCTTGGCAGCGTCTAGCTCTTGATGTATTTCTTGGAGCTGGCGGCGGATATCCCTATCAAGAAAAGCAGAAGGGGCAGGATGAGGAGGATACTGAGACGTATTGAATCATGGCGAGAGAACACCGGGGAGAGGGATCGGGCCCGCGAGATCTAGGGAGATCTCTGCCGCGGACTCCTTGGGGAGCTAGTTCAGCTTCTCTGGGATGGCGAGGGGGGTCCGCAACCTCAAGCGGGTCAGAAGAAGAGGCCGCTGGATGAGCGGGGGCTGCATCCTCCTCAGGGGGATGAGGGGCAGGAGCAGACGGACGGGGGCTTCGGAGCGCCCCTGAATCAGGTGGTCCAGAGCCTGGACTTGCTGGACCATGCGGCGAACTGGTCCTGGGTCACTGGGGCCGCCAGTGGCGATGGAGTCTCAACTGGCGGTGGTGGTGGCACAACACTGCTCGCCGGATCAGGTCTTTGGGAGGCGACCTGATCTCGGGCCTCGGAGGTAGCCTTTCTTGGTTGGCCATGGGAGGAGTTCTCATTCAGATCGAGATCCTTATCTCCTGGATCATAAGTTTATGGGACTTGAGGACCCTTCCTCTAGCGCCAATCTGTTGCTGCCGAAATATGTCTCCGACTCGGGCACGGTCGGGTTGCAGCGCGGGCTCTCTGCCTGGGTGGACCTGCAAAATAGTCCTCACGCGAGAGGCATTGGGGGTGGCCCTCTGCGGAAGACCCTCCGACACTCAAGTCAGTGGAGATCAGCAATCAATAGAAATGGGGAGAAGGCTCTCACTGAAGAGTCCCTCCAGGGCTCTGAGCAGAGCAGAGTGCTAATGGCGGAAGCTGAGGCAGAAGGAGAGAGGGTTTCAGTGAGCAAGTGTGCGTGTACCTGAGGAGTCGGCAGACGACTCTATTTATAGAAGATCACTGATTCCCTGGGGGCGTCGTGGGTCCGAAAGTCGTTAGGATCTGAATCCAGTTTGTTATAAGATCAGTAGGATTCGTATCTTGTTGGTTAGGGGATCGACGGCTAGGAGAGCTCGTTGATGTCTCGAGATGGGGTGAGGACATAGGCTCCAGGGCCCTAGGCCACTCTCGTGGGTCCTCGGTCACTCCCGGATATGATTTCTGTTTGGAATCTCACGAATTCGGGTTCTCCTACGTCGAATTCCGCAAAGGCGTAGATATCGCTCGGGCTAGGCCGAGCGATGGGAGAGATCGGCTAGAGAGGCCGAAAGATGACATAGCTCGGCTGGGCCGAAAGAAGATATAGCTCGGCTGGGGCCGAGAGATGATAGCTCAGCTGGGGCCGAGAGAAGATATAGCTCGGTTGGGGCTGAGAGAGGTGATTCGCGCCTTGGGAGTCCTTGATTCGGCGAGGGGCTAAGGCGCCCCAACTTATCAAGGCTGACTTATCTCGGCGGGCATCGCATATGGACAGGAATAGGGCTAGCCCTAGCCATGTGCATGATTATTGACACACGCGATTTTACCCCTCAACACCATCAATTCAGTTTTAATAACGTGGCTAATGAATTTCATAATGTTATTTATGGAGTTGACTTTATTCAAATTAGTCAATTCATTTGTTGGATTTTAATATAACAACATGCCTCAAGAAAAAACTAAGTTCGGTCCCAATCATGCTTGCACCATTCAAATTCAACTTGATTATTTATGTGTTTTTAAATATTTAATGCTTCAACTTTTCTCTCTCGCCAAAATGCATCGGCGACATATATATATATATATATATAAAGAATGAGGATTTTTTTTAGTGCTTACTTTATTTTATTTATTGATTTATATAAAGAATGAGGATTTTTTTTAGTGCTTGTCTTTATTTTATTTATTTATTTAGTTTTGGCTAAAGAAGGATGCTAAGACTTTCTCAGATGGGCAATCCCAAGTATAAAGCAAAATTCCAAAGATCACTAGGATAATTTCCAAACAACATAAAGTCACAGCTCAAGGTAATGGTTCTACTCGTGAACTAAACAACTACATGTTGGTGGGTGTATATTGGCAGATGATGGCTACCTAATGAATCAAACTGAGGCTAGAGTTTCACTCTATGTCCTAAAATAATTTCGTCCCGCAATGGTGCTTACAGTCAGTATGACGATTGTCTCAGGATACAATAGTCTCCTTTTGATGAAAGCAGCACTACAATTCACCAAAACTTTCGAACCAAGAATGTTACTCTCTTTTCAATGCACTATTGCTATACTATCCTTAGGAAAGTATGCAAATGCCTAAGAGAGAAGAAGACTAGAATTGATTCAAATTGAACTCAATTCGGAATGGCTTGGGATGAAATGAAATGCTTAGGTCTAGGGTCATATTTATAGGTTTTTAGGTACCCTTTCGAAGCAACCCTACGAATTTAATTTAATTTAAATTCTAAAATCAAAGGATGTGAGGATTAAGGGCTTATCATCCTTGATATGCCCTTTAGACATCATGATCTTCAGATCGGGCGATCGGATAAGCCTTTTCATGGCTATGATTAGAAGATCAGCCGATCAGATAAGCCTATCCATATCCTGATAAGCCTTTTTATCATCGTGATCTGATGATCATGTTATCAGATAGGCGGTTGCATGTCTTTGATATGCCTTTTCATGATCGGACCGTTGACTTATCTCCAACCGACGATCGAATGGATGCCTTATCACCAACCGACGATCGGACGGATGCCTTATCACCAACCGTCCTGTTGACTGGTCAACCAACCATCCTATTGACTGGTCAACCAATAGTCCTTTTGACTGTCAACCGATAGGTGTCAGTCGTTGGATCGCGATCGCGATCATGATTTGATCACCACATCTCGACCCTTCATCCGATCGATCAACGATCAATTGATCTCAGCCCCTTATCTTGATCCGATCAGTCTCCACCGTCGGATCATCATGATCTAGAAAAAATTTAAAGTCCCTCAAGCTCATCGTCCGATCAGTCTCCACCGTCGGATCATCATGATCTAAAAAAAATTTAAAGCCCTCAAGCTCCTCGCGACGATGTGCATGAGCGAAGTGCGCCTACAAAGCGCCCTTCGCACACGCGCGTGCGCTTAAGCTTCAAGGAAGTGGTTTCCATATAAGTGACCTTCCTTTCTTGTTCTTTTTGATATGGGACTAAATGTCCCGCAATTTCTCATTCACACACTAAAGGGCGGTGATGGGCTTTTAAGGCCCATTAGGGTATTTAGGCGTATTTTGGCCCATTACCCAACAATCCCCCACATGAATGGAAATTAGAATTAGATCAATGATCATCAAAGATCAGCAAAGGCAAACCCCCACATAAAAGGATTGTAATGTAAATGAATATGCAGACACACTAAAGAGAGTATAATGGGATGAAGTTGTATCGGGATAGGTAGCTTGTGGCTTTGAACCTTCCTTAGTGAGTTGTTATCGAGTTTACTTGCTAAAAGGTGAACATGAAGTCTTGAACCTTTCAGCGTTTTGTGTAAACTAAGACAATAACAATCACGCAACTTTTCTCGAGCATTCTTTTGGTTTTCATGGTTGTGTTCATTTTGGCCCCAAACAACTCCTGGTCTCATGAGTGCTTCAGAGAATTAAACCTTTAAAAATTCTCATAGAATTGGCCCAGTTCACACTCACATAGGTGATTCTTATTAAGAGTATCCTGCTATAACCCACATGATGTTCATATCATAAGAATCATTAAAAGCAATGCTTATCCTAGTACCTTTAGCAGGTAGCACCAATTATCATAGGAATGAGTAGGATTGGACATCCTTAGTGCTATCAAGCCTCTTCATAATTTAGTTGTCCCTTTTGAACCTAGATCTTGGGATTCCAGTCAGCTAGGTTGGGTATCCACTATGAAGATTTTTCAGTTATAGGTTTTAAACACATTCCCCTCGATAAACAGTTTACTTGATCTCTTGGTAACCCCTTTGTTAATGGATCCGCTAGGTTTTTCTTTGACTGAACATAGTCAATAGAAATTATACCAATTTCAAGTAACTGCTTAATGGTATTATGTCTGCGATGTATATGTCTAGACTTACCATTATACATCTTATTCTGTGCTCTGCATATTGCGATTGACTATCACAACGTATGCATATTGCAGACACAGGCTTTGGCCAACATGGAATATCTTCTAAAAGGTTTCGAAGCCATTCTGCTTCTTCAGCCGCCTTTTCTAAGGCAATAAACTCAGATTCCATAGTGGATCGAGCTATACATGTTTGCTTAGAAGATTTTCATGACACAACACCTCCTCCTAAGATGAATACATATCCACTTGTGGATTTTGTATCTTTTGTGTTAGATATCCAATTTGCATCACTGTATCCTTCTAGTACAGCTGGATATCTTGAATAATGTAATCCATAACTTAGGGTATATCGCAGATATCTTAATACCCTTATTAGAGATGTCCAATGATTTGGACCTAGATTACTTGTAAATCTACTCAACTTATTGACAGCATATGCTATGTCAGGACGAGTGCAATTCATGATATACATTAAGCTGCCAATTATACGTGAGTATTCCAATTGAGATATGGGTTCTCCAGTATACTTAGCCAAATATAGATTAACATCTACTGGTGTTTTCACCGGGCTGGTATCGTACTTTTTATACTTATTTAATATTTTCTCAATATAATGAGATTGGGATAATATTATTTCTTTAGATGTTCTAGTGATTCGAATCCCTAGTATAACATCTGCAACACCCATATTTTTTCATATCAAAATGTTTGATCAACATTTTCTTTGTCTGTTTAATCATTTCAGTATTACTACCAATGATTAACAGGTCATCTACATATAAGCAAATAATCACATATCCTTCAGGTAGGGTTTTGGCATATATGCATTTGTCACATTCATTTATTTTGAATCCATTTGATAACATAACATTATCAAATTTTATATGCCATTGCTTAGGTCTTGCTTTAATCCATATAAGGATTTAACAAGTCTACACACCTTCTTTTCTTGTCCTGGAACAATAAATCCCTCAGGTTGTTCCATGTATATTTCTTCATCTAATTCATCATTCAGAAAGCAGTTTTAACATCCATTTGATGAATTTCAAGATTGTTAATGGCTGCAAAAGAGATTAACATTCTTATAGATGTTATTCTACTTACTGGTGAATAGGTATCAAAGAAGTCTATACCTTCTTTTTGTTTGAAGCCCTTAGCACTAATCTGGCTTTATACTTGTCAATTGATCCATCAGCATTTAGCTTTTCTTAAAAATCTACTTGCACCCTAAAGGTTTCATACCAGATGATAAGTCTACCAACTCCCAGGTATGATTATGCATGATGGACTCAATTTCACTATTGACAGCTTCTTTCCAAAAGGGTGCTTCTGGATTAGACATTGCCTCCTTGAATGTTCGAGGTTCATCTTGTAACATATAAGTTACATAATCAGGACCAAAAGACTTTGCAACTCTTGGTCTCTTACTGCGTCTGGGTTCATCTTTAGGATATTCTTCCTGATGACTACTACTAGTAGTATTATCATAAGTTCTTTTATTTGAACTTATTTCTAATTCCCTTTTACTTGGAAATATATCTTCAAAGAATGTTGCATTCCTTGATTCCATGATTATATTTATCTGTATATCAGATATATCTGATTTATACACAAGAAAGCGATATGCACTACAATTATGTGTATAACCGATAAATATACAATCAACAGTTTTAGGTCCTATTTTGACCTTTTTGGGGTCCGAATAGCTACTTTAACTAGAAACCCCCACACTCTTAAGTAATTGTAAGAAGGCTTCTTTCTTTCCATAACTCATATGGAGTAACATCCTTCTTCTTAAGAGGTATTTTATTAAGAATATGATTTGCTGAGAGAATTGCTTCTCCCCATAAATTCTGTGGTGTACCAGAATTTATTAACATAGCATTCATCATTTCTTTTAATGTGCGGTTTTTACATTCCGCAATTCCATTAGATTGAGGCGAGTAAGGAGCAGTAGTTTGATGAATAATGTCATGCTCTTGACAGAATTCATCAAAAGGTGCATCATATTCACCACCTCTATCACTCTTATGGCCTTAATCTTTTTGCCAAGTTGATTTTCAACTTCATTCTTATAACATTTAAACATTTCTAAAGCCTCATCTTTAGACTTTAGTAGATACACATAGCAGTATCTTGTTGAATCATCAATAAATGTTATAAAATACTTTTTACCTCCTCTAGTTTGAATTGACTTTAAGTCACATAGATCACTGTGAATTAAGTCAAGAGGTTCAGTATTTCTTTCAACTGATGGAAATGTTTTTGCTAATTTAGCTTCAACACACACTTCACACTTGTAATGTGGATCAATTTCATGATTAGGTAATAATTCTAATTTCATTAATTTTTGTAATGAATTAAAATTTACATGTCCTAATCTATCATGCCATAGACAAGAGGAGTTAACCATATAAGCAGAAGAAGAAGCTTTATTTATTTCAAGGTTTCTATGTACAGTCATTACATTCACCTTGAATAATCATTATTCAAGTAACCCCTTCCAATAAATATCCCCTCCTTAATGAGTATAAATTTATCAGACTCAAAGACCATCCTAAAGCCATGTTTGCTTAGGAGGGAGCCTGATATAAGATTCTTCCGGATGTCTGGGACATGTAGCACATCATTCAGTAGAAGCTCCTTGCCATATCTCATCTTCATAACGATGCGGCCAAGTCCTTCTATCTTGGATGTAGCGGAGTTACCCATGACCAAATTTCTACCATTGATAGGAGTATATGATGAGAACATACTCTTATCAGAGCAGACATGTCTGGTAGCTCCAGTGTCGATGTACCATTCATTTTCTTTGTCAACCATGTTTGCTTCAAATACAACAGCTGACAGCATCATCTCGGATACCTCTTTGGATAGGGTTTAGTAATGTTGACCTCTTTCCTTTCTTTATCCTTGAAACGGCAGTCCTTGGATTTGTGTCCTTGCTTTCCACAAACAAAGCACTTTCCCTTGAATTTATATTTCTTAGGATTCCCTTCTTCTGTTTAAAGCCTTCGCCTGGAAACTTGTGTTTCTTCTTCCCTTCTATGAGGTTGGCCTTTGGCTCAGCAGGTGTCCTCCTGTCTTCTTGTCTTGGCTCTTATTGTCCTCCTTGATCCTCAGGCGGACAATTAGGTCTTCAAGTCCCATCTCCTTCCGCTTGTGCTTCAGGTAGTTCTTGAAGTCCTTCCATAGTGGTGGTAGCTTCTCTATGATGGCAGCTACCTGGAATGACTCGTTGAGAGACATTCTCTCTGCATGTATCTCATGCAGGATGATCTGGAGCTCTTGGACTTGCTCCATAACTTTTATGGTTGACCATCTTGTAGTCTAAGAACCTTCCAACCATAAACTTCTTGTGTCCAGCATCCTCTGTCTTGTACTTTTTATCCAGGGATGCCCATAACTCCTTGGCAGTAGAAATACTGTTGTACACATTGTACAGGGTATTGTCCAGACCATTCAGGATGTAGTTCTTGCAAAGGAAGTCTGAGTGCTTTCATGCTTCCACCGCAGCAATGACTTGCTGTCGGTCTCCCCTTCCTTCAGACAGGCAGATCTTCATTCAGCACTCTGACCAGGTTCAGAGTTGTGAGGTAGAACAGCATCTTCTGTTGCCACCTCTTGAAGTCTGTGCCAGAGAATTTCTTCGGTCTCTCAGCTTGAATGGATGTCGTCATAGTAGCCATCTACAGCAGCACTTCGTGGTAGCAAGGAATTGTCTTAAGATTGTTGGTGGGTGTATGTTGGCAGATGGTGGCTACCTAATGAATCAGACTGAGGCTAGAGTTTCACTCTATGTCCTTAAGACAATTTCGTCCCGCAATGGAGCTTACGGTCAGTATGACGATTGTCTCCAGGATACAATAGTCTCCTTTTGATGAAAGCAGCACTACAATTCACAAAACTTTCGAACCAAGAATGCTACTCTCTTTTCAATGCACTATTGCTATACTATCCTTAAAAAATATGCAAATGCCTAAAAGAGAAGAAGACTAGAATTGATTCAAATTGAACTCAATTCGGAATGGCTTGGGATGAAATGAAATGCTTAGGTCTAGGGTCCTATTTATAGGTTTTTAGGTACCCTTTGGAAGCAACCCTACGAATTTAATTTAATTTAAATTCTAAAATCAAAGGATGTGAGGGTTAAGGGCTTATCACCCTTGATATGCCCTTTAGACATCATGATCTTCAGATCGGCGATCGGATAAGCCTTTTCATGGCTGTGATTAGAAGATTAGCCGATCAGATAAGCCTATCCATATCCTGATAAGCCTTTTCATCATCGCAATCTGATGATCATGTTATCAGATAGGCGGTTGCATGTCTTTGATATGCCTTTTATGATCGGACCGTTGACTTATCTCCAACCGACGATCGAACGGGTGCCTTATCACCAACCGACGATCGGACGGATACCTTATCACCAACCATCCTGTTGATTGATCAACTAACCATCCTGTTGACTGGTCAACCAACAGTCCTTTTGACTGGTCAACCGACAGGTGTCAGCCGTTGGATCGCGATCGTGATCATGATTTGATCACCACATCTCGACCCTTCATCCGATCGATCAACGATCAATTGATCTCAGCCCCTTATCTTGATCCGATCAGTTTTCCACCGTCGGATCATCATGATCTAGAAAAAAAGTGCAAAGTGCACCTACAAAGCGCCCATTGCGCCCTTCGCACACGCGCGTGCGCGAGGGTGACCCTCAAGCTCTCCACTTATGGTGAGCCTAAGGAACTTAAGCTTCAAGAAGTGGTTTCCATATAAGTGAATATTTCTTTCTTGTTCTTTTCGATATGGGACTAAATGTCCCCGCAATTTCTCATTCACAAACTAAAGGATGGTGATGGGCTTTCAAGGCCCATTAGGGTATTTAGGCGTATTTTGGCCCATTACCCAACACTACCATATTCCCTTCACAGCAAATATGCAAAGCGGAACCGCACAATAGAGCCATCTCATGCTAGTGGTGTAATTCGGGCTCATAAAACTTGAGTTTTTCTTAATCCTAACCTTAACCTTATTTGTAAAATATCAATCCTAGCCCTAACCCTAACCCTATTTGTAATACCTCAATCCTAACCCTATTTTTAAAAATAAAGTTAGGGTTGAGTTTCAGATTGGAATTCAGGTTGATGAGAAAAAAAAAACTTTTTTCAAAGTAAATAAACATCGAATTATGGATCTCAAAGACGAAAAAATAAAATTTCTTACCAAATGCATAAGCTAGACTCGGGGCTTTAACATTGTACATAAACAAAAAAAAAAGAAGGAGGTGAAAAGTGAAACGAAATATGAGGATGGTCCGCCTTTATGTTTATCCTTTTTCTTATCTACGATCGAGGCCGCTTTCAAGTTGGCTATCTCGTCCAATCTGATTGGTGTCTTCAACGTCCCAAAAAATCTGATACCGATAAGCTATCCCCGTTCGAGTAACCCTCGGGTTCAGGTTATCTCGGGTTTGGATTATGATCAATCCTAATTCGAATCAATTACAAACTAGACCAAATTAAATCTGAATCTTTCAAATTCAAATTAAAAAAATATAAGTTTAAATATTACTGTAAATCAAATTTGAGTTAAATCTGGCCAAATTGTACCCGTATCCCATGCCAAAGGGAACGGTGCCGAGGAATGTTCTCCCCCATTGCAAAAGTAGGTCAGGAAATCACGGACGCTGAGTCACCCCATCCAAGTTTTGTCGGGGCAAAGGCGATTTTTAGCATAAAAAAGGGGCAACCTGAAAACCCCTTGGAAACCACCTGCCGCAAACCTCCTCGTGCGACCGCTGTGCCCTCCCAAAACCATGGGCGCCAGCCATGGAATTGGAAACCCCTTTGTCCAGGATATTGCTCATCTGCCGTCAGAAAGCCACCTTGGTCCTTGGGATGATAACCTAAGGGCTAACACCTTGACCTAACTGACACTCCTTTAGAAATTTGATAATCTCGCAACAAAACCAGCAGCCATGCGGCGTATTAGGGACAGAATCCGGTTTACCTTCTCAGGTGCATATTATCTTATGCGAAAGATTCAAGCAGACGCCAACAAAATTCGCTTTAATTTATTGAAATTCAGGAGCAGCAGAACACCCAACCATTTAACTAATCCCGGATTCCCAAATGATCTTAGAGAGACTGGTCTCCAGTGTGTTGGTTGTGTTTGATATATCTGTTCTTTAACCGGCTTTTCCACAAATGATCTTAGAGAGCACAAATTTCACAATAACAGAAGAACTGAATCTAGTTGATATTTCAGAACAAACACAAGAGAACTGGAGAAAATATATATATATATATAGAAGTTAAAAAGCAACGCCATCAGGACGACGACAGCAACAATAGCATTGTAGCTACATGCACGGCAAATGAAAGAGATCATAATTCGCCGAAGATGGCTTCCCATATATCGGCGAAGGCCTCGAGGATGACCGGATGATGGCAAGGTGAATTCAGCGAGAGGTAGGAGTGGAGGAGACGCTCCAAGTCCTCGGGTTCACTCATCCGCCCTCTATGATCATTTCCACCATCGAACTACGGAAATCCCCGTATGGATCGGTCGATCGCTTCACGACCGCAAACCCGCTCCGAGCCTCCGACAACTTCTCCTTCCTCTCCCTCGAAGAGACGGAAATTAAAGGCTGAGAGTTATTGCCTTCATCCCAACCATCCTTAACATGCCCTCCGCCTTCTCTTGGTGGTGGTCTAGTAGTGGACTCCTTGTTCTTGGTCGTCTTCTTATATGAGGACTGGCGGTAGAACTCCAACGAGTTTGAAGAGAAGATCCTGGATGAGAAGAGGGTCCCCGTCGCTTCCCCGTCCTCCTTCTCACTGCTGGAGCAGTCAAAATGTACATCGTTGGAGCCGATTGAAGAGGAGCTGCAATATCCACACCCGTTAGAAACCAGCTTCTTGTTCTCGCTTACAAACTCGTCCTTTTTCTCAGCCATTGCATTCTCTTTGGAGTGGGAGCAGCAGTGATCAATATTGGAGGGAAGCGAAGGCGAGGCAGGAGGGCACTTCCTCCCCTCCCCTACTCCAGTTTCCAAAACCCTCCTCTCCTTCTTCCGATTATTCCTCTTCTCCTCCTCTGTAGGAGTCAAGGGAAAGTTTGGACCGGGGGCATGAATGGACCTGCGGCCGCTGCAATCAATGGAGACCTGCACGACGGGAGCCATGCGATGCTGGCGATGGACCAGCTTGCCTCGGTGGTGGGCACGGCGGTTGCTGGAGGGGAAGACGGGCTCCTGAGAGGTTTTATCCGAGACGTTTATTATGCTGGCGGTGATGCAGGAGGAGCTCACAAGCATTTGAGCTATTCGATGCTTCAATCGACTGCTGACGTTGTTGCTCTTGTCCATTGATGCTTTTCATCTTTCTCTACCTCATGTCTGTTTTTTTTTTTCTTTCTTTCTTTCTTTCTTCTAATTGAAAGGTGAGGAAGAGGGAGGAAGGTATTTATAAGGGGAAGCTTTTCACTGTTAGGACGGCGTAGATCGCGGATGGACCGTGGGGTGCGGCCAGTGACAACGGAAGTGCAATTGGTACTGGCGGGATGCATGGGGTCGCTCCGGACTCATCCATTGGTCCAGCCATGGCAATTTGAGGCCTAAGGGAATGAATATGCCGTTAATGAAAAGGACGGCAAGTTGGGCCTGTGGTCCTTGTAGCAAATCCTGTAGCCATCATTCAAGGGTACGGTGGTAACAATAGTTTGAGGGGTCTCTTATTAGTTTTAGAATAAAAATCTTACGTTATAAACGGTTTTACAAACATAATTTCTGCATAATTATCTTGTTCAGCATACAGAACAGTGTACATATTGTTATTTTCGTTATTTTCCATTATAAAAATCAATAGCTTCCATAACACTAGTTACCACTTTAATTTCAAAAAATATTAAAAATTAATTAAATATAAAATTACATATGAGAAACTATAAGTAAAGGTGTGATATCTTTATATTTTACAAAAGGATGATCTTAAATTAGCTAGAATAATGAAAAATGATTTTTGTAGTCATTAATTAACAGATCTTGGATTTTTTTTTGGAGGATTAAATTAAAAATAATGAACTTTGTTTTGAGCTATATATATATATATATATCACCAACTTTGAATGGAGCAAAATAGTTTTCATCTTAAATTGAATTAAGATGTTATTGCTGTATTATTGCTAAGAAACCTGATTAGTTAGAAGAATAAAAAGGTGTGCCAGCTTGAAATTTAATCATCTATTTGCTCACAATCGTTCCCCTTCTTTGTTTGTTTCATACTGATCATGGAAGAGAGGAAGATTAAAAAAAAAAAAAAAACCTAATATATACTCTTGATTCTTAAACTTTTGCTCAAAATTTATTACAATCCTTAAATTTCTAGTTATTATAATATAATTTCTCATATTTTAAAAATATTACATTCTTAATATTTCATTACATGTATCAATTAAAATCAACAGAATAACAAACATGTCAATCTGATTGGCAACGTAACATGCCATTTATTTTGCAAAGTTTATCTGACAATACATAATGAGACATTGAAAATATAATATTTTTAAAACATGATGAACTAAATTGTAACAAAGAAAAGTTTGAGGACTAACATAAATTTTAAATAAAAGTTTGAGTACCAGAAGTGATGTGGATAATTTTTTTTGAATATGTGGCGTGAGAAGACATGTTACAATAGTTAAAGGATTTTCGGCCTCACCTTATAAGCAATAAAGCATGACATGATCAATCTTTTCTAATTGAGCAAATCACCTTTTTATTCCAAAGATTTTTTTCACTTTTATAGAATTTTATCTTAATCCACAACTTGGAGTTCACCAATACCAACATTTGGCTAATCATGTCAATGATCTTCTCTTCTTTCTAAAATGAGGAGTACAATTTCAACACTCCATCAAGTATCTATAAAAATCATGGTTTTAAAAATCAGATTGAACTGATTAATTGAATCGGTCCAACCAAGAATCGGTAATCAGTTTAATTTGATTTTATTATTAAAATTAATTTTATATGACCGATGAAAACTAAAAAACTCATTGAACTGGTTAAGTTTTGAAGAACCAATCTAATCCCAATTTTAGTCTTTTAGTTTTGATAAATAAAATTAGGCTTAGATTTTTAAATTTTAATTTTTTTACTTCGGTTTACAGTTAGAAACAACCCATCTATAGTTTCAAAGATAATTTTCTATAGTTTTAATGTTATATAAAATTTTCTTAAATATATATATAAGTTTTAAAAATATTTTTTTAATGTTTAATATTTATATTTTATTATTTTTATATTATTAAATTAAAAATTAATTATAACATCATTGTATT
The DNA here is from genome assembly GCA_900491605.1 of Calamus simplicifolius. Taxonomy (NCBI): domain Eukaryota; kingdom Viridiplantae; phylum Streptophyta; class Magnoliopsida; order Arecales; family Arecaceae; genus Calamus; species Calamus simplicifolius. The sequence goes on from UESW01004129.1 coordinate 1,070,724, forward strand.
TGATCGAATTGGTTTATCTGATCAAATCAATTGACTCACTATTCAAAATCAAGCTGATTTGTTATTCAATTTAATTTTTAAAATATTGATAAAAACAGCTTATATGGCATATATAAAATACTTTTAGACATAATCACTTGTAGCCATCACATAGAGAGGTCAAAGCTTCCCTCTCTTATTATTTTTTTTTTTTACCCTGTTGGCAGACCTGAGCATCGGATGGCCATGCCAGTAGCTGCATATATATAGTTGAATTATCCCGAAGAGCTGAGCTTTCCTCGATTGCATCCATCCTCTCGCGTGGCTTCTCCTTGGCCAGTAGCGCTAATATTGAAGCTTCGCAAGTAAATGGGGGGGTAAGAGGAGAGCGGCGCCCCCTTTTTATATTGAGAAAGAAAAAATCTTTGTTGAAGAGCGAGTCAGCACGGCGATCCCCTCTCCTCGCTACTTCTATCTTTATACGACTGGTGTTCTACGAAACGTGTTGTGGTGTACGTCCTTGTCCTGTTCAATGGCTTTTAGCAGCTAAGGACAGGCTAAGATGAAGATCTTAATTGGATCCCTCTCTCCAAAAGGCAGGAGCAATGCATTCGAAGCCAAACGCCGAAGCAGAGGAGATGAATAATTTTAGAAGAAAGAAAACAAGAAGATAAAACCCTCGTTCTTCTCGTTACTCATCACACTACCCCACCCAAAACCAAAAGCTTCCAAAGGTTCGCAAACACCTCATGAAACGGGTCTCAGTTGCCGCCCGCTGACAGCCAAGAGCAAGGGACATCCATGCCCCATCCCTCCTTCCACTTTTCACGGGCATTTAATGTAAGTTATCTTGGCATATATAGATGTGGGAGTCTTCCCTCGAGGTACTTATTTTAAGGACCTGACGCAAATAACCGCCTTTATAATGAACCTGCGAAATTTAGAAGTAAGATGGGCAGGGAATAGTTAATGGAGGCTGCGAGGTCTAGCAGTTTGTGAAGATGTGGGGAAGCCCCCTTCGTTGTTTTGGTGTGATTTGGCTTCTTATGTCACAGGCGCACTTTAAGTGTACAGTGGTCCCCTGCGTCATCTTCCTCATGCTCATCATCTGGGCAACTTCTTGTCTGCGTCCTGCTACACTATATCTATCCGCACGTGCCAAGCAAATGGAAACTGTTAGAGCATTAGCTTCATTACGTTTCTCTTTTGTTTGATTACATTAGCTGAGAGATGATAAGAAATATGTAGACCATTCGTTTGATTGCACTAGCTTTGTTACGTTTCTCTAGTTCATTCATTTCCATCGAATGGTTGGGAAACATTCACTATATCAATTGCCACTGTGAATACATACAATATATATATATATATATATAAGAACAAGAAAGAAGAAGAAGAGAACTCCTTTCAACTGAAGCTAGGAGAGACCACAAGAGGAAGCACGGAAGAAGAATGCAATAGAGAGTCGACAAAACGAGTAAACAAATGCATATATAGAAGCTCAAAAGGGAAGGGGGGTGGAGATTAAGGTAGTGTTTGATAGTTCAAAAGCTATCCTTGGATAAATGTATGTGATAGCATTTAGATAGTTGAGAAAATAAGTTTTTTTTAAAATTACAAGTCTACCATCAAGTTGTTCCTAGATTCTTTAGGAATAAGTTCAGGGCATAACATATGGTTAATCATGGTTAACCATGGTTATCCCCTCTGATTAAATTTTTCAAACCTATCCCTTCTAGCTATAGCATTTGGGAATAAGAAGGGATATCCAGGGGATATCCTTCCTTATCCTCCATATCAAACACTGCCTAAAAACTGATAGCAATTTTATTCTTTTCTCAAACCAAACCAAAAGCTGCAAGATCCTTTTTGAGTTACAAAGAACCAATCAGCTGTTAAATAACTCGAATTCTGAACATTAACAAAATATATATATATATTTTAGGAAGATGCTGAAATTTCTTTCGTTCCAATAGCACCAATAAATGGCAGCCAGCAGGGTAAGGATGATGGGTCTCAAAACTTTTGAAAAAGACTTCTTAACGTAAAAAGATTTACACTTATTATAGAGAGAAGGATTATGAAATTTTGCGTTTCGCATCAAAATGAGTCCTTAAAATATTAGACTATTTGTCTATTGGGATTGTGGTTGAAAAGAAATATATGGCCTTTATTTCTTCCTCTAATGTCTTTCTCGTGTATCCGGCCCTTAGCCTTAGCCTTCTACCCTCGCGTTTTCTTGTCTGTCCCAATGTCCATTAAATCTATTACACACCGGCTACTACGCCTCCCGTTGCCTCATCGCTCCTCCGTCTCTTCCATTGGCCTTTATAGGCGTACCATGGATCTGTAAACATTGTTAATTTTCACAGCTGCCTTCAATTAGATCAATAGCTAAATTGAATTTGTTAATTATATAAAAATGAAGAAAAATAAAATCAAATCTCTCATTGTATTTTGGCAGTGGCGTGAAAAATTGAGAAACTAGCAAGATTCCTGCCCAAACGCTGGCCCATTTTTTTTGCTTTTCTTTTTCTTTACGTTTATGAAGAGGGTGAGGTAGATCTTTTTATCAATATAACAAGATTGAATAACTCGGCAAGTTGACAGCTTTAACCATTTAAATATGATTGTAACTCAGAATTTGAACCCATTTTATATGACAGAAGGTAAACAAGTGGTTCTCTAATTCTCTCAACCAAGGACTTAACTAGGACTAATGGAAGTTCTTGATCCAGCAATATAGTGGGATGTGCCCATGTAAAGGACCCAATACACTTCCCATTCGGTGCTAGAAGAGCGTGATCATGTTTGTGCCTTGCTTGAGAAGCACAAGTTCTATCTAGGTTAAGTCTAATGCCATATGACCTATACCCAACCAGGTTTGAGCTGAACTCTTAACCCAAGCCTTCATTAAAACATGGGCTCGTTTAGAAATCATTCTCGGATAGGCCTAATGTACCACATGGCTCGTAAATGAAGCCAACTATTATGGCTCTCACCTACATACAATGGTGAACCTTTGCTAATATGTGCTTATTGATTGGTATGATGTATATGAATCATTGGTAGCTTAGATCTATGCAAGAATGGCTCTTTGTTTGGGCAACAAGGAGTCAAAACAATGTAGTTTATTTGAACATTTTTATGAAGTAACAACTATGTCATGCATATCTTATTTTATGTTCCGGTGATTAGTCAATCTTGTATGGAAATTTGTGAGCCTCGGAAACAAGTTTACCTTGCCATTAGTGACAATTGCCATCCACATGCATGATGAAATGGAGCATCATACATGATCTTCCTGACCCCTCGTGATTGTACTTATCTAAGGCCAATCGCTTTTAGGGATGAGCATAATTTTGATTAAATCAAAAAAATCAAACCAAACCGATGCAATTTAATCAATTCGGTCCAGTTTTTTTTTCTTTTCTTTGATAATCTAGTTTGATTTTTTTAATAAAAAATTCGGTTATCTTGTTTTTGTTTGGTTTTATTCAGGATTAAAACCAAAAAATTAAGGAACCGATTTCCTTATATACCAGCTCTGATCAAATATAGCATGCTCCTTTTTAGTTAAAAAGGCTATTAGGTGTAAGACAAGAATTGTAACATGAAATCTTTTATTTTCTAATTCCCGATATTCTTAGAGGATAATAAGGAGCGAATCCTTGAATGAGAGAAATTATAATCTAAGATTTGAACTATAATTAATTAATATTACTGCAGCGCCACAATCCAAAAGGGATCCAATTGGTACTTGTCCATCTTCCTTAATTGGTTATAAACCATACAACCAACTCCAATTTTTCGATGTGAAACTATTGAGAGGGGCATCACAATCTACCTCCCTTATAGAGGCAATATCGACTATTAGGAGGGGCAGGGGCATCACAATCTACCCCCCCTTACAAAGGCGATGTCCTCATCGGCAGGATTCTAGAGGTGACCCCCACAGGTTCAAGAGGTGGCTTCCATCAATATAGCACTTTGCTCTATGGCCTCCACCTTCTGTGGTCCCCATAGGTTCAAGAGGTAGCTCCCCATAGGTTCAAAAGGTGGTTCCCATCGATGTAGCACTTTGTCCTATGTGACACTTAGCTCCTGCACTTTCGGCTAGTCCGTATCTTTGATACCATATTGTAACGATCCAGGCTTCGAGCCCACAACACCCATAAGCCTTTTCGTTATAAGAAAGCAAAATGGACAAGGTCCACACCAACTTGGGCCACCACAATCCAAAAAGGGATCCAATTGGTACTTGTCCATCTTCTTTAACTAGTTATAAACCATACAACCAACTCTCAATTTTTCGATGTGGGACTATTGAATCTCTCCCCTTCCTGGCATCGCCCCCTATCCCTCCCCTCCGGTCCGGTCTTCTTCCCACTCCCTGGTCACGGTGCCCCCCACTCTCCTCTCCCCTCCCCCCGGCCCCTCCCCTCCCTGGCATTGCCACCTACCTCCCCCTCGCGCTGGTCTCCTTCCACTCCCCCAGCCCCCGATGCCCCCCCACCGGCACTGTCGAGGAGACGGTGCCCAGGGAGGGGGGGCGCCGATGCCGAGGGGTGGGGGCAGTGGGGGGGCACCAATGCCGAGGAAGGGGGGAGGAGACGGGGCCGAAGGGTGCGGAGAGAAAAGGGTAAGGGTAGTTTAGTAATTTACTTTTTTTAAAAATAAGGGGATGTACTAAGTAATTTTTGCGGTGTAAATAGAAGCTCCCCTTCCTTAGGGCTGGCCATAGATAGGTATTAGAGGGAGATAGAAAGGGTTGCAAATGGATTGGATTGGATCGGATCGGATCAGATCATATCTAATTTTGATTCAATTCAAATATTTATTTTGTATCAATATCTAATTCATTTGTTGATGGGGTTGAATTGCATTGGATTGAGCTATGAAGGAATTTTGAACCCAACGAATTATTCAAATTTATTTGGATTTGATCCAAAATATTGCATTTAAGATAAGCATTTAATTATTATTTTATAGCTTAAATCTAATCAAATATAGACCCATTTAAAAATTTAAATGAGATTAAAAGGAATCAACTTAAACTTCTTTAAATTTTATTCAAAAATGCTTAATTCTATTCAAGTAAATAGTTATTCTTAACTTTATAGATTATGATATTTAAAATCTACATTGATATAGTTAGAAATATTATAAATAAGAATCCATCATAATAAATAATAAAACATAAATATTTAGACATAAGTAGAGAAAAAAATATTATAAGAGACCTAATTGTTAAGATTAAAAGAAAAATTAGTTTAAATTAGAGTTCATAATTTATGAAGATAATTAAAGTGAAGAAAAATAAAATTTATTTAATTAAAATTTATAGAATGAAATAAACTAGATTTGAGTTGGATCGGATAAAAAATATAAGACTCAAACTTAGTTTAAAATTTAGATTAGATCCAATTTTCAAACCTAATTCAACCCATGGATCTTTAAATACATGTGAGGTTGAAACTAAGTTGGGCCACAAGTCGATCCGATTCATCTAAACTCTATTGCAATAGTCTAAGTCTAACTATTGATGTTTGTAAATAAAAATAAAAATTGAAACACATCAAATACATTTTTATTATTTATAAAATAATAAAATACTGACCAAATCAAAATAATTAAGCGATTAGATTAACTTGATTTCTACTCTCGCTTAACATAGGAGCAAATATAAGTGGTAGAGAGGATAAAAATAATGAAGGAGAAAAGAAAGTTTAAGTTACAAACGTTATTTTCAAAAACATTCTAAATATATGATTTGATCCTGAAGTAAAAGGTCCTTTCGAATGTTGTCAGCATTTGTATATATAATACTTTAGTCATAATTCTATCTTATAGTTATTAAAAAATTTTAGTAACTTTTATTTAATTTTTTAAAAAACACTAAGGCAGTGTTTGGATGCTCTATTTCAGCTTGGAATAGAAACTTATTCCACTTTATTCCTCTAAACAGGCGAGAAAAGCTAAGTGGGCCCCATTTAAATCTTTATTCTTGTCAACCCATCGCATTCCCGCTTGGGGACCCATTGGAATAGCTGTATTCTCACTAACGTATTCGAGGGGCACTGGTGGAAGGAAAAAATGAAAATAATTGCTCTGTGGATCGATCTTCATCCATTCCCCGATGGTAGGTGATGACGCTCGATCACCCCTCCTGGACGTCAGGAACGGAGGCTCTTCTTCTTCACCGGGTTGCCTGCAAAAAGTCCCAAGACCGGAGAGGGTTCCCCGGTGGGACCCTCCGATGCCCAAGTTAGTGACAGAGGTCACAATAGAGAAGGAGCTCGAGAGAGCTCTTGAGGAGGGAGAGGTTTCAAAAGGATCGGGTAGTCCCTTTGAGAGTTAGGGCCTCCAGTGGGTAAAATGTGTGTTACCTTGTTTTCGACGTAACTTATCCTTTTATAGGGGTTGACGCTGGCACCATCACGTGGGTTTTCGTGAAGTCAGAAGGTCTGCTGGGCCGTTGCGTGAATCTGGGCTAGTTGGTGGGTTACGTCCCATCAGCAGGGGGGGCCGAATCGGGACTTGGAGACGACGGGGTCGAGTCGGGCCGGTCGGGGATGGCCTTGGCCGACTCGACGGGACCGGAGACACCAGGGCCGAGTCGGGCCGGCCAGGGATGGCCTTGGCCGACTTGGCGGGACAGGGGACGCCGGGGCCGAGTGGGCCGGCCCGGGATGGCCTTGGCCGACTCGGCGGGACCGGAGACACCGGGGCCGAGTTGGACCGACCGGGGATGGCCTCGGCCGACTCGGCGGGACTGGAGATGCCGGGGCCGAGTCAGGCCGGCCTAGGATGGCCTTGGCCGACTCGGCGGAACTGGAGATGCCGGGGCCGAGTCGGGCCGGCCTGGGGTGGCCTTGGCTGACTTAGCGGAACTGGAGACGCCGGGGCCGAGTCGGGCCGGCCTGGGATGGCCTTGGCCGACTCGGTGGGACAGGAGATGCCGGGGCCGAGTCAGGCCGGCCTAGGATGGCCTTGGCCGACTCGGCGGAACTGGAGACGCCGGGGCCAAGTCGGGCCGGCCTGGGATGGCCTTGGCCAACTCGGCGGGACAGGAGACATCGGGGCCGAGTCAGGCCGGCCTAGGATGGACTTGGCCGACTCGGCGGAACTGGAGATGCGGGGCCGAGTCGGGCCGGCCTGGGGTGGCCTTGGCTGACTCGGCGGAACTGGTGATGCTGGGGGCCGATTTGGATCAGCGGGGCCGGCTAGGATGTAAGCGCCGGGGCTGGCTGAGAAGTGCCGGGGCCAGCTGGGAAGATGTCGGGGTTGACTCGCTTGGACATGCCTGGGCCGACTCACTTGGACATGCCGGGGTCGCCTGTCTTGCCTGGAGAAGTAGAGGGCCAGCGAGGGGGATGTCGGGGCCGGTTTGGATCAGGCGGGGGCGGCTAGGATGGAAGCGCCGGGGCCGGCTGAGAAGTGTCGGGGCCAGCTAGGAAGATGTCGGGGTTGACTCGCTTAGACATGCTTGGGCCGACTCGCTTGGACATGCTGGGGTCGCTTTTCTTGGAGATGCCAGCCTTGAAAGCGTCCTTTGGGGCCGACGGGTGTCGGCCATTGGGGCCGTCGGGTGTCGGCCTTCGGGTGTCGGCCTTTGGGGTCGTCGAGTGTCGGCCTTTGGGGCCGACGGTCTTCGGGTGTCGGCTTTTGGGGCCGTTGGTGTCGGCCTTTGGGACCGACGGTCTTCGGGTATCGGCCTCTGATGTGCCGGCCTTGGGGGCCGGCGCTGGAGACGACGCTGGAGGTCGACGCTGGAGGCCGACACTGGAGGCCGGCACTGGCGGCTGGCACTGGAGTCTGTCGGCCTTTGGCCAGCGCTGGAGGCTGGCGCTGGAGGCCGACGCTAGAGGCCATCGTTGGAGTCTGTTGGCCTTTGGCCAGCGCTGGAGGCTGGCACTGGAGGCCGACGCTGAAGGTCAACGCTGGAGGCCATCATTGGAGGCCGAGGCCGACGCTGGCGGCTGGTGCTAGAGTCTGTCGGCCTTTGGGGCCGTCCAAAAAATTTTATTTTTCATGGGTCAACTGGCCCCATCAAATGCCACCCACACTCCTTGAGCTTGCGTGTCCCGCATCGGCTAAGCGAAAGGAGTGTAGAGCTTTTACCTTGGCACCTTGCGCTGCCTTGGATGGATGTCTGCGCGCCTTCTTCGTCTAGCTGAGGGCGGCCAGTAATCCTTTCCCAACGCGGGGTCCGGGAGTGAACCCCAAAGGGTGACCTGAGAGCCGGGCGTCGTCAGGTTCCTTTTGAACCGCCTCGGGGGTGTGGGACCGCTGCGAGGGGCGACTCAGCTGGGCACGGAGCCTTTAGGGTCTTAACCGACTCGGGGGCACCGCCGTGCCGGGGCCGAGTGGTGTCCCGTGGGCCGCGATGCCAGTGAGCTCCTTTTGAACCAGCCTGGGGGTTTGTGTGTCGTCTAGGTGGCGACTCAGCCGGGTGGAGCCTTTAGGGACTTAACCAACTCGAGGGCACCACCGTGCTGGGGCCGAGTGGTGTCCCATGGGCCGCGATGCCAGTGAGCTCCTTTTGAACCAGCCTGGGGGTTTGTGTTCTGCCCAAGTGGCGACTCAGTCGGGTACGGAGCCTTTAGGGTCTTAACCAACTCGGGGGCACCGCCGTGCCAGAGCCGAGTGGTGTCCCATGGGCCGCGATGCCAGTGAGCTCCTTTTGAACCAGCCTGGGGGTTTGTGTTCCGCCCAAGTGGCGACTCAGCCGGGTACGGAGCCTTTAGGGACTTAACCAACTCGGGGGCACCGCCGTGCAGGGGCCGAGTGGTGTCCCGTGGGCCGCGATGCCAGTGAGCTCCTTTTGAACCAGCCTAGGGGTTTGTGTGCCGCCCAGGTGGTGACTCAGCCGGGTACGGAGCCTTTAGGGACTTAACCAACTCGGGGCACCGCCGTGCCAGGGCCGAGTGGTGTCCCGTGGGCCGTGATGCCAGTGAGCTCTTTTTGAACCAGCCTGGGGGTTTGTGTGCCGCCCAGGTGGCGACTCAGCCGGGTACGAGCCTTTAGGGACTTAACCAACTCGGGGGCACCGCCGTGCCGGGCCGAGTGGTGTCCCATAGGCCGCGATGCCAGTGAGCTCCTTTTGAGAGACTTGGCACAAGGAGGACAAACTGTGTCGTCAGAAAGGACCTTTTTTATTACTTATGCTTCTGGGAGTACATCATTGATAATATCGGCGGAGGTTGTCCGCATTCCAGGTACGTGGAATGGGCTTCCCGTCAAGCTCTTCTAGTTTGTATGCCCTCCGGTGGAACGCCTCGGCGACACGGTAGGGACCTTCCCAGTTGGGGATAGCTTGCCCCCCTCGGTAGGCTTTGATACCTCGGCCTTTCGTAGCACCAAGTGTTGGCCCATATGACAACCCAAGAGGGGGGGTGAATTGGGTTCTTTAAAAAAATTTAAACCTTTTGAAATATTTGTTTGCTTAGTGTGAGTGAAAGTGAATGCAGATGCAAAAAAAATACAATCAATAAGATAGAGATAGAGATAGAGATAAAGGAGACACGGCAAACACAAAGATTTTATAGTGGTTCGGTGTATCCAACACCTACGTCCACTCCCAAGATTCACTTGGGTCCACACTATAATCTTCCTTGATTACAGCCGAGTTGTTTTACAAGCTCACAACTCAAACTTGTTGTTTTCCCGAGATCACAACGAACCCAGCCGGTTTTCCGGGCTCACCAGCACAAAAACCCTAACACAAGCTATACCAAGCTTGTACCGAGGTAAGACTACCTCCACTAGTTCAATCCCCCAGATTGAACTAGACACAAACAAAAGAAATATTATTTTTCAAGTACACAGCTCCTCAATGAGCAAATAATCAAGTAAATGAACAAGGTTTAGAAAAGCCTGATTTGTAGTTGGTTGGCTTTTGAGCTTTTCTTCTTTTCTTCTTTTCTTCTTCTCTTTGCTAGATTGAATCAAGCCTCAGCTCCGATTCTTCACAGTTGAAGCAGTTGAGAAGGATTGAAAAGCAAGAAACTGATCCTCTTTCTCCAATTTGGGAAATCCATCAAAACTTTGATTTGAATGCCTTGGATTCCTCTTGAGCTTTTTGGAGTGGAGTGGATTTGAGCTAGAAGGTTTTTTCTCTTGAGATTCAGGCTCTCTCTTTTTCGGATTTTTGAATTGGAATTTCTCTATTTCCATTTTTCTTCTTTGTTATCCCGTTCTTGTTTTTGAATGATAGTCTTCCCTTTTTATAGATTTCTTTCAAACCATTTTTGGAAGAAAACTATCCGTTGGAGTGTACCTTGCAACAAAATATATCCGTTAGAAATAAAGTAAAATAGAAATATTACCGTTAGAGCTGATCTGGCAATTTGATTTTTCGTTCTAGGTGGGTTGGAGTCGACTCTAACTTTTCTGGAGTCGGCTCTAACTCGAAACACTTTAATCCGTTAATTCTGGAGTCGTCTCTGACTTTTCTGGGGTCGACAAGAAACTTTTCTGGAGTCGACTCTAACAGACCCGAGTCGACTCTAAGTCGGGGCCAGAAAAATCAACGTTCTGTCTTTTCTGTTGGAGTCGGCTCTAACAGTCTCGAGTCGACTCTAACTTCCGTGCCAGATACTGGAGTCGGCTCTGTGATTCTCGGAGTCGACTCTAATGTCTGCAATCTTACCTAGACATTAGATTCGATCCAGAACAAGATTTAACTCCTGATTTTGATCATTCAATCGACTTATAATCTGAAAAACTTAATCAAAATCATTAGAGCCTTCAATTGTTATACTCAAATAGTTTTGTTAATCATCAAAATCATCAATTGGGTCAACAATCTCCCCCTTTTTGATGATAACAAAAACTTTGAGTATATGCATTCAAAAAATTCATTCGAACTAAAGATTATAGTCATTTTAAAACTTAAAACATTTTTAATGAAGGATTTGATGCCAATATTCAAAGTGAACTTTTAAAATTATGCATGAGTTCTATATAAGCCATCAATTATGAACATTTAAACTAAATGTACAGAAAATTGCAATTAAGCTTGTTGTTAAGCTCCCCCTGCATTGAATAGCTCCCCCTATATATAAAAATTGAATTTTAATTGAACTGATTAAAATTTCAAGTCTCTTTCTTTTTGCATAAAATCATTTCTCCCCCTTTCTTTCTTTCTTTTTGCATATTCAACCATCTCTCATTAAAATTTCAAGTCTTTTTTTTTTTTTTTTTGCATATTCAACCATCTCTCCCCCTTTTTTGTTATCAGCAATAAGGAGAGTATTAGATAAAGAAAGTTATTAGAGAAAAATTGTTGGTTCAATAAGACATAGGGATTCAAGCAGTCAATCATAGACAGATTTGAAAATGTGTAATTGCATTACATAAGTAAGAAACATTACATAAGTTGATTCAAGTACATTCCAAAGTGAGATACATTAGATACTCAAAATTCCTAATACAAACTATCAAGATAAAGTAAACCTGGAGAACCTAAGATACAAAAGAGTATCAAAATCAAAATCAAAGTCAGATATGTTTGAATACAATTTTCTTCAAGTGACCTATGATTTCCATTACATCATCTTTTTGAGATTTCTTAAAATTTTCAAGACAAGCTTCAATCTGTGAGACTGCAAGGTCAATGTCCTTCTTCAGTTGACCAGTTGCATGAACATAAGATCCCGAGCCATCAGCAATGCCTTCCATCCTTTCAAAGATTTTGTGAAGTTCAGCACCAAAGGATTCAACAGAATTGCTTATGGAAAAGGAAATCATGTCAAGTCTCGAGTTAAGTTCTTCTTTTAGCTGATTGAAGTCTTCTTTTAATTGATTAATCTCATGAGATCTCTGACTGTCATATTCAGCAAGCAAGGCTCTCAACTGACCAATCTGCTCATCAGAGAATCTCCCAGAAGCAGTAACAGACAGATGTGGAGGAGAGGGAACTGTGCTCGGTCCAGCTTCTGAAGGTCCAGCTGTAGATGGTCCTGCAATAAATGGATCAGGGACTGATGGTCCCGCAGTGGATGGTCCAGGGATATCTTCTACTCTGGCCTCTTCAGTTCTATCTCTCTCAGCTCTTTCTTCTCGTCCTCCTTTCATCCAGATACCATTTAACTTCTTGAAGCCCATCCGATGAATAGTAGAAATACTATAATAGTCAGTGTGCCTTAATTTCCTTAGGGGTTCATTATCCATAATTAGCACACCTTGGCTTCTAAAGATCAATGTCAGAACCATACCATATGGCAGTGTAGATCTTTTCTTTGTAGCAGCCTCTGCCATATAACCAATCATCATGCCAGCTAGGTTGACT
>UESW01004129.1:1086142-1111243 GCA_900491605.1 Calamus simplicifolius
GTTTTGTAAATATATCTGCCAGTTGTTCTTCAGTATTCACATAATCAAGACAAATTTCATTATTGGCAACATGTTCTCTTATAAAGTGATATCTAATTTCAATATGCTTTGTTCTTGAGTGTTGAATTGGATTTTTAGTTAGATTGATTGCACTTGTATTATCACATCTTATAGGTGTCTTATCAAGTGTGATACCATAGTCTTCAAGTTGTCTCTTAATCCATAGGATTTGAGCACAGCAACTTCCAGCTGCAACATATTCTGCTTCAGCAGTAGATAATGCAACCGAATTTTGCTTTTTGCTAAACCATGAGATTAAGTTACTTCCTAAAAATTGGCATGCACCACTTGTGCTTTTTCTATCTAACTTACATCCAGCATAATCAGAATCAGAATAAGCAATCAGATTTAATGTTGAGTCTCTAGAATACCATAAACCTACATTTTTTGTTCCACTAAGGTATCTAAGAATTCTTTTAACAGCAATTAAATGTGATTCTTTAGGTTCAGACTGAAATCTAGCACATAAGCAAACAGCAAACATTATGTCTGGTCTACTTGCAGTTAAGTAAAGTAGGGATCCGATTATACCTCGATAATATTTTTGATCAACCTTCTTACCTTCTTCATCTTTGTCCAGCTTGCATGAAGGACTCATTGGTGTTCCGAGGGGTTTGATTGATTCCATACCAAACTTCTTTAGAATTTCTCTTGTGTACTTTGTTTGGTTGATAAAGATTCCCTCTTTGCTTTGTTTGATTTGGAGTCCAAGGAAGAAATTGAGTTCTCCCATCATGCTCATTTCAAATTCTCCCTGCATTAACTTAGCAAACTCTTGACATAGAAGATTGTTAGTAGCACCAAATACAATGTCATCAACATAAATTTGAACTACAAGTAAATCTTTATCTTTTCTTTTCAAAAACAATGTTTTATCAACATTTCCTCTTGTAAAATCATTTTCAATCAAAAATTTACTTAGTCTATCATACCAAGCTCTAGGTGCTTGTTTCAAACCATATAAAGCTTTGTGCAATTTAAAAACGTGATTTGGAAATTCATGATCTTCAAATCCCGGTGGTTGTTCAACAAATACTTCTTCATTTATTAATCCATTTAAAAATGCACTTTTGACATCCATTTGAAATAAATTAAAGTTCATGTGACATGCAAATGCAAGTAATAGCCTAATGGCTTCTAATCTAGCTACAGGTGCAAAGGTTTCATCAAAATCAATACCTTCTTCTTGATTATATCCTTTTGCAACTAATCTAGCTTTGTTTCTAATTACTATGCCATTTTCATCTAGTTTATTTCTAAAAACCCATTTTGATCCTATAACAGAATGATCTTTAGGTCTTTCCACTAATGTCCATACATTATTTCTAGTGAATTGGTTTAATTCTTCTTGCATAGCTAACATCCAATTATTATCTTTTTCAGCTTCTTCAATGGTTTTAGGTTCAATTTGAGAAACAAATGCAAGGTGATTACTAATATTTCTCATAGATGATCTAGTTCTTATTCCTTGAGATGGATCACCTATAATCAATTCCTTGGGATGACTATAAGCGTATCTCCAATCTCTTGGTAGATCTACATCATTATGATTAGTATTAATAACATCAGCATTAGGCGAATCATTATCTTTAGCTTCTTGTTCATGATCTGAAGATACATCAATATTAAGTTTTTCAAGATTGTTTTCGAGAATGTTTGTATCTTCCTCATCATCAATCCTTTTGGAACTTGATGCTAAAGATTCATCAAAAACTACATGAATAGATTCTTCAACAATTAAACTTCCTTTATTGAACACTCTATATGCTTTACTAGTTGTTGAATAACCTAAGAATATTCCTTCATCAGATTTTGCATCAAATTTACCTAAGTTATTTTTACCATTATTATGAATAAAACATTTACAACCAAATGCATGAAAATATTTAATGTTGGGTTTTCTATCATGCCATAATTCATAAGGTGTTTTCTTTAAAATAGGTCTTATTAATGCTCTATTTAGGATGTAACATGCTGTGTTAATAGCTTCCGCCCAAAAGTATTTCGGGAGTTTACTTTCACATAGCATGGTACGGGCCATGTCTTCTAGAGTTCTATTTTTCCTTTCAACTACTCCATTTTGTTGAGGGGTTCTTGGTGCAGAAAAATTATGATTAATACCATTTTCATTGCAAAAACTTTCAAATAAGTGATTTTCAAATTCAGTTCCATGATCACTTCTTAGAGACACTATGGTAGTGTTTTTCTCATTTGTTACTTTCTTGAAGAATTTCAGGAATATCGAGAAAGTCTCATCTTTGTGAGCTAAAAACATTACCCAAGTGAATCTAGAGTAATCATCTACTATCACAAGACCATATTTCTTTCCTCCTAGACTTGTGGTTCTAGTTGGTCCAAAAAGGTCCATGTGAAGTAGCTCTAATGGCCTAGAAGTTGAAACAACATTTTTAGATTTAAAAGAACTTCTCGTTTGTTTTCCAAACTGACATGCATCACATATTTTGTTATTTTCAAAATCTATTTTAGGTAGTCCTTTTACTAAATCCATTCTAATTAGTTTTGAAATCAGGTGTGTGCTTGCGTGACCTAATCTTCGATGCCACAACCAACCAATCTCATTCATATTAGCATTATTAGCAACTAAGCAATGATTATTAGTAGACAAATTGTCTAAGTCAATCAAGTATACATTGCCATTTCTATTTCCAATAAAAACAATGCTATTATCAATGGGATTAGCAACTGTGCATATAGAAGATTCAAATGATACTTTAAAACCTTTGTCACATAATTGACTAATGCTAATTAAATTATGTTTCAAACCATCAACATATAAGACATTTTCAATATATGTGGAGGGAGTTATTTGAATGTTACCAAGCCCCAAGATTTGGCCTTTGCCATTATCCCCAAATGTAACTACTCCTCCTCTTTTGCTTTCGAGGGTGATGAATTGATCTTTGTCACCCGTCATGTGCCTTGAGCAGCCGCTATCAAGATACCACTTTCGCTTTGATCTTTTGGCCGCAAGACACTCCTGCAAAGATGATCAAGTCTTATGTTTAGGTACCCAAGCTTTCTTGGGTCCTTCATGGTTAGTAGCAATAAAAACTGTTCCTTTTGGAACCCATATTTTCTTTCCTTTAATATTTAAGTTTTTATTAGGTTTTAGAATTTTACATTCATAAGATTTATGTCCTTTTTGATTACATTTAAAGCATGTAAAATTACTTTGGCCAGCACGCACAAAAATATTTTTCAGTGATTTTTGTTTTCTAAAAGTGTTATACCCTAATCCGGCTTTGTCAAAAACTGCTTTTTGACTATTTAATAACATGTTCAATTTAGTTGAGCTTAAGGTAAACTTATCAACTATGTTCTTATATTTTTCAACCTCTTTCCTTAGTTTATCATTTTCATTGGAAATTAATTCTTTTTCTTTTACCAAAATTTCATTTTCAGATTTAAGTTTCTTAACTTCATTATTAAGATCTTCCTTTTCTTTAATGAAAGTTGAATTTTCATTTTTCAAAAGCTTGTATTTCTTTTTCAAAACCTTGAAATCGCCGACAAGTTCATTAAAAGCATCAAATAATTCATCAAATGCAAACTCATCGCAAGGGTTATCGGAACTTACCTCATCGTTGTCGTCCGCCATAAAACATACATTTGCGACTTCCTTTTGTTCTTCTTCTTCGGAAGAAGATTCTTCGCTATCACTCCAAGTCGCCACATAAGCCTTCTTTTTCTTTTTGTAGGCTTTCTTTAATTTAGGACATTCATTCCTAAAGTGCCCCGGTTTATTACACTCATAGCAAGTCAAGGGGTCTTTCTCTTTTTCTTTGTCCTTGTCCTTGTTCTTATCCTTTTCTCCTTCCCACTTTGCTCCAAATTTCTTCTTGTGGAAGGGTTTCTTTCTCCTCATGAATCTTTTAAACTTTTTAGCTAAGAGAGCAGTCTCTTCATCATCATCATCATCATCGCTGCTGCTCTCTTCTTCTTTTGCAGCTTTGAGGGCAATCACTTTCTTCTTCTTTGTGTCCTCCTCTACGTGCTGCTTCATTGTCAACTCATGGGTCATAAGTGATCCTAGAAGCTCCTCTAAGGGCAGAGTGTTGAGGTCCTTTGCTTCTTGGATTGCTGTCATTTTGGCTTCCCATGATCTTGGTAGTGACCTAAGAATTTTTCGAACAAGTTCTGAGTTAGTATATGTCTTACCAAGACTTTTTAAACCATTTACAATATCTGTAAATCTAGTATACATGCATGCAATGGTTTCAGATTGTTCCATGCTAAACAACTCATATTTATGAACAAGAATATTAATTTTAGATTCTTTTACTTGGTTGGTACCCTCATGGGTAACCTCTAATCTATCCCAAATCTCCTTTGCGGAATTACATGTGGAGATTCTATTAAATTCATTTGCATCTAAAGAGCAATATAAAACATTCATGGCTTTAGCGTTAAGCTGTGCCATCTTCCTATCATTATCATTCCAGTCCCTTTCGGGCTTAGGAACAATAGTGCCATCAATAACATGTGTGGGTGTACTAGGTCCATTAATTATAACACCCCATAGTTCATAGTCAGAAGCTTGAATGAATATCCTCATTCTAGCTTTCCAATATGAATAATTTGAACCATTAAACAGTGGAGGTCTATTCGTAGAATGACCTTCAGCAAATGATCCAACTTGAGCTGCCATTTGGATCTTTAGCTCTTGATCGTGTGATCAAAATCTAATGAGCACTAGCTCTGATACCAATTGTTGGCCCAGATGACAACCCAAGAGGGGGGGTGAATTGGGTTCTTTAAAAAAAATTTAAACCTTTTGAAATATTTGTTTGCTTAGTGTGAGTGAAAGTGAATGCAGATGCAAAAACAAAATACAATCAATAAGATAGAGATAGAGATAGAGATAAAGGAGACACGGCAAACACAAAGATTTTATAGTGGTTCGGTGTATCCAACACCTACGTCCACTCCCAAGATTCACTTGGGTCCACACTATAATCTTCCTTGATTACAGCCGAGTTGTTTTACAAGCTCACAACTCAAACTTGTTGTTTTCCCGGGATCACAACGAACCCAGCCGGTTTTTCGGGCTCACCAGCACAAAAACCCTAACACAAGCTATACCAAGCTTGTACCGAGGTAAGACTACCTCCACTAGTTCAATCCCCCAGATTGAACTAGACACAAACAAAAGAAATATTGTTTTTCAAGTACACAGCTCCTCAATGAGCAAATAATCAAGTAAATGAACAAGGTTTAGAAAAGCCTGATTTGTAGTTGGTTGGCTTTTGAGCTTTTCTTCTTTTCTTCTTTTCTTCTTCTCCTTGCTAGATTGAATCAAGCCTCAGCTCCGATTCTTCACAGTTGAAGCAGTTGAGAAGGATTGAAAAGCAAGAAACTGATCCTCTTTCTCCAATTTGGGAAATCCACCAAAACTTTGATTTGAATGCCTTGGATTCCTCTTGAGCTTTTTGGAGTGGAGTGGATTTGAGCTAGAAGGTTTTTTCTCTTGAGATTCAGGCTCTCTCTTTTTCGGATTTTTGAATTGGGATTTCTCTATTTCCGTTTTTCTTCTTTGTTTTCCCGTTCTTGTTTTTGAATGATAGTCTTCCCTTTTTATAGATTTCTTTCAAACCATTTTTGGAAGAAAACTATCCGTTGGAGTGTACCTTGCAACAAAATATATCCGTTAGAAATAAAGTAAAATAGAAATATTACCGTTAGAGCTGATCTGGCAATTTGATTTTTCGTTCCAGGTGGGTTGGAGTCGACTCTAACTTTTCTGGAGTCGGCTCTAACTCGAAACACTTTAATCCGTTAATTCTGGAGTCGTCTCTGACTTTTCTGGGGTCGACAAGAAACTTTTCTGGAGTCGACTCTAACAGACCCGGAGTCGACTCTAAGTCGGGGCCAGAAAAATCAACGTTCTGTCTTTTCTGTTGGAGTCGGCTCTAACAGTCTCGGAGTCGACTCTAACTTCCGTGCCAGATACTGGAGTCGGCTCTGTGATTCTCGGAGTCGACTCTAATGTCTGCAATCTTACCTAGACATTAGATTCGATCCAGAACAAGATTTAACTCCTGATTTTGATCATTCAATCGACTTATAATCTGAAAAACTTAATCAAAATCATTAGAGCCTTCAATTGTTATACTCAAATAGTTTTGTTAATCATCAAAATCATCAATTGGGTCAACACCAAGTCTCCACGGCGAAAAACCTTGGGACGAACTCGGGTGTTGTAGTACTTAGCCGCTCGCTGACAAAAGGTCGCCATGCGCAGTCTCGCCCTGTCATGCGCCTCGTCGATGAAGTCTAGGTTGGCCCGAATCAGCGCGGGGTTGCCTTCCTCATTGAAGGACTCCACACGTGGACTGGGTAATCCGATCTCGATGGGGATGATGGCCTCGGATCCGAAGGAGAGGCTGAAAGGAGTTTCACCCATCGGGGCTCTGGGCGTTGTGTGGTAAGCCCATATCACACTGGGGAGCTCTTCTACCCAGCGTCCTTTGGAGCCGTCTAGGCGAGTCCTAAGCCCTCTGAGGATGGTGCGGTTCATGACCTCAGCCTCCCCGTTGGTCTGGGGGTGGCCGACGGAGGTGAATCGGTGGCGAATGCCTAGCTCCTCGCAGAAGGTTTTGAATGTCTCGTTGTTGAACTGGCGACCATTGTCCGTGACGAGGGTGTGAGGCAAGCCAAAGCGGCATATGATCGACTTCCAGAAGAAAGCCTTAACTTTGCTCTCCGTGATTTTGGCCAACGCCTCGACCTCAACCCACTTGGTGAAATAGTCAATGGCGACCAACAAGAATCTCCGCTGCCCTGGAGCTGGGGGGAACGGTCCAAGGATGTCCATTCCCCACTGGGCGAAGGGCCACGGAGCCGAGAGTGGGCTCAGTGGGGTAGGCGGCTGACGTTGGATGTGCGCGTGGCGCTGGCAGCCATCACACTTTTGAACTAGCTTGGCCGCGTTCTCCTTCATAGTGAGCCAGAAGTACCCCTGACGGAGAGCCTTCTGGGCTAAGGATCTGCCCCCCAGATGATTCCCGCAAATGCCCTCGTGGATTTCTCTGAGGATGTAGTCAGCATCGGTGGGGCCTACGCACTTAAGCAACGGGTAGGAGAATGACCTTCTGTATAGGCGGCCGTCGAGAAGGATGAACTTGGAGGCCCTCCACTTGAGCAATATGGCTTTGTTGCGGTCGTCAGGGAGGGTGCCATCGGCGAGATAGCGGACATAGGCGTCCATCCATGTATGTTCCGGGGTGAGCGGAGGACTTCCTCCCCGCCCTCTATACTGGGCCTTTCTAGATATTCGATGTAGGTGTCCCTCGTCAAGCCGTCGGCGGAGGTAGCCAGTCGAGCGAGGACGTCGGCCTTTGCGTTTTTGCTTCGGGGGATGTAACTAATGCTGAAGTAAGGCAGTGAGGAGGTCAAGAGTTAAACCTTTTTCAGATATTGTGCCATAACGGGGTCGCGCGCCTCATACTCTCCGTTGATTTGCCCGGAGACGAGTTGCGAGTCCGTGTAGGCTCTGAGGTGCTTTGCTCCAACCTCCTGGGCTAATCTTAACCTGGCCAGCAGGGCTTCGTACTCCACTTGGTTGTTGGTGGCTTCAAAAAGAAATCTCAGAGCGCACTCGGTTCTCTCTCCCTCCGGCCCGGCAAGAATGAGGCCGGCGCCACTCCCTTGAGAATTCGATGCGCCGTCCACATGGAGGATCCAGGTCTCTCCATCACCGCTCGGCTCGGGTCTGGGCTGCTCCCCAGGGACCTCCTTGAGATCTTCTTCCGCCCAAGTGCACTCGACCAGGAAGTCGGCCAGGACTTGGGACTTCAAGGCTGGTCGTGCTTGGAAAGAGATGTCGAATTCCCCTAGCTTAATGGCCCATTTGGCGAGTCGACCCGAAGTATCCATGGGCCAGGATGGCTCGGAGAGGTTGGTCCATGAGCACCACGATAGGATGGGCTTGGAAATACGGGCGAAGACCGGGCAGAAACTATCAAGGCGAAAATGACCTTCTCCGTTTTGGAATACCTGACCTCGGCGTCATGCAGGACCTTGCTCACGTAGTAGACTGGCCTTTGGGTTCCGTCAGCATCAAGGTGCACCAGGAATGAGCTGACGGCTTCTGAGGAGGCGGCTAAGTAAAGGAAAAGACTCTCCCCGTCTCCCAGCTTGGAGAGGAGCGGTGGGGAGGATAGGAACGCCTTCAAGCCGTCGAAAGCTTCCTGGCAGTCGTCCGTCCATGCAAAACCGTTCACTTTCCGCAGGGCCTTGAAGAAAGGCAAACACCTCTCCGCCGATCTGGAGAGGAAACGACTTAAAGCCGCTATCCTCTCCGTTAGCCGTTGCACTTCCTTCTTGTTGGACGGCGGCCTCATGTCAAGTATGGCACTGATCTTCTCTGGGTTCGCCTCGATTCCATGCTGGGTCACCATAAAGCCCAGAAATTTACCTGCCGTGACCCCAAAAGCACACTTCTTAGGGTTCAGCTTGACTTGGAAGAGGCGGAGGTTATTAAAAGTTTCTTCCAGGTCGGAGATGTGGTCGGCGACACGGGTGCTCTTCGTCAGCATGTCGTCCACGTAGACTTCCATGTTCGGCCGAGCAGGTCCTGGAACACCTTGTTCATCAGCCGCTGATAGATCGCTCCTGCATTCTTGAGGCCGAAAGGCATCACCTTGTAACAGTAAATGCCTTTCTCTATCACGAAGGAGGTGTGCTCCTCGTCGCCGGGGTCCATCCTTATCTGGTTATATCCGGAGAAGGCGTCCATGAAGCTGAGAAGCTCGTGACCAGAGGTGGAATCGACCAGCTGGTCAATTCTTGGCAAGGTAAAGTTGTATTTTGGGCATGCCTTGTTGAGGTCGGTGAAGTCTATACAGATCCTCCAGCTCCCGTTTGTCTTACGCACCATAACTACGTTGGCCAGCCAGCTTGGGTAGCGCGCCTCCCGGATGTGGCCAGCACTGATCAGCTTGTTGACTTCCTCATCAATCGCCCTTTATAGTCGGGGGCAAAGCTCCTCTTCTTTTGACGGATTGGACGGTGGCGTGGGTCGATGTTGAGCTTGTAGGTGACGACTTTCGGAGGGATGCCGGGCATGTCAGACGCTAACCAGGAAAAGACGTCCGAGTTAGCCCGCAAGAAAGCTAAGAGGCGCTCCCGGTCTTCCAGGGGAAGGAGTCCCCCACACGGACGGTCCTTGCTGGGTCATCGTTGAGGGGGAAGGTCAGGAGGTGCTCGGCGGGCTCCCCTCCTTTGGCGGAATCTCTAGGGTCGGACGCTTCCAGGGCTGGGTCGGCCTCCAAAGGGCTTGACGCCGCATGATAGCAAGGTAAGACCGGGCTTATCTCCCCACGCATTTCTCCTACTCCTTCGCTGGTGGGGAACTGCACCAGTAGACGTCGGGTGGAGATAACCGCATCCAAAAGATTCAGGCCGGGATGCCCAAGAATGGCGTTGTATGCCAAAGGGACCCTCACGACTAGGAATTTCATGATCACGGTGCTTTGCATGGCGGGGTTCCGGCCGTCACGGGCAAGGATATTTCGCCCTCGACCCTCACAGAATCTCCGGTGAATCTGACTAGCGGGGTCGCCACGAGCTGAAGGGAGTCAACAGATAAACCCATCCGAACAAAGGCGTCGTAAGTAAGGATGTCAGCTGAGCTGCCACTATCAACTAAAATCCTTTTTACAGGGCGTTTGGCGATCGTCATAGCGACAACTATGCCTTCATTGTTTACATTCTCCATTACAGCCGTCTCCCTCCGGGGCATTACATTATTTGGAGCACCCTCCCCCCTCGGCCGCTTGGATGCAGAGGCTGACCCCCAGGACACCATCCCAACGGTCCGCTCCGTGGGGGTGTTGTCGACGTCGGCTTGAGCTGGTGGAGGCCCCATGATGGCCGGTAGCGGTTGTGGCATCTTCTGGATGTACTTGCCGAGGTAGCCCCGTTGGATGAGCTCATCGATGGCCCGTTTCAAACTGTAGCAGCTATCGGTGTCGTGGCCGTAGTCCCGGTGGAATCGACAGTAGCGGCTTCTGTCACGGGATACACCCTTCTTCATGGGAGGAGGACGTTGAAGGTAGGGCTCGCCCTCGATCTCCATCAGGATGTGGGATCGAGGGGCAAGGAGAGGAGTGAGCTTACCCTCGTCGGGGATAGGGCTTCGGTGCCTGTTATCGACCGGCAAGGTGGGTCGGATCGGCGATGTCGAGGAGGTCCGCTCGGCTCAGGGCGAGCAGATTTGTGGCTGGAGCCCTTCGAAGACTCCCGGCGAGTGAGGTCGGCTTCATCTACCAGGATGTACTTCTGGGCCCAGAGGAGGAGGTCGGAGTAAGAGCTCGGGGGCTTCTTGTCCAAGGAGAAGGTGAAGCGGGACGGAAGGAGTCCCCGCTTCAGCGCCAGGGTGGCCACCGCATCATCGAGATGGTAGACCTCGAGGGCGGCGGTTTTGAATCGGACACAAAGTCCCGCAGGGACTCTCCTTCCTTCTGGCGGACGGAGAAGAGGCTGTCCGCCACCCTCGAAATCCGGCGGCAGGCGTCAAAGTGGGCCAGGAATTCCCTCTCCAGCTCCCGGAAGGAGTCTATGCTGTGGGGGGACAGGCGTGAATGCCACGCACGGGCAGCCTTCCGCAAGGTTGCAGGGAAGGCCTTGCAGAGAAGGGCGTCTGAGGCGCCCTGGACTTGCATCATGGCCTTGTAGCTCTTGAGGTGGTCGAGAGGGTCGGTCGTACCATCGTACGGGTCCACCTGGGGGAAGCAGAACCTGGAGGGGACCGGTTCCTCCAGTATGCGGCGGGTGTAAGGAGGACGGGTGTCAAACTCTTCCTCCGGCTGGTGGTTTATCTTCCTGGCGAGCTCGTCGAGGTGCCGGTTGTACTCCTCCAGGCGTTCCTCCGCCTGGCGGTTGATCGTCGGAGCCCTTGGGATGGCTTGGAGGAAGAAGAAGAGGAAGCAGAAGATGGAACGGAAGTCGGACTTCCGCTTGGGTTCCTCGTGATGATGTGGCTTGGGAGGAAGCTCGCTGGGGCCGTGGCCAGGGGACCGCGGCCGCTTGGAGGGCTCGCGTCGAGGCTTCCTTGGGGAAACCTGACGTCGGCCGGCGACTCGCTGAGGAGAACCTCCCCTCGCCGATGCTGGCTAGCGGGGGGAGCAGTCTGGTGCTGGGTGGCCACGGACTGCTGCTGCTGGAGTCCGTGGACCATGGCAGTGAGATTCTAAACTTGCTGGGAGAGGGTTGCCAGCTGCTCCGCCGTTTGGAGGGCGACGTCCGGCGCGGGCCGGCAACTGGAGGGCTGGTAGCAGGGGGATTGGCCTCCTGCTGTCTAGTTGGCGGGGGGAGCCCCGCCGGGCAGCTGACGGAGGCGTCCTGGGCTCGTGTCACCACCATGGCTTCTAGGAGAAGAGAGGGGATGGAAGATGTAGCTCAGGGAAGACGTTTGCTACTTTTTCTTGTGCACCTCTCCCCCTTCCTGGCGTGCCAATCTGATGACGCTCGATCACCCCTCCTGGACATCGGGAACGGAGGCTCTTCTTCTTCACCGGGTTGCCTGCAAAGAAGTCCCAGGATCGGAGAGGGTTCCCCGGTGGGACCCTCCGACGTTCAAGTTAGTGACAGAGGTCACAGTAGAGAAGGAGCTCGAGAGAGCTCTTGAGGAGGGAGAGGTCTCAGAAGGACCGGGTAGTCCCTTTGAGAGTTAGGGCCTCCAGTGGGTAAAATGTGTGTTACCTTGTTTTCGATGTAACTTATCCTTTTATAGGGTTGACGCTGGCACCATCACGTGGGTTTTCGTGAAGTTAGAAGGTCTGCTGGGCCGTTGCGTGAATCTGGGCTGGTTGGTGGGTTACGTCCCATCAGCAGCTGGGCTGTTGGGCGGCGCACATCAGAGAGGTGATTTTTTGAACCGCTGGGGCTGATTTGGCGGGAACCGGGGGGTTCCGTCTTGTCAGGGCCGAGCTGGGTCGACCTGAGATGGCGGGGCCCGTCCAGCTGGCAAGGCAGTGCCGGGGCAGGGCCGAATCGGCGGACTTGGAGACGATGGGGCCGAGTCGAGCCGGTCGGGGATGGCCTTGGCCGACTCGGTGGGACCGGAGACACCAGGGCCGAGTCGGGCCGGCCAGGGATGGCCTTGGCCGACTTGGCGGGATAGGGGACGCCGGGGCCGAGTCAGGCGGCCCAGGATGGCCTTGGTCGACTCGGCGGGACCGGAGACACCGGGGCCGAGTCGGGCCGGCCGGGGATGGCCTCGGCCGACTCGCGGGACTGGAGACACCGGGGCCGAGTGGGGCCGGCCTGGGGTGGCCTTGGCCAACTCGGCAGAACTGGAGACGCCGGGGCCGAGTCGGGCCGGCCTGGGATGGCCTTGGCCGACTCGGCGGGATAGGAGATGCCGGGGCCGAGTTAGGCCGGCCTAGGATGGCCTTGGCCGACTCGGCGGAACTAGAGATGCCGGGGCCGAGTCAGGCCGGCCTGGGATGGCCTTGGCCGACTCGGCAGGACAGGAGACGCCGGGGCTGAGTTAGGCCGGCCTAGGATGATGGCCTTGGCCAACTCGGCGGAACTGGAGATGCCGGGGCCGAGTCGGGCCGGCCTGGGGTGGCCTTGGCCGACTCGGCGGAACTGGTGATGCCGGGGGCCGATTTGGATCAGGCGGGGCCGGCTAGGATGTAAGTGCCGGGGCCGGCTGGAAGTGCCGGGGTCGACTCGCTTGGACATGCCTGGGCCAACTCGCTTGGACATGTCGGGGTCGCTGTCTTGCCTGGAGAAGTAGAGGGCCGGCGAGGGGGACGCCGGGGCCGGTTTGGATCAGGCGGGAGCGGCTAGGATGGAAGCGCCGGGGCCGGCTGAGAAGTGCGGGGCCGGCTGGGAAGATGCCGGGGTCGACTCGCTTGGACATGCCTGGGCCGACTCGCTTGGACATGCCGGGGTCGCTTGTCTTGGAGATGCCGGCTTGAAAGTGTCGTCCTTTGGGGCCGACGGGTGTCGGCCATTGGGGCCGTCGGGTGTCGGCCTTCGGGTGTTGGCCTTTGGGGCCGTCTGGTGTCGGCCTTTGGGGCGACGACCGTCGGGTGTCGGCCTTTGGGGCCGACGGTGTCGGCCTCTGATGTGCTGGCCTTGGGGGCCGGCGCTGGAGACGACACTGAAGGCCGACGCTGGAGGCCGCGCTGGCGGCTGGCGCTGGAGTCTGTCGGCCTTTGGCCAGCGCTGGCGGCTGGCGCTGGAGGCCATCGTTGGAGTCTGTCGGCCTTTGGCCAGCGCTGGAGGCTGGCGCTGGAGGCCGACGCTGAAGGCCGATGCTGGAGGCCATCGCTGGAGGCCGATGCTGGCGGCCAACGCTGGCGGCTGGTGCTAGAGTCTGTCGGCCTTTGGGGCCGTCCAAAAAATTTTATTTTTTATGGGGTCAACTGGCCCCATCAGTAGGGTTTGAGAGCAGTGATCTCATCGTAGCAAGGATCCATGGCCAAGGTCACTTGTTATCAAAAAATAAAATGAAAATAGGGATTCGAGATTTTATAAAGAGAGAGAGAGAGAGAGAGAGAGAGAGAGGTGAAGATAGAGGTGAAGATGGAAAGAATACTTGAGACGACGTCGACAAATTGGCCAAGCTTGGTGAACTTTATCCTGATCGTCGGCACTTTGAACGCATTGCCCTCATTGTTGCCGCCGTGGTCGGTGACGAGCATTGGAGGCGCCATCATGCGAGAGGGGGTTCGTACGTGAGAGGGGGAGGAGAAGAAGGGCAGCACTTGCGTTGAGGTGGAAGGGGAGAGAGGGTTTACGTGAATGCGTGAGATGAAGGATGAACCCTTCTTATTTGGGCTGGGCTTGAACTAGTGGGCCAGCTGGTTCAAGTTGGTTCAAGCTTGGGGGCTGGTTTTAAGTTAAAAATGGAAAGAAAATGTTAGGATTTAGTTATATAATTTATGAGGTTTGGCTAAGGTCACTATGTAAATTTAAATTTGGGTTTAGGGATGCATCTCTACTTCATCAAATACCATATGATGTTTATATTGAGTTGAAATAATATTATATTTATTAATAAAAATAATTTATTTATGTAATTACGTTAAAAATTAATTTGATAAACCATTTTTTATCATTTGGTCAAGGAGTATTTTTGAAATTTTAAAAAAATCATCTATTCCTAATGGAATACATGCTTATTCTCATATTATCCACACACCATTTGGAATAACACTGTATTAATTGTACTGGAATAACGTGGAATACCAGATTTTAAACTAAACGGAAATATGAAATAATAATGGGAATAAGCTATTCCTGAAAAATTTATAATTTTATTCCTGAAATAACTTTTTGACATTCAAACACTACTTAAAAGTTTTTTTTATTTAATTTTAAAATCTATTTAATTTTTTATTGAGTTGACTATGATTTCTTGTTGGATCTATAATTTTTTTTTTAGTCTTTGCACACGGCTCAGATGCATTTATCCGTGCATGAGCCCTCACGTTTATTGTATGGGACCCATGAGTCAACTCCTCAGTGCGGATTCGCGCATGGAGCAAATTATAACGATGCAATTCATTCTGCATGAGAGACTGTATTATTATTTTTTTGTATGCTTGATTTGGCATTCTTTAATACGACGTTTTAATGTATTTAGCAAGTCATTACACTCTTTTATATAGTTTACTTATAAAAATATTTTTTAATATAAAAAGGGTAAATCATTTAATGCATCAGGATAGCCAAATATCAAATTGGCTTTTTTAGCCTTTCGGTCTAGCAAAATGTTTTCATGTACTAGTGGAATATCGAACAGTCTCCAAGTCTCATTTCGTGCACTAATTGTACCATATATTGACTCAAAATATGCCTCATTCTATCAATCAAAAAATTTAGAATATAAAATAAAAAACATAATATATGTTATACAATTTTTAAACTAATTGTATGTATCTAATATAAAACTAAAAATATAATATCAATACAAATATAATTATATCCATATGCGAATTAGACCATCCATTCTTCTTTCTGATATTAATCCGACCAACCATATAATGGAATGAAAATAACGAAGTATTGTATTTTTTTTAGAATGAATAGATAACATTTTTTTATTTGATATGACATTCGAATATCGAAAAAAATCTATATATTCGAACGGAGCCAGCATCCGCTCTTCTCATCGTACCATGACGGACGGGCCTCTATCTCATATCTGAGCATCGGCTCTGTATCCGTCTTCTGATCAGCAGCTGCACGGATCTGTGGTCATGAAAGGAGGAAACGATCATCCACGGGTTTGTCTTCTTCCTTATACTTTAATCCATAGGTTTCTTGGTGATTGGAAAAGGTGGGAGAATGCTTCAATAGCATTAGAGATTGGAATCAGTCTTTTGGATAAAGAAACGCATGTTGCTGAACATCACCAGAGAGAGCCCCCTGAACCATAAGAGACAACCAAAAGTTGATACAAATCCCACTGTTTTCCATTGCAGGAACTTTCGCATTAATTGAAGGTGTTCATGCTTGGTGGAGAGTCCAAAGTCAAAATCCTTGGAAACAAACGTGGATGGCGAGAGGCTCCTTGACTCATTAGAGGTAGAGTTGATTCAGGACACATTTTCTAAACTCTTCTCCCCTCGTGCCTTCTAGCAGCTGGGTGGAAGTCTCGAGCTTGAAGGTTCGGTTCTTTGCCCCTTCCACCAGGACACACTACATGCTTGTTTATATGCCTCACAGAGTTCTTTTCGTTTCCTCTTAATCATCGTTGCTTTGTTGGTTGCAGAAGAATGAGAGTAATTAGCATCACAAATCTTCCTCCTCAACTCAAAATTCGGCGCCACAGGGGTAAGAATGCATGCGACTTTCTCGAAATTCACATCTCTTAAACTCGTGTTTCATGTTTCCACAAACCTAGTGCATGTTATTTCCATGATTATTCTATTTCCATTTTGTGTTCATCATGTCTTCTGTAGTTTATTGCGATAAGAAACAAAATCATGGGCGACACCACCAAATTTTGCTTTGATTTTGCTAAAAGTGATTGTTTAATTTTTAATAATGGAGGCAAGCTAAGGTAAGTGAAAATAGGAAGCTTGTCTGTCAGCTTCTGGACAAGATGAATTCCTACCTGCAACGATTTAACATAGAGCAGGAAAAAAAAGGAAATTTTACAATTAAGTTAAATAGAAGAGGACTATTTGCTATCATTAATCCACATTGAATTTCAGCCCATAATTCTCTCCTTTTCACTGAACGATTTTATGCCATAATCCCACCGATCAGTGATAATCTTTAACAAAATCAACCATAGCATCAAAGAATTGTACTTATGGAGTGAATGCTTTGGGGACTTGCCTTTAGGAAATATTTTGTATAGCATAAATTTGGCATTGGTCATAAGTGTTTTGAACCCTAATGAATCTTACCTGGTTTCATAAGCCAACTCTATGCAGATGGCATGGGTTTGCTGGTTATAGTTAATGATGAAACTTGGGATCACGGTGCTTGTAAAATATGAAGTGCTACATGAGTGAAAGATAATGAGCAGCCAGTAGATTTCCTCCCCCACCAAAACCCACCCTCAACTCAACTCAACTCAACTCATCTAAGCCTTTTCCCAACTACATGGGGTCGCCTACATGAATCTGCTTCCTCCACTCTACTTTATTCAGGACCAAGTCAACTTTTAAATTACAAATAGTTATATCTTTTTTAATTATTTCTACTCATGTTAGTTTAGGTCTACCTCTACCTCTATCCTTACCATGAATTGTTAAAAGATTACTCTTTCTAATTGAAGTATCTAAAGGTCTACGTTGCATATGTCCAAACCACCGTAATCGATTTTCTCTCATTTTTTTTAATTAGGGCTACTCCAATCATTTCTTGGTGCAGGAGGAAGAGTGAGAAAAAGGTTGCAGGGTTCCATTTGGATTTCTAAACCCTAGAAGTCTTATATTTTTTCTAGTTGGTCGAGTCCAGTCTGTTACTGAGTCAATCAAGTTTGATTTAGTCTAATGTCTAGGTCATGCATTTTTATTTTATTTGAGTCATGTAATAATTTAAGCAAAGTGTATTACTCTTGTTGACACCTTGCTGAAGATATTCAGAAAAAGCTCAGATTAGGCAGTATTGGACAACCATCCGATCTTCTTCAATCTTATTCATACCTTATCCTTGGAGCTCTGCATATATTGGATCCGTCTACACTAGGATTAATGACGTGGAATCAATCTTGTCCCTTCATATCGCCATCAATAATTTTGGCAACCTTGGGCGTCCCATGAAGAAGAAATTCAGTGGTTCCCTGCTATGCTTTAATGGAATGAAGATCAGTATTTCAACCATTCTGGAAAGAATCTTGCGCCCCATATGGACCTTGTTGACAAAAGGAAAGAAAGAAGGATGTTATCCCAAAGCTTCCTTTTTTTCTTGTGGTCTTTCGCCTCCATAATTGGAAACAATATCTTGCTGCTGCCATTTTGGTCGAACCAGATGAAGGAAAAAAGAATCTTTGCTTTACGACGATAAATATTCTACCATAATTTGTAATCTCTATCATTTAATACTCTAATTGTTGAACTTACCATGAGAGGTCTATAAAACCGTTCTCTTGAAACGATGAATAAAGGATGAATGAATAAAAAAAAAAGTTGAGAACTTTTATTCAAGTTCTATTTTCGTTGCCTTGAGCAATTAATCCTCCGTGAGGGAGTTAGGCGTGAGGCCGAAGTATTCTTGCTACCAAACCCTAGTCATCCATCTCCTCTACCAAGCATCATCAAACAAACCCTAATCCTTATATCACTATCTCATAACCGATCATCAACCCTCTTTCCCTAAATTCTAGGCATCCATACTTGAAACCCTAGCCGCCGCCCTTTCCCTTAATCCATTTCCAAAGCCGCTGCCATCTTTTTTGATCCATCTCCAAAGTCGTCGTCCTCTCTCTTGATCAATCTCCAAAGTCGCCGCCCTCTCTCTTGATTCATCTCTAAAGACGTCGTCCCTCTTTTGATTCATCTCCAAAGCCGCTGCCCCTCTCTTGATTCATCTCCAAAGCCAAGGACGCCTTCTTGCTCCTGAATCAAGATCAAGGAACCTCACGTGGAAGATAGTTTTCTTATTCAGAAATCATGTCCGTTAGCGAGAGATCTTCTACTAACACTAGGAACGCATCATCGTCGGGTAAATCAACATTTTTCTTACTATGTGATTGTGGTTATGTGAAAGTTCATGAGCATGTCTTCTTTGGAGTTTCTCAATTCCAGACTATCCTGTTACGCTTTTTTATTTTCTAAAAGTTTTGTTCCTGAACTGTTACTTTCTACATCATAAAATCTGCTCTCTTACTCTTTCTCTTATTTTCGGATAAATTAACCATCTTCTAAAATACTTAAAAAAAATTAATTTTCATGATTCATTGACTACATAATCACCCCTGTCCTTGTGCTGCATCATTTCTCTTATATTTATTTCTAATTTTATCTTTTAAAGTTTTATCACATATCCATCTTAACATGCGCATTTCTGTTACACTTAATTTATTCACATATTGTTTCAATATTGCTCAACACTCTGTTCCATATAACATAGTTGGCATAATAGCAGTTTTATAGATTTTTTTTTAATTTTAATCGGATACGCCAATCATACAATACTCTCGAAGCACTCCTCCACTTAATCTATCCTGCTTTAACTCTATAATTCACATCTTCACCTATTTCACCTTCTTGCTAGATAATTGATTCCAAATAAATTTTTCACTCCTTGATATCTCTTGGCTTGCAATCTTCACTGTTTCTTCATTTGTATTTCTATTCCCACTAAAATTACATTTCATGTATTCAGTTTTAGTTCTACTAATCTTAAAACCTTTAGATTCTAAAGCCTCTCTTCAAATCTCTAGCTTAGCATTTACTCCAGATTTAGTTTCATCAATCAACACTATATCATCTGTAAATACCAAAACCCATCAAAAGAAAAAAAAAAGCAAAAAAAAAAAAAATCCAAGCCCCTTTTCAAGAACTCATTTATATTACACTTTGTTTCATGGCATTTTTTGCAACATTCAGAAACTTTTATGTTAATTTGTTGGATCTCTTCTTCTTTGCTTTCAATTTTTGATAACTTCTGCAAATAACTTATCGAAACCAAGTCAGCAAATTTGCTTGTTTTGCAATTGATTTATTTATAGTCTAGAGCTTTACCTTAACAACATTTATGCAAAAGAAAAAAAAAAAGCCCTGCAAATATTTTACTTACACTTCATGTGTTGCCAAAGAAAAAGATCTGGCATTGTAGAAAGAGGATGAAGAACAGCTAATATTGTCATCCCGAATATTTTATTTAAAGATGGATAAAGTTTGCCTGTTATGGTTTTATATAGTGTATATTGATATAAAGGAAGTATGAGATAAATGTATCATCAATTGCTTTTGTCTTCTGCTTCAATATGTCTCGGCATCTTATTCTGACAGGAATGTAAAAGAGAAAAAAGGGGGAAGTTAGGGTATTTGGGCAGGTTATAAATTATGATAAAATTTTGGTGAGCAATGGCTATTTATTGAACAATTCTTAAAAAGAATTATTTGTCACAGTTTTTCTGAACTTTCATTGCCTCCTAGAACAATACTGTGCAATATTTTGTTATTTTTCTTGCATGTGCTTAAATATATGTAATCTGCCTTTTCTAATAACTCTTATATTGGGATAGAACAAATGAACCAATTGTCAAGAAGCCGTCCATGCTTGAAGACAACTAGAGTTGGTTTCGTGCCTCATCCAGTTCAATGCTCATCGGGTGTAAAGAACTGCAACAAAAGCCCTATAGTTAAGATGTGTGGCATAACTTCTGCCAAAGATGCAGAGATGGCTGCTCAGGCTGGTGCAAACTTTATCGGCATGATTCTTTGG
This sequence comes from Calamus simplicifolius, assembly GCA_900491605.1. Lineage (NCBI taxonomy): Eukaryota > Viridiplantae > Streptophyta > Magnoliopsida > Arecales > Arecaceae > Calamus > Calamus simplicifolius. Next base: position 1,106,090 of record UESW01004129.1, read on the forward strand.
CCGAAATCAAAGCGTTCTGTTTCATTATTGGTGGCTAAAGAAATCTCAAAAGCTGCACGAGCTTCTGGGGCAGAGCCTGTTGGGGTCTTTGTAGATGATGATGGAAACACGATACTACAGGCTTCTGATGCATGCAACCTTGAGTTCGTGCAAGTATTAGCTATTTTCCCTTTTAACCTTTCTACCTTTTGTTTATATTTTTTGACAAAACAACCTCTCTATTGTTGCTCTTAATTATATTACCATATGGAACTATTAAATTATTATTGTAAATGTTTCTCCCAGCTCCATGGTGATGGTTCTCGTGCTGCACTCCCAATGCTTTGGCAAGATAACCGGATTATATATGTTCTCCATGCTGATGAAAATGGGAACCTTCTCAATCATGTAGCTGATAAAGAATCTTCTGTGATTGATTGGCTTTTGGTGGATAGCGCAAAGGGTGGCAGGTCAATCCCTTCTATCTTAGTTCCTTTTCTTATGCTTTGAGTGTTGTATATGTGAATGCATGATCCAGTCTCAGGTAGTGTTATGCCTTGATATGCTTCTCTCATACAATCAAACCTCTGAGATGCATTCATTCAAAAGCTATGCTGTCTGCCATGCAACACCTTGTTTGTCATGAGCACTCAAGGCAAGCAACTAAATGTTGTTAGTAGGCACGTAACAGAAGTCTGTGTACCACTTTGAATTTTGTTGATTTGATTTGTTTCTCTTCTACCTAGCATATTTTTTTTTGCTTAGCCAGTGTACATTATTCCAGTACCGAAACTGGGTTAACTTGTGAAATGTTATAATCTTTCCTGTTTTGTGGTCATATGAGTCATACTTGATAGCTCAACTCTTTAAACCATGGTGTTCCCATCCTGTCTTCTTTAAAAGAGTCCTATGCAAATTTTTGTGCTTTTTTTTTTTCATTCCAAGAGAAAGATTTGCTGTGATTGTGAGACGAAAGTCAGTTTTTTAAAGATTATGTTTCTTTTACAGTGGTAAAGGATTCAATTGGCAGAGATTTCAAATGCCTTCTCTCAGAAGCAAATACGGGTGGTTGCTTGCTGGAGGCCTCCATACTGACAATGTTTGTGAAGCTGCTACCGTGCTTCGACCAGATGGGGTTGATGTCAGCAGTGGCATCTGTGCCTCTGATGGAATTCAGAAGGACCCCGTGAAAATATCTTCTTTTATGAGCAAAGTGAAGTCATTAAGTTATTGATCCAATTCAGCTGCATGCTTCTATAACTGCATTTGAACTCTCTTTAGTTGGGTTGCATCAATGCTTCCATAAAATGCATCTTATCAAGGTGTAATTATGCAAGTTCCAGACCCCCCCCCCCCCCCCCCCCCCCCCCCACCTTGGTTTTTTTTTTTTTTTTTCCAATGAATAAGTTGATGCATTGTGGATGGTTGCTTCCATCTGAACGGTTATCTTGTTTTCAGTGGCAGAGCCAAGATTCGGCTTGGGTTACTTATGAAATGACTATCAATGCCTTTATAAACTTTCAATCAAGTTCCTTTTTGACCCTTTCTGATGTCTTAGTTTAAAACATAATTAGTTAACAGCACTGTAACTCTGTAAGTATAAGAAAAATATGACAAATATCTAGGCTGCCAGGAAAACCAACCATGTTCATTTCTTCTTGTATTTCTGCTTCCATGAATTTATTCAATGCAAGTTCCTCCAAAACTTTTCTTTCATCTTCAAATACTTAAGAGGCTAGGTCAAGCTGGGAAACTGTTTGATCAATTAGAATCATGCATTCTTTTATATAAGGCGGGGACTCCTTGATATTAATTTTAAAATAAGATCTAGCATACCTATTAACTGGCAAATTGAAACCCAATAATGGCTGCCATAACAGTCCCAATTATCTTTTCAAAATTTTGTGAGCAAACGTAACTTGTTGAATTCCAATGGTTTAGGGCCGGTGAAAAGCAATCTTGCGATCTTAGGTGTTGAACTCTACCATACTTGGAGTGTAATTTAGAAATTCAATGCAGACCTAACACCATCGTAAGGTTTCGAAACAAATAAAACTTGTCAAATATTTGGAGATGAGTCTCCTTCTTGCACGCCCCTAGCACCTGTTATTTTCATACATTCCGATTGAGATTTATTTCCCAAAAATATGTATGTGATTTATTACTCTGATCAAAACTTGTGTTGCATTGCGTTTCAGTATGATTTATTCATAATTTACAACTAATATTTTGAAAGTAAATGCAATTATTTGTGCTGAATTTAACCTTCTTACCTCCGCTGAGATTCTTTTAAACCTATGCCGATCAAGCAAGGCTAAATGACCCCATCCATTCGCATCCAACCTGACTAGCTTCAAGCAACCCACAAGTCAATGGATTGGCTTGTGCTGTGACATACTTTCGCTTGTCTTGTGATATGAAACAAGGTATTAAGCATAAGTCAAGCTTAATTACAAATATTTGAGCTTGGTTTATGTTGTTCTTTTACTTATTTTTGCGAGTAAAACATTCAAGGATGGCTCATTTAATATTGGAACCTAGAATTTGTTGCTCTTTTACTTATTTTTATGAGTAAAATATTCAAGCATGGCTCATTTAAGACATAGCTTGATATTAGCCTAAGCCAAGTGAGCTTGAATAATTTGTTATCAAGTGTATGTTAACAGGAACAAAACTTAGGTGCAGTTTGTCAATGTTTGCCCCATGATTCCCTACTTAAAATATAAAATATATATAATAATTCAATATGTTAGTCATGCACGTTGTCATCATTATGTGGCAAATATCTAGCATTAAGTGTTTCTAATTGAAACCATTAAAAACTATGGAATTGGAATTCCAATTCTATAGATTTAATGATATCAATATTTAGAATGAAAAAAAATCATAGAATTAGAATTTCAAATCTTTTAATATTATGAAATTAGATTAATAAAAATAATGAAATTTATGAAAGAGCTAAATTGAAATTGATGGGACCTAGAATAAAATAATTGGTATTCCCTAAAATACCTATCAAACAAAATAATATCCTTCTCAAACTTTTGATCAAAATGCTTCGACTTCATTGCTCCTCCGGTTTCTCTTGTATTATCAATCTTAAACACATCTCTTATATTATCGATCTTGAACACATTTGATACTATACTCATCCTCCCTTCTTTCCTTAAGCTATCAATCTCTATTAAGATTTGAATCCCTTAATATTTGATTATCTTTATGTGGTTATTAATTTTTTTTATACAAACGAATGATCATAATGGTTATTAAATTTTAAAATAATTTTTATTATGCTTTTAAATTTTGTTTTAAATCATCAAAGGCAATATGGTAAAATCATGTCATGAATTTAACCTATATCGTTCTAAAAAGAAAAAATCATAGTTTTACGCCTTATTTCACATGCAAGAGTTAAAATTTTAATTTTATAAAATTTACTAAAATTATAAGATTAAAAATTTATTTTTTTATCAAAATTCATTACAAATGAATCGAATGAAGCCTAGCTCATTTGCGAATTACGTTATAATTTTTTTTTTAAAAAAAATTATTATATCATTCTTTGATATAAGCACACATTGAACAAATTAACCGCACATTCATCCCATCGTACCGTAGAGGCCGAAAGAATCCGTGCACCGCAAGCATAATGACTTAATCTTTTTCGGCTGTACTTAGGACTCACACCGATCGGTCGCCTGACTTCCGTCCCCGCATATAAACCCGCGACATCGATCTCCGGAGCCCTCGGCTAGGGTTTAATCCGCAGCGAAGCAGAGCAGATGGTAAGCCCCGTGCTCCCTCTCGTCGCCGTTCTCTCTTTCTTCCATCGTTTCGAAATCTAACTCCGCCGCCGATCGCAGGGGAAGGGGACGGGGAGCTTCGGGAAGCGGAGGAACAAGAGCCACACCCTCTGTGTCCGCTGCGGCCGCCGGAGCTTCCACCTCCAGAAGAGCCGGTGCGCTGCCTGCGGCTACCCCGCCGCCCGGATCCGCAAATGTACAACCTCCTCACAATCCTCCCCTCCCCTGTCCCTCCCTCCATTCTCCTCCTCCGTTTCTTGCGATATTTTCTAGGGTTCTGATCTTTCAATTTTATAGATAACTGGAGCGTGAAGGCGATCCGAAGGAAGACGACCGGGACGGGGAGGATGAGGTACCTCCGCCACGTCCCTCGCCGCTTCAAGAGCAACTTCCGCGAAGGTACTCAGCCGGATCCCTCCCCTATTTAGGTAGTCAAGCGGCTCCAAGGAAGAAGGCCGCGTTCGCCGCCGCCGCCGCATCCTTTTAATGCATGAAAAAGAGTGAACTGTACGTGCAATCTTGTGATTTCTCGTTATTTGGCCGAACTTTTGCTAAAGCTCGAAGCGAATATTGTTTGGTTTCCTTTTCAATGGAATAGGGGTTTGGATTCAGTCTTATTGAATGAAGGTCCGTGATGGCTGATCAAACCATGCTAAGGTTGTCGAGTAATTGATGGAGCCTCAACCTTGGACTCCTAGGTTCTTTCGGCCTGGACTTTTGGTGTTTGTTTCGGTCTCCGTACTTTTAGATCCTCTCAGTCTTGAACTTTCAAGTTCTCTCGATCTCGGACTTTTAGGTCTTTTTGGCCTTGAACTTTAGAGCTTCTCTCTTAGTATCAGACTTCAGACTGTCTTTGGTATGCATAGTTAATGTTACAGTTATAACAAATAAATTATCAGTCATATAACATTAAATTTTTAAAATACTTTTAAATTAAATTTATATATTAAATTAAATATATTAAAATTTTTTAAAATATCTTAAAATATTTTTAAATAAAAATATTTATATATAAATATAATATATTAATTTTAATTATTTTTTAAGATTAAAATATATTTTTAATTTTTAAACATATATTTAATTTTTTTTTATTCTAAAACTTTCAATTATCATAATTTATTTATTATATTTTAAAAATAATTTATTTTTTAATATTTTATTATATAAAATTAATTAAGATTAATAGACTAATTGATATATTATTTTTTAAATTTTATTTTTTTAATATTAAATTAATTAAAAAAATAATTTTTTTAAAAAAATAATTAATTGACAAATAAAAAATTTAATTAGTTTAAATTAATTTTTTTAAAAATAAAATTAAAAAAAATTTACTTTTTAAAAAAATTAATGTAAAAAATAAAAAAAA